>OX940799.1:19523439-20111952 GCA_954870605.1 Acer campestre | reverse complement strand
GGCATCATAATATCAAACATCAATACATCTTCATCACCAGAAACATCCACACATATGTACAAATCTTCAAGTACAGGACAACTACGAAACAACTTTTGCAGTAGGTCATAATCTGGATTTGTAAGATTAATATAAAGTAGTTTAAGACTTGGAAAACACGTCGCGGAATCAGGAATATCGAAAACAAAATCCACTAGTTTATAATCATAATCATCAAAATTAAGATTGTAAACGAACGTCCAGAGATTCTTCCATCTCGATGACAAAACACAGGTTTTAACAGCATCTTTGGTTTCGAGACATGAGATGCTATTAAAACCTATGTTTTGTCATCGAGATGTGTTTGTTTTCGATATTCCTGATTCCGTGACGTGTTTTCCAAGTCTTAAACTACTTTATATTAATCTTACAAATCCAGATTATGACCTACTGCAAAAGTTGCTTCGTAGTTGTCCTGTACTTGAAGATTTGTCCATACGTGTGGATCTTATTAGTGATAAAGAAGTATTGACGTTTGATATTATGATGCCAACTTTGAAAAGGCTAACTATATGTTTGTACATGAATTTGGATTATAAATGTACTTTTTAATAATAAACATACAAAATAATTAAACATATAAGTACTCAATTAATTATAAATATACTTTTTAATAATAAACATACAAAATAAAATTAATTTAAACAATTTCTTAATTTCAAAAATTTCAAAAAAATTTGGAATTAATTTTTTTAATCATTATTTTATTGTTAAACTCTAAAAGAAAAAAACATAATCATTCTAAGATATATTGTTAATTTAAAAAAAAAATTAAAAAAATCGGATTTAATTTTTCTAAATTATTATTTTCTTCTTACACTCTAGTTACTCTACAAAAACAAAAACAAAACAAAACAAAACAAAAAAAAAAAAAAAAAAAAAAAAAAAAAAAAAAAAAACATAATCATTCTAATATATTATTAATTTCAAAAAATTTTTAAAAAATTCAGATTTAATTTTTCTAAATTATTATTTTCTTCTTAAACTCTAGTTACTCTACAAAAAAAAATAATAATCATTCTAATATATTATTAATTAAAAAAAAATTTAAAAATCGGATTTAATTTTTCTAAATTATTATTTTCTTCTTAAACTCTAGTTACTCTACAATATATATATATATATATATATATTTATATATATATATTATCATTCTAATATATTATTAATTTAAAAAAAAAATTAAAAAATCGGAATTAATTTTTCTAAATAATTATTTTCTTCTTAAACTCTATATAAAAAAAGAACATAATCTTTCTAATATAATAATAATTTCGAAAATTATGAAAAAATTAGGAATTATTTTTTTAATTATTATTTTGTTGTTAAACTCACAAAAAAAAAAAAAACATAAAATTAACATATTACTAACAACAATATTAACTACACACATACTAATCACTAAATACTAAATAATAATAATTACTATATAAAAAATTATTAATAACAAAAGTAGAGAAGTAGACATATTAACCTTAAATTGGAGGCATGAGAGTTGAGAGTGTTGAATTAATTAATCAATTGGATACCTAACAACATAACAAATAATAACATTAGTTATAAACATATTAATAATAGTTAATAATTAAATAACAAATGAAAGTTAAAAGTTAAAAAAAAAAATAAATAAATAAATAAAAGACAATACCTTAGAGTAAGAGCCTTGGAATATGTAGAGACTAGAGAGTGGGAGGTATATACTATAATAGTATATAGTATATATAATATATAATGTATAGTGTATAGTATATAGTATATAATATATTAAATGAATAAAATAAATTACAAATTAGTTGAAAGAGTGAGTGAGAGATGTTGGAGATTGTAGAGAATAGAGAGAATAAGAGAGTAGGGAAGTAGAGAAAATGTAGAGAATGAAGTGAGGGTGATGAGGGTATTTATAGGAAAATGTTAGGTTGGGTATAATTGTAAAAGATTTTAAAAAAAATGTAATTTTTAAAAGTTTTGGACATTTTTTTACCCCCTAATGGTCACCAACGACTCCTGGATAATTACAAAAGCCACCCCTCAATTCAAATTTTAAATTTCAAACTTAAAAAAAATAAATTTTGAAAATTTGAATTCTGACGGGCCATAACAGGCCGGCCGGTGTGCCGGCCTATTAGTGCCCAACAAAATTCATTTTTTCAAAAACAAATTAGGCCCACTATGCTGGCTTAACAGGCTTGGGCTCAGCCTGTTAAGCAGGCGTGCCGGGCTAGCCTGGGCACGTGACCGAAACATGCCAGGCTGGGCGGCCAGCCAAGGCCTGTCTCATTTTGCCAGAACTATTATGTTACACATATTATATAAAATTAAATCAAATTAATACTATTTTAAAATAATAAAATTAAATGTTAAATTCAAAATATAATTAATAGTCCTAGTAAGATTTTAATATATTCCATTACATAATACAAAAAGTGCATAATAATTAATAAATATAATACGTATAGTACATAATACGTATTCCATTACATTACACATTGAAAATCAGTTAAATAACAAATATAATATCTCTCACTCTCTCTTTCTCACACAGTCTTGGTGCATATACAATGCATTAGATCGATAATGCGTCTAAAACATTATTGTTCTGATGGAGAATTATACAATAATGCGTCTAAAACATTATTGTTCCAATGGAGAATGATACGAGCATGTTTCTTTGAATCAAAAATAAAGTGTTGGTTTGCTTCAAGGGAAACCAGAACCTTCCAAAAGTCATAAAAGACTAACACATAGCTTATAGCCAAATTAATTCATTGTTTTATTATTGATAGAGCAAGTCCTATTTATAGGAGAATACTGAAAATTTAAAAGATAACATAGAAATTAGATAGGATAAAAATCCTATATAACTACAAATTATTCAAACTTAAATCCAAAACAAACATTTATTTATTTATTTTTAAATTGAAATAAACTTGATCGTATCAGAGAAAGCTTCAAACAATAAATGATAATAATAAAAACAAATTAATTAACTTTGTTTGAATGAGAGTGATAACACAGAACTGTGTAAACAGTCTGAATAATACTGGAAGCAAGAGCAAGAAAGGCTCCGACGAAAGCGAGTACACTCCAGGGGCTATGAAAATGGTCGTGTTTGAATTGACTGAACCATGTCCTCCATATGTTGTTGCAGTACTTCTTGATATTTTTCTTCACTTCTGAATATATTTCTTCATTCTGGACCAAGTCTGTGCTTATCTCATTGAACAGCTTGGCCACCTCTTCATCACTACCTAGTGCATTGTGAAGTATTTTCTTCTCTCGTAGAGTCTTCACGTCTTGGGCTCGGTCGATGAGGGAATCCAGAAAGCAAATGTAAGACGAGACTTCGAACCATTCTGAAAATCTGGACACATCTCATAAGCTTCCATGTTCAAGAACTTTATCGCCGTTGAGTCGTCCACCACGATAGGAGGGTGCCGCAACCGAAAGTGATATATCTCACAGCACTTGTCTCACTAGGCTTCAATATGATCCCAGCTGCTCTAAGCTCCTCGATATTGCGAAATGAGTGCCAATTGTCAATCTCCGTGAGGTCGGGCTTTTTGTTTTTTTGAAGAGGCTGATCAATGAGTATTTTCCGCATAAGATCGAGAAGATGAACATGATTGTCTTTCATAATCTTGTCATTGCCCTTGTACGTCTGTCCTGGTGCTCTGATGTAACGGAAGATGAACTTGTGGATCGAATCCAGGAACACCTTCTCTTTTGAAGTGGATCGCATTATGAGCTGGAGGAGCTGGTAGGGAAGTTGATTATCAAGCAAGAACAAATCCAGATGTCCAAACGCTACATGATCAGTTTTTATTCTCAATTTTCTTAATTCCATTTCAGAATTTGGTTCAGCAGAAATGAATAAGAACTGCAGAATCGCACAACCGTCTACCAGGAAAATCCAGGCGAGTTTGTGATCTGGATAGTCCTTGGTTGCCTTTTTTTTCGTAGCAGTCCCTTAAAGTATTGATCTGTTTCTTAATATGTAGATACAGACCTTCTTTGTTAACTCCAGTTTCTTTGATGAACCTGGCAGCTGATTTAAGCTTGATTGGTTTTGCGATCTTGAGATTGGTATCTTTGTTGTGGTAAGGACCGACTGAAACCACCTTTGGTTTGAAATTAATGTTGTCTTGGAGCATGAATATATGGAGCCTTTTGTATCTTTGGATTAGCAGAATCAGGTTGGCCTGCCATGGCCTCTTCCACCAAGGATTTGTCCAAAGATTCCAACTGCTTCTTTTCCTCTTCACTGGAGATCTGATGACCGGATTCTGCATTCTGATCGATCAAAACGCTACACTCCTCACTCTCATTATTGCCTCCTCCAGTACTTCTGTTAGTGCTGCTGCCAACACTCGGTCCTCCTCGCCACTTCTGATCCACAGACATTTTTCAGTGTGTGATTTCTGTTATAGTATTTGGATGCGATTGAGGAGATTCTAGGACTATCGATTTAGTAAGATCTAACGTTTGAACTTAAATATATGTGACAGTGATGCCAAGAGTGTTTACTTAATTTTGTTAAGATATCAAGTTTGGTATATATTAATTTCTACTTTATTAAAAATTGTAAGTTTGGTATATATATTAAATGGGCATACTTTTGTAGGAAAAATGCTTTATGATTTTAATATTTTATCAACAATTCGTCGAACTTTTATCATCAAAGGCTTAAATGATATATTCTGGCTTTACACTTACAACTCTTAGGGGCTGTTTGTTTTTTTCCCAATAAGACTTATTACCTCTTATATCTTAAATTAAGATAAATCAGTTTGTTTGTTTTTTCAACTTATATCTTATTTTAAGATATATATGTCTTTTAGAAAAAGTAAAATTTTTTGACTTTTATCTTATTCAAAAAGTGATATAATAGAGTTTTTTAATAAATTTCCAAAAATATCTTATAACAATTCATACATTTATGATTTTATCCGCACATAATAAAATACTAAAAATCAATTTTCCAAAAATTCTCAATTTTGAAGAAACCCTAACACAACCTAATCAATTTTATATTTGTAATAAGTCATCTAAAATGAAAAAAACAAACATATCATAATATCTTAATTTATAAGACTTATCCATATATCTAATAAATTAAGGTCTTATAAGACTTTAGACAAAAAAGCAAACAGCCCCTTAGTTCCGATTCTTTTCGTAGCTATATGCCTTATTCTTATAGGAATTATGTATTCTTTGTCCCGCTCGTATCAATCAGTCTTATAGGAGTGACTATCAAGGAGAATGTTAAAAAGATATGTACAGTGAAATATATAACTTTTTAATTTATTTTTAATGTTACGATAAATTTAGGATTTGGTGGGTAGACAACTCGAACCAAAAACATTATGGTGAGACTACTGTGAGAGAGTGAGAGGTGCCTTATCTATTTTTCTTTACTTGCATCACATTAATTATATGGTCCATGATTTTTTTGTCCTATGATTAAGGTTAAAGTTCTATTTATTTTTTTGGGTAATTATCATTCTCCCCCTATAGTTTTCCATATTCTCCATTTTCTCCCCTCTAGTTTTAAAATTCTTCAATTTCCCCCCTCCCATGCATATTTTTATAAGATGAAATTGGACAAACTACAGAAGGGGAGAATAATAATTTCCCATTTTTTTAACAATTACAAAAATAATCAGAGATTGGGGGAAGTGTATCCGACCCGATCTCACAACCTAAGGCATAGGTGTGAGGGAAATATTGCTAGATCAATCTTATCTTGCCAAACTTAAAGTGTGATTCTTCTTTCTTTCTTTCAAAAAAAAAAAAAAAGTGTGATTAAAAAGTCTTTATTATATTATTAAAAAATCATGTCATACATATAAAAATGACGAATTTACAATTTAGTCCTTAAGTTTTCTTGTCTTTTAGTTTTTGGTAACATATTAAAATGGTCTTAAATAAATAAATAAAATAAAAATAAAAATAAAAACTTAATAGTCAAACTCAAACATAACAAAATGGATGGTTAACTGTATTATTTTGCTTTTAGATTAAAATACTTTGGAAATTACTATTTTATTTAGAGATTATGTTCTTATATTCCAATTTTATCTTGGGTTGCTCTATTATCCCCCACAAAATATCTTCCTAGACATACAGATGAATGTTGTTGATAATAAAGTTATCTATCGTAACACGTATAAAATATGTGTTGTTAAAACCACATATAGCAATGTACAAATGAATGTTGTCAATAACAAAGTCATATATCATAACGTGCAGAATGTTGCCAATAATAAAGTCATTTATCACAATGCATACAAAATATCTACTTTCTTTGCAATCAACTCCTCTTTAATATGCTGTGAGCATTAGTTCCTTGACAGCTTTCATGTATGTAGGGAACGATGTTTTTATGACTTTATTATATATATATATATATAAGAAGCTTGGCAGTGCTAATTAATTAAATAAGCCTGCTTTTGTATGGAAACTTTAATCATGAAATGATTTTTGTTATATATGAGTTCTGAGTTCACCCGATTTATAAGTTCACACATTCATAAAATTTTAAAATTTTAAAATTTTAAAATATGATCTAACTTTTTTTAGTTCATATGATAATTTGTCTTATTGAAGTTAATAAAAGTCTGTCTCTGTTTTACACTTGTACCAGACAGTATTAATATTGCTTTTCTTTAGCCGGGAATTAGTAATTAGCATAAGGCTTGCGAATTATAACAATATCAGTGCCTCTTAATTTTAAATTTGGTAATTCAATGAAATTACGAGTCTTATCAAAAGATGAAATTACTTTCAAATTATTGCCTTGTTGGAGTATGAAGACTTCAACGAATTAATTAAAAAAAGTCAAAAATTTAATTAAAGCAAAAGGTTGTCTTTTGTCTTCTTACGAAATTAAAAGGCAAAGCAAATTTTTGAGGTTGGTGGATTGTGCAGTGAAACAAAGTCAACAAAGAAGAAAATGTGAAGAATTTGCAAAGCAAATTTTTGAGGTTGGTGGATTGTGCAGTGAAACAAAGTCAACAAAGAAGAGAAACAAAGTCAACAAAGAAGAAAATGTGAAGAATTTGCAACGCTTTGTCTTTGGCAGCGTAATGTGCAGCGGTCCAAATTTATGAAGAGCGATGTGCATTGCACTACGTATTTGGCAGCGGCAAGGCAACGGCAAGGCATCAGTGAAGAGCGCTGTGATTTTTCGACAGCGGTTGAGACAGCGGTACTGTCTCCAGAGGAGCACGCTGTGTGAAGCGCTGCGAGAGCGCTGTGACACCGGCAGCGGTCCGACATAAATCTGCGTGTGATGAAGACTTGCACAATAAAGAAAGAGGAAAAAGGAAATAGATCCCAATTAGAATTTGGCAAACCCTAGTGCTTCCATATAAATACCACCATTATGTAAACCTTAATGTGTGTGAGAAAAATTGCTAGAGAGATAGAGAGCAAATTATAAAGAGACTGAGAGATTGTAATCAACTCTGAAAGTACTGGATTGAGTGTGGTGCGCTCCGTAAACATAAGCAAATTGCTAAACCACGTAAAATCTTTGGTGTCATCTTTTTCTTCTCATTGCTTTCATATTATCTGTGTGTTTAGATTTGTGTGTGATATTTTTTCTTACAACAATTGGTATCAGAGCTCTAGGTTGGGGCTAGACCTGAAGCGGTTCCGGTTCGGTTCCGGTGGAACCGGCGGTTCTAAACCGGATTTTTTTTCTCTCTTTGTTAATAAAAAATAATAATTTAGATTTGTATTAGTTGTATTGTAACTTGTAAGTTGTAGTTGTAAATAAAATATTAAAATAAAAATAGAGTAATGCTACATTGCCCAAATTTGGTGCCAAAATGATGTGGCAACAATGTTGACCATTCATTTAAATTATATTAAATTTGCATGATTTAATTGAATGGTCTACATTGTTGCCACATCATTTGGGCACCAGATTTGGGCACCAAATTTGGGCAATGTAGCATTACTCATAAAAATAAACAAAATGACAAAATACAAATTACAATATTAAATAAAAATAAAAATAAACAAAATGACAAATTACAAAATTAAATTAAAATAAAAATAAACAAAATGACAAATTATAAATTACATTTCATTGGGTATTTGGGAATTAGGTGATTAGGTCAACCGAAATTCGATAATAAATAAATGACAAATTACAAAATTAAATTAAAATAAAACTAAAAATAAATGTAAAGTTATTAGCCTTGCACTTAATTTTTACCACAATTAAGTTGCCTACGTATCCTCTTGGGGGATTTAGAGGAATCAAAGGCCACGTAGTTCTCTTACCTTTTATTGCATGTTTGGTGCCATCTGTAGTCTGTACTGTAGATTTTCTATTCCCCCGCTGCTCCTGTTTCAGGTTCGTCGTCTTTGAAGAAGTCGTATATTGGTTCTTGTTGAAGTTCTTGTTGTCTGTATTGTGCTTTTGTCCAATCATCTACACAAACTTGAATTTGTAGTGATGTTGGAGTTAAGCAAGAACGCTGTTCATCCAGAATATTTCCTCCGGCGCTGAACTCTTGTTCCACCGCCACCGTAGAAACTGGTGTTGAGAAAATATTTTTGGCTATCATAGCCATGATTGGATAATACACTGCGTGCTCTTTACAATATTGTAAGATTTCAAATTTTTTCCCTGGCGTATCTTCTATAAACTTAAAAGGAGTATTTAGATAAGATTCCAGCTCGGAATACTTATTGGTGTTTGATGAAGAAGAACATCTAGGTTTTTTTAGATTTTTTGGATAACATACTATACCCTAACTCTATAAATCCGGAGGAGGAGGATGTTGGGCGTTGAGATGTAGTTTGTGTATGTGTAACATCTAAGTTCAGTGACGATTTATAAACTGTAAGATATTCATCATATAAATCATACAATAATTTCTTAGCTCTAGCACAACATGCATTAACATCATATTTCATATTTAAATCTTTGACCCCATAATAACCCTTTAGATAATAAGACATACTCTCAAATTTACAACGTGGATCAAAAATCATGGCAATCAAATAAATATTTGGAATCTCCTCATAATAATCTAACCATTTTAGCTTCATAACATGAACGGCTTCCCCTATTGATATGTCGGATTCACAATGAGAAAATGCACCAGCAATATTAATACTTTCAATAATAAATAAATGAGTTGTAGGATAATAAACACCAGATAAATTTTGTGTAGCATTATAAAAGACTTTTAACAAATTGAAAACGTTGTAACAGGCATTCCAATGTGATTGATAAAGTTGAAGGTGGGTAACATGTAATTGAATAAAAGAAACTAATAAATCTCTATAGTCATAACTTTGAGCAAGCAATTTAAAAGTAGAATTCCAACGTTTTGGAACATCACGAGAAAATCTAATGACGCATCTACCATTTTGTTTACAATATTTTACCCATGCATTCATTGTAGAAGAATGTTTCCACAAAAACATTAGGGCTTTTTTAATAGGTAGAATAAAATGATCAAGAGTTTCTAATCCTTTTTGAACATATAAATTTAAAACATGGCATGCACATCTTTGATGAAAAAATGTACCACCAAGATAAGGTTTGCATAAATCAAGTAAAGATGGAATAGCAGCGGTATTGGCAGAAGCATTATCAAAACCAATTGCAAAAATTTTGCTTTCAATTTTATACTCTGAAAAAATAATTCTAAGCTGTCTAAAAATATTATAAGCAGTGTGTGCATCATCAAAAACTCTAAATGCAAGAATTCTTTTTTGAATAGTCCATGTATCATTCATAAAATGGCAAGTGACACCCAAGTATGAATGCGATCGCCAATGGTCAGTCCATATGTCGACACATACGGAAACACGACCGTTATATTTATCAAAAAGTCTTTCTAACTTCTTTTTTTCTTTTAAATAAATCTTTTCAAGTGTTGATGTGAGCGTGGTTCTAGGAACACGGCATGCAGCAGGGTTTAATGCTCGTCGACAATAATTAATAAAACCAACCCTTTCACCAAAACTGATTGATAGGTGTTCTACTGCTACCATTCTTGCTAATTCTTCTCTATTTTGTTCATTAGTATAACGAAATAATTGTTGGTTAGGAGTAGCGTACCTGGGAATTTGTGTTTGTGACCTCGATCTGGTCTCTGCTTCTGGATGTTTAGCTAAAAGATGCTTCCGATAAGTGCCATGTCCTCCGGATTTATGCCACTTATATACTTTGTTGCAGTAATTGCAAGCCACTGCAAAGCTCCCATCTTCTTGCCTAATTTTCTTAAAATGTATTATGAAGAGATCAGATTTACTCTGCCTCTGTATCAGATCTTCCTGCTGGACCTACTCTTTTGGTTCCTGTGGATCAAATCCAAAATCTGGAGGTGTATCAATATAAGGCATATTTTCTGACTGGCTTGTCAGATTGGGGCCGGGGGGGTGGTTGCATATTCGGGATGGAGTTCTGAAATTATTAGAGGGGGAGTAAGAGTGTTGAGACCTAGGTCTTCAGCATAGGCCCGGCGTTGCAAATACTCGTGATAGGCGGTGTCATCACGACCGAGATTATCGATTATAGGACCCTTACCTCTCATCGAAATTGAACGCCTAGGACCATCACGGTCGTGACCCCTTCCATTTCCACTTCTACTTCCACTTCCACTTGCCATTTAAAAATTGAATTGTAAAATAAATTGGAATTTAAAAATTGAATTGTAAAATAAATTGGAAATAAAATTAATTGTAAATAAAATAAATTGGAAATAAAATTAATTGCAAATAAAATAAATTGGAAATAAAATATATTACAAATGAAATAAATATTAAAAACTTAGTAATTGACAATGAATTGGAAACTTGGAGAGTTGGAGTCTTGGAGAATAGAGAGAGAAATTAGAAATTTAGAATTGGAAATAAAATTAATTGGAAATAAAATTAATTGCAAATAAAATGTATCGAAAATAAAATAAATTGGAAATAAAATATATTGCAAATGAAATAAATATTAAAAACTTAGTAATTGAAAATAAAATAAATATTTGGAAACTTGGAGAGTTGGAGAATTGAGAGAGAAATTAGAATTAGAGAGAATTGGGAGGAAATAATTGCGAGGAAAAATGAAAGGGGGGGGGGGGGGGGGGGTGTTATTTATAATAAAAAAAGAAAAGAAAAGAAGAAGAGAGAGGAAAAAAAAAACTGAGCCGTTGGAGCCCCCAACGGCCTGCTAACGTCAGCAGACCGTTGGGGGGCAACGGTCGGCTGACGTCAGCCGACCGTTGCACTCCAACGGTATTTTAAAAAAATTAAAAAAAGAAAAGGAAAAAGGAACTGGCCGGTTCCGAGAAAATTTAAACCGGAACCGGGTTAGACCGATTTCGGTTTCAGTTCTTGAACCGGAACCGGAACCGGATCCGGATCCGGAACCGAAAAACCGATTTTGATTCTGGTTTTTTCGATTTTTTCGGTTCCGATTTTGGTTCCTACAGGTTCCTACGGTTTGAACCGGAACCGAGTCAGGTCTAGTTGGGACAGGTTATTTTTCACACAAATCTAGGTTATCTTGAGGTCAACGCAGGGATGGGATCTGAGAAAGATTCTCACAAGATTTAGAAATTAGATGGGATGAATTTCAGTTTCTGGAAGATGCAGATGGAAGATTATCTATACCAGAAGGACCTGTATTGGCCGATAAAAGAGAAGCCAGCAACCATGACCAATGCAGATTGGTCAAAGATGCGGATGCCAAAAAACATGGATGAAGAGGAGTTCGAACTGCTGGACAGGAAAGCATTGGGAGCAATTCGTCTCAGTTTGACAAAGCATGTCACTTTTAATGTAAAGGATCAGCTAACTGTCAGAGATCTAATGAAGACTTTATCAAACCTATATGAACAGCCTTCTGCGGTAAGGAAGGTCCATCTTGTCAAGAAGCTATTAAATTTAAAGATGACGAAAGGTCAGGGTTTTAGAGAGTATCTAAACCAGTTCAATGAAGTGAAGGATGGGTTAACTTATGTGTCTATGGGTTTCGATGAAGAATTCTTGGCAGTGTTTATGCTTACCCAATTGCCAGAAAGTTGAAAAATGACATGTCAGTCAATTGCCAACTTGTTCAGAAAAGAGAAACTGGATTTCTCACAGGTTGTGAACATGATCATGACCAAAGAGATTAGGATGCGTGAAGAGGGATTTGTAGCGTCTACATATTTAGCATTGAATATGGAAGGTAGAGAAGGCAGAAACAGAAATCGGAACACAAATCAATGAGGAAGATCAAAGTCAAGAGGTAAGTCTAAATCTAGGTATCAGGTCAATTATTCGGGAAATTAGCAATGAAACAAGAAAAATGTAGAGTGCTGGAACTGTGGTAAGAAATGCCACTTCTAGTATGAGTATAGATCTGAAAAGAAAGATAAGGGCAAGAGTAGTGCGAACTGTGTGTCAGAGGAGTCAGATGACTGTCTCATCTGCTCATTGGAAAGTGAGACGGAGTCTTGGATTCTGGATTCAAGAGTGTCTTTCCATGCCATACCTCATAGGGAGTTATTTGAGAATTACGTCTCCGAAAATTTGGGTAAGGTGTATCTTGGTGACGATCAAGCATGCAATATTACCGGGAAGGGAGATGTGAAGATTCAGCTGAAAGGGTTAGTTTGGAAACTCAATAACGTGAGCCACATACCGGATTTGAGGAAGAATTTGATCTTTATTGGGCAACTGGTGTCAGAAGGTTATATGACAACTTTTATAGATGATAAGTGGAAGATTTTGAAGGGTATTATGACAATTGCCTGAGGAAATAAGAATGGGTTGCTTTACACCACAACGGATGGTTGTGGTTCAATCGCTATGGCGGAAGGTAAAGATGATCCGAACTTGTGGCACCAGAGGTTTGGGCACATGAGTAGTCAGGGGTTGAAGTGTCTACATTCAAAAGGTAAGTTGCCAGATTTAAAGAGTGTTGAGGTTGATTTCTGTGAGAGCTACGTATTGGGAAAATAGAAGCAAGTGAACTTTAAGAAGACCGGAAGGGTACCGGTAAAGGAGAAGCTGGAACTAGTGCACACCGATGTTTGGGGTCCAGCTTCAGTCTCATCAACCGGAGGTAAACATTATTTCGTCACATTTATTGACGACCACTCCAGAAAGGTATGGGTTTATTTTCTGAAACACAAGTCTGATGTGTTTGATGCTTTCAAGAGATGGAGAGCTAGGGTTGAGAATGAGATAGGGTTAAAGATCAAAAAGCTGCATTCAGACAATGGTGGAGAATATGAAGACAGTGAGTTCAAGAGGTTTTGCTATTTGAGCAGTATTAAGCTCAGTAGAACGGTTTCTGGAACCCCACAGCAGAATGGAATAGCATAACGGATGAACAGAACATTGAATGAGAGAGCCAAAAGCATGAGGTTACATTCAGGGTTGCCAAAACAGTTCTGGGCAGAGGCAGTCAATACAGCAGCATATTTGATCAATAGAGGACTATCAAAGCCTTTGGACCTCGCTATACCAGAAGAGATCTGGACCGGGAAAGAGGTAAAACTTTCTAATCTTAAAGTGTTTGGGTGTGTTTCTTATGTATATATAGGTAATCATGCAAGGAATAAACTAGGCGCCAAGTCAGTGAAGTGTACTTTGGTGGGCTATGGAGAAGATGAATTTGGTTACAAGCTGTGGGATGACCAAAACTTCAAGATGTTCAGAAGTAGAGATGTTGTCTTCAATGAAAAGGTTATGTACAAAGACAGAAACACACAGGTGTCTGAGCCAGAAGAGCCAGAGTATTTGGGCCGAATGATGTGTCAAAGAACAGGGTCGTGGAACCAGTTATTTAGAATGATGAAGAACAAGGTGTGCCGCTCCAGGTTATAGAGCTTATCCCACATAGAGACGTTCCGGCGACATAGGCTCAGAGTGTAGTGAGAAGATCAACTCGAACTCCTATACCAAATAGGAAGTACTTGCAACACATGTTGTTGACAGATGTAGGGGAACCTGAGTGCTATGATGAAACATATCAAGGAGAAGATGTGAGCAAGTGGGAGTTTGCAATGAAGGATGAGATGAAGTCATTGATTTCAAATCAAACTTGGGAGTTAGCCAAGTTGCCTGAAGGAAAGAAAGCCCAATAGAATAAGTGGGTATTTCGGATCAAAGAGGAACATGATGGTTCCAAGAGATACAAGGCACGACTAGTGGTCAAAGGCTTCCAACAAATAGAAGATATTGACTACTCTGAAATTTTTTCTCCTGTCGTTAAACTAACTACGATCCGGTTAGTGTTAAGTATTGTCGTAGCAAAAGGGTTATATCTTGAGCAGTTAGATGTGAAGACTGCCTTTCTTCATGGAGATTTGGAGGAAGAGATATACATGCAGCAACCAGAAGGGTTCGCAGAAGATGGCAAAGAAAAGTTGGTGTGTAGGTTGACAAAGAGCTTTTATGGTTTAAAACAAGCTCCCTGCAGTGGTACAAAAAGTTCGATGGGTTTATGCAAGACAATGGATATTTGAGATGTAATGCTTACCACTGCTGTTACTTTAAAAAGGTTAAGTCAAGTTTTATTATTCTGCTACTTTATGTTGATGACATGTTAGTAGCTGGTGCAGATTTAGAAGAGATTAACAATTTGAAGAAGCAACTCTCGAGTGAGTTCGAGATAAAGGATTTAGGTGCAGCAAAACAGATTCTTGGAATGAGAATTAGCATAAATGAATAGGAAGGTACATTGAAGCTTTCACAAGCAGAGTACGTTCGGAAGGTGTTGTAGAGATTCAGCATGGGTGATGCAAAATCAGTAAGAACACCTTTGGCTAGTTATTTCAGGTTATCCAAGGACCAGAGTTCGAAAACGGAAGAAGAGAAGGACTTCATGGCTAAAGTTCCTTATGCTTCAGCCATTGGAAGCCTAATGTATGCCATGACTTGCACAAGACCAGATATTTCCCATGCAGTAGGAGTTGTGAGCCGTTACATGTCCAATCCAGGTAAGCCTCACTGGGAGGCCGTGAAAGTGGATCCTAAGATACCTGCGGGGTACGACAGAGAGATGTCTAACCTTCAAAAGAGACAAACTTAAGTTGGAAGGTTATGTGGATTCAGATTTTATTGGGGAGATGGATCATAGAAGGAGTACCACCGAATATGTGTTTACAATGGCTGGTACCGCAATTAGTTGGATATCCCAGTTACAGAAGATAGTGACAATCTCTACAACTGAAGCAGAGTATGTGGCTGTAACAGAATCTAGCAAGGAGCTGATATAGTTACAAAGTTTGTTAGCTGAGTTGGGATTTGATCAAGTGATGAATGTGTTGCATAGTGACAGTCAGAGTGCAATACACTTGGCCAAGAATTCGGTGTTCCATTCTAGGACCAAACATATAGATCTTCGCTACCATTTCATTCGATCGTTAATCGAAGAAGGCGTGTTAAAGCTTGTGAAGATAACAGGTAGCAAGAATCCGGCTGACATGTTTACTAAGCCAGTCACTACTGAGAAACCGGAGCTGTGCACAGCTTCAGTGGGTCTTCAAGAGTGAAGACGTGGGGGATGAGCGCACCGTTATTTATCCACTAAGTCATCGAGGAAGGATGGAGAATGTCTATTGAGTTTCAGTCTTCAAGTGGGAGATTGTAGGAGTATGAAGACTTCAACAAATTAATTAAACAAAGTCAAAAATTTAATTAAAGCAAAAAGTTGTCTTTTGTCTTCTTATGAAATTAAAATGCAAAGCAAATTTTTGAGGTTAGTGGATTGTGCAGTGAAACAAAGTCAACGAAGAAGAAAATGTGAGGAATTTGCAACGATGTGTCTTTGGCAGCGTAATGTGCAGCAGTCCAAATTTGTGAAGAGCGCTGCGCATTGCGCTACGTATTTGGCAGCGGCAAGGCAGCGGTCAGGCATCAGTGAAGAGCGTTGCGAGAGCGCTGTGATTTTTCGACAGCGGTTGAGACAGCGGTACTGTCTCCAGAGGAGCACGCTGTGTGAAGCGCTGCGAGAGCGCTGTGACACCGGCAGCGGTCCGACATAAATCCGCGTGTGATGAAGACTTACACAATAAAGAAAGAGGAAAAAGGAAATAGATCCCAATTAGAATTTGGCCAACCCTAGTGCTCCGATATAAATACCACCATTATGTAAACCTTAATGTGTGTGAGAAAAATTGCTAGAGAGATAGAGAGCAAATTGTAAAGAGACTGAGAGAGACTGAGAGATTGTAATCAACTCTGAAAGCAGTGGATTGAGTGTGGTGCGCTCCGTGGACGTAGGCAAATTGCTGAACCACGTAAAATCTTTAGTGCTGTCTTTTTCTTCTCATTGCTTTCATATTATCTGTGTGTTTAGATTTGTGTGTGCGATTTTCTCTTACAACATGCCTTACATGCAACTTTGAATCATTTACTTCCAAAAAATAATATATCAAAAAAGAAAAAATTAAATGAGAAAATAATGTAAAGTGTACATAGAAGGACTAGGTTAAGACAACATTGATATTACTTTAATTACCTGAGTGGCAATTAGACCAAGTACATTTTTCTAGAAGTGAAAATTATTATGATAATTTGATGCAGGTTAATTAATCCCTTCCTTTTAAAAAAAAAAAAATGGTTACATAATCCCTTCAAAAACAAGATGAGGTTGGCTTAGACACTTAGTGGTGTGTCACTCACACCTACACTAAGAGGTTGTAGGTTCAAATCTCTTCACATTCTCTAACCCCAAATTATTGTATTATTTTTTTTAAAAAAATTAATCCCTTCTAATAGTGTTATAAGTGATATTTTATCAAGGGTTTTTATTTTTTACACAACAATAAGAGACTAGTTGTTCTAGAACAAAAAGAAAACATCTCTAATGCAAATATGCATTTTTGGTTTTCTAACTAGTGACACAACTGGATATATATTGAATATGAATCCACTTCGTCAAAAAAACTTAAGAAATGCATATTCATCTCTCATGCAATTATCTAAAATCAAATATGTATCCATTTTGACCAATCATTTATCTCATTCTTTCTCCTCTTTTATTTTACAATTAAATGTGTAATATTATTGGTGGAAAAAAGTTAGAAATCTTAATCAGCATTTCTATGAGAGTTTCTAAAGTTAGAAACCCAACTCAATATTCTCTAAAAAAAAGTTGACACATCACCTTCATAATCAAGTTAGATAATTGCATTGGAGATGCTCTAAGGGGGGTGTATTAGTTCAAGATTTTATTAGACAATTTGAGGAAGTAAAAGTCTAGTGATATTGGATTGAGACTTTTTAGTGAGTTAGATAAGTTTAGTGGTATTCGATTAAGACTTTTTTAAAGATTTTTTTTTAAAAAAAAGTCCATATTGTCTTGTGGTGTTGGATCTAGACTTTGAGGAGGCAACAAATTGTCTACTGGTATTGGATTAAGATCAAGATTTTTAGGATTTCATGACAAAATTGATTTTCTAGACTTTTTAGTGATATGTATAAATAGCTTGAACCCAAAATTGTCTTGTCCTCTCCCTCGATACTTTCTAGACTTTTTATTATCGTTAAGCAGCTAGTTAGTTAATGGAAGAGGTGTGGAATTTCACTACCTGCCACTAGAGTCTTTTCTATCTTTTGCTTCTGGGATTTGCGTAGACGCACTTTTGGCTTGTTAGATGATTGTAACGATGATCAGTAGCTCTCATTTACTGATTGTCAAGTTTCACTACAAGAAAAACACTTAATGACAACGGGCAATGCCCGTTGTAGATGTGTATCGACCACGGCCATTGTGTCCGCTATAGCTGGAGCAGTAGTGGAAGAGCGCGCTTTTCGACAACGGGCATTTCCTGTTGTCTATGCGTTATTAAAAACGGTCATTGCCCGTTGTCGATGCATTACTGACAACAGGCAATGCCCGTTGTCGATGTATTAATTACAACGGGCATTGCCCGTAGTCGATGAATTCTTTTTTGTTAAAAAAAAAATTAATTTATTTATTTTATACATTGTTTAAACAAATAATGGGAAGATTAAACTCCAAAGCATTCAATATTAAAATCCACAAGCATTTAATATATATATATATATATTAAAATTTATAAATCTTTAAACATTCAATTAAAAATCTTAAGTATTAACATTACATTCACCCATAAACATTCACTTAATGAAAAAGTCTACTAGTCATAACAATAAGTTCACCCATACAAATCTTCACGCTCTCTTTTTTGTTTATCTTGAATAATGCTAATTGGAACTCCTCCTGTAACAGGATTATAATGAAGGGAAGGTCAAAAAACCACTGGATGGATTATGAAAAAAAAAAAATGCCATCTGTACGAGTAAAACCATTCCATAAGTCTAGATTTATCAAACTAACCTTCTTAATCAACATGATATTTTCAACACATCAAAGCATTCCATACCTATACAACAACACAAAAAGAGTTAGCAATTTTATTCAATTGTCCTACACATTTAGAATCACATCCGTATACAAAGAAAGAACAAAGTAAATATTTTAACCATTTCTTACTTATGCTTAACTGCCAAGAGTTCTTAAAGCTGACGCACTCAAACGGCAAACTTTTTACCTGCGATTCCAAAATGAAATATCCAAGGCAATTGTGTATATTATCAAAGATACATCAACCAAAACATCTTTAAAAGAAAAAAATGTCAAACAACGCCAAATCTCACATGAATATTCAACAATATGAATTCTTAAAATTCAATAATTATGGTACCCAAAAATTACAATCAGCATCACATTATTTAAATACAAAATAGCTCCTTAAATCTTTAATTCAATAGGGAATACAAAATTATAAATTCTTTAGTAACATGTATGTCTTGCAGCAAAACACCAATTTTGAATCAAAGAACAGTTCACTTTCAAATTTTACTAGTAATAAACAAAATTTTAAACTGGACAGCAAATACTAAATAGGGACATGACTTTAAGAGATTCTACTAATAAAAAAAAAAAACATACATAAAAATGTTAACGATGATAAAAAAAAAAAATGAAGGTGATACAAGATTCTTAACAAGGCAATTTAATGATCATGCCATTCAAAATTGGCACTTACAATAGCACTAAATATCCTTTACATAAGAAATAATGTCATTCAACAATACTTGCATCAGGTATTTTCAAGAATCAAATCAATGTAGTATACTTATAATGCTAGTTGTTTTTTTTTTTTTTTTTTTTTGAAAGGCAATATTATTAGGCAGAGCCAAACCAACAACTGCAAAGGCACACAAACAGCAGCAAAAAACAACGAAAACAAAGCAGGAGCGACCCCAAGGCACCCAAAACAGAGGAAACAAACAGCAAAACCACAAAAAGCTCAACAGGAGCAAAAGCAAAAACAGAGCAGCGGCAAAGACAACCCCACACAAAGCAAAAACGAAAACAAAACAGTCAAACATCCCACCAGAAAATGGTTTCAGCACCCCCATTAGACCCTAGTTGTTGAAAAGAAAAAAAAAAGATCAATGACAAATAATTAAAAAAAAAAAAAAGATACTAGCAAGCTCTAGTATAAGAGATCTTACCAACCGGAAGAAGGAAGGCCGCCTCCACCTATGAGTGATTCTGTGCAAAGTGTGTAGCCACCACCCTGCTTTTAATATAAATCAGTCAAATTTATATTTCAATATATATATATATCCCAATAATACTTTAATATTGGTCCCACCCTTCTTATACCATCCAAAAAAACACATACAGCTTATAAGAAAATAAATACTATTATCATAACAATTTAACTAGCTAGTTAACACTTGCAAACTAAAAAACACATCAACCTCCCTATCATGGACTCCTCACCAAATAAAAATTTAAACATCAGTAAAGAAAATGAAAAAAAAAAAAAAATGGAACCTAACAATAATTAGCAAAACCCAAAATTTGATACCATGGTTTTGCTTCCTTGAATTGAATGTTTAAGCATTCAGTGAAGTACACATAATTACTTAATTTTTCAAATCCTAATGGTGGAAAAAAAAATCCCCACATTTTGCTTTACTATTCAAAACCCTCAAATGATTTAAAACTGCTCAAAATGAAAAGTTACCAACAACTCACAAAAACAATAACAACACTACCAAGATTCTGACACTTGAACCAACAATGAAAAAATTTCTCTTCTAAAACTAGTGAAACTAAACTATACAGAGGTAAAAAATAAAAACCAAACAAACCTTTTACAATGAAAAAAAATCCTAACCCACCATCTCCTCCTTGCTTCAGTTTAAAATTTATAATCTTTTTTTGATGAACAAATCCATTATATATAAAGTGCCACATGACTACCCAATGAAGTAAAGTTCAACATTTCAAAATTAAAATAAACAAAAATCTGAAATGTTTAATAGCATCTAGAAGTAGAGCTTATTACATGCCAAAACATTAAAATACTCCCAAAATCCAAACTCCTCTCAAAATTACCTTATCCTACTAAAGATGTTCAAGCAATGTTACTTAATTGACCAAAACACAAAACCATTGCATAGTATCTAAGCCACAATCAAATTTTTTTTTGAAACTGCTATAATATTATAAATAAGATTAAGATCAGACAAAATACAACACCCAAAGCAGTATCACAACATTAAACCCTGAACAAAACTCAAAAAACCAAACAACTGAGAACCATAACAAAAGCCCCAAAACGCCAACAAACACCTAAACACCAACCAAGACTAAACAGGACCAGTACATAAAAATCGATCAACTAGTACTCAAGCAGCAAAATGCACACAAACAAAAGCTTTAAAGCACACCAAGACAAGAACCTCAAATGCCCCACTCAAGCCGTTCCTCTAAGAGACCAGCCCCACTCGAATTTTATAGAAATCAGATTCGAAGACAGAAGAAACTGTCTAATATCATATAAGCCACAATCAAAATGTAATTTTTAATAAAAAAAATCTGGAATAAAAACAGGTTACGAAATGGGGGTGAAATTGGTTCCATCTCCCAACAACTACTTGTTACAAATAGAGACTGTTGGGATTGATAAAAGCCCAAACAAGTATCTCACTTATACATTAGAATCTGCAAAAACCCATTAAAAATCTGACATAGAAAATATCGTTTAGAGAGAGAGAGAGAGAGAGGATTTTCACCTTAGTCGTGGGTGGTGGGTGATGCTTGAGAAGTGCTGCAGCTGGACTAAGTTGAGAGAGGAGAGATCGAGGTTGATCGGAGGGGTCGAAGTGGAGGAGGAGGAGCAGATCCTCAGAATCGTGAGAGAGACGTTGTTATAGGTAAAAATAGTCATGGCGGACACGTCATCACCGCATAAAGCTATGCAAGCAGGAGTCAGGACAAGTCAGCTTATGGAGCAAAAAATCCCCCACAAACGATTTACTTAGGAAAAAGAGTAAGCCACCCGACCACAAACAAAGACCATCAGCTCGGGCAGTAGATCTTACTCGGGCACATACTCGGGCTTATTCGGGCACACTCGGGAACCAATAAAACAGATAGTCACCAGCGCCCATATTCATGACATAATCAGCGACTAGCGTCTCCATGATAAGCAACGGTGTGGCTGCAGAGTTCAAGAAAGGAAACAGATAATTTCTCTGCAAATAAAGGAGAATGAATCAGAATCAAACTTGGACTCAGCCAAAACAGGAAATCAGCTACAAAGAAGGAAACAGAATCCATATAGGATTAGAACGCACACCCCAAAACTAGGGCATCATATGCAAAACCCTAATGACAAAATGTATAAATACCCCCTTTATACACAAATAGGGGGACGCGAGAAATAGCTAGGGAGAGAGAGATTATAATGCAATTTTCTTGTAATCCTTCTTCATAGTGAATTTGGCTTCGTTGCTAAGGCAACAATTCGTGGATGTTTCTCCAATCATTGGAGTTTTACCACGTAATTGCTTGTTATTTCTTCTTGATTTTTAATCATTCTCTTTCATAAACTATAGCAATTCAAAAGTAAATCATTGACTCGGTGACCATCAAAAATCACCATCAACAATTGGCGATAGAAGAAGGGGAACCCGAAAATTTGTGACAACAATGGCTGACAAGGGAGATGGTAGCGATTCTAGGTACAGTCAAGGCATGCCAAGTAACGAGCTGGAAGATGACACCGCGCTCAATACGAAGGATACCACCCTAACGATGGCGGACCAGTCAGCCGCCCTAGCTGGTATTCAACGTTTCCCTACAACTAATGAAGAAATCGTGCAACGATTCCGCGCTTCTCTACAGCAACTTATATCAGATGCAACAAGGCAAGGAATTGACCTTTCCACCACGGAAGGTTTGACGTTGCCTCACAATCTGTCCGCCCCAAGCCAACAGGCGGCAAGGTTGAGTTCTACGGTGGTGGTACCAACACCTGATGCACCCCTAAAGGCAAGACGAGATCCTACAGGCAGACCAGAGATATTATCCGAAAGAGTGACCAGGAGAAGTAGGGAGCATAGAGAGGTGAATGATTCTGACAAGGGGTACGATCAAGATCGGATAGTTGTGGATTGAGATCACCCTAGGAGGCGCAGTCACCGGAGAGACCAGTCATCATCCTCGGAAAAAAGTGAACAGAATCATCATCGCAAGCGCCAAAGGGGCACAGTTCGGCTGCATGGCCTAAACCGAGATCGTAGAGAGTTGAATCCGAAGGAAAGGGGCCAAAAACTGACCATAAGTCAAAATTTCAATGCGATAGGGGAACCAGAAGGAGATAGAGATATACTCATACAGAGTCTGACCCGGGAAGTTCAGAATAATCGTCGACAAATGGATGCTTTAGTCAGGCGATATGGGCGTAACAAGCTGTTAGATGATGAATCCGGAAGCCATTTCACCAATGGGGTCATGAGGATGCCTTTCCCAGAGAGATTCAGGATGCCACACGTTGAGCTGTTCAAGAAGGATACTGATCCAAAAGAACACATCCAGAGGTATAGGAGCGCTATGGCGCAATATGTCCACAATGACGCACTGCTATGTTTGAATTTTCCCCAGACTCTTGGGGATCTAGGCTCCCGGTGGTTTGGCAGATTACCAGCAGTGAGCATAAGCAGCTTCAGCGAGCTGAACAAAGCCTTCTCAAGGCAGTTCCTCAGGAATGTACACAGGAAAAAATCAGTGGCCCACTTATCCCAACTCAAACAGGGAAAAGACGAGTCGCTGAAGAAATATCTGGGGAGGTTCGGTCAAGAAGTGTCCGAGATTGGGAGTGCAAATGATGAAGCAATAATTGCCACGTTCATCAACAACCTTCAGAATGGCCAATTGTCATTTGACCTCAGAAGAGCCCAACTAACCAGTTATGCTGATATGATGGACATGGCAGGGGGGTACGCCCTGGCTGAAGAGGAAGAAATTGCCACAGGAGGTTACTTCGTGCATGGGGGTCGCCCAGAGGGATCCAAAACCAAAGACCAAACAAAGGCGCCCGATACCAAAGACGACAAACAAAATAATAAAGCGCGGGATGGTCGGGATGGACGGCGAGCATACAACCCGAAAACCGATCAACCACGGCAGAGGTTCCAAGGCAGATATACAAATTATACC
Source organism: Acer campestre (assembly GCA_954870605.1). Taxonomy (NCBI): domain Eukaryota; kingdom Viridiplantae; phylum Streptophyta; class Magnoliopsida; order Sapindales; family Sapindaceae; genus Acer; species Acer campestre. The sequence continues at coordinate 20,088,404 of OX940799.1, read as the reverse complement.
CCATTGAAGAAAGATCAAGGTGAAATCTTGGCAATCCTAGAAGTGAAGAACATGTCTTAAGAACCGCCAAAGCAATCAACATATGCTCGGAGGGACACCACCAAATATTTCCGGTTCCACAAGGAGAATGGGCACGAGACATCCAACTGTTTCCAACTAAGGGACCACATTGAAACCCTTATTAGGGAAGGGCATTTGAAAGAGATTGTCCTCAAAAAGGTGGACAGGGCGGATGGACAGAAGGATAGCCGGCAGGACGGACGAGCAAGAAAGTTTAGTCCCAAGAAAGCCGAGGATGAAGGAGCAATTAACACCATTTTTGGAGGACCAGCAACTGGCAAAAGTAATAGGGAAAGGACCCAGGAAATCTGAGAGGCCATGGAGGCACGGAGAGACCTGGACGTCAATTCCATTGAACCCGACCCGAAGAGAATCAAGGAGGGCTGGGACCCGATCATATTCACAGAAGCCGACTCACACGGAGTAGATGTTAGGCCAAATGACGCACTGGTGATCAGCGCACGGATCGGTCATAGAGAGGTTCATCGAGTTCTGATTGACAATGGGAGCTCAGCAGATATTCTAAGTGCAGAAGTATATAACCAGCTGAGGCTAGATAGGAAAGACCTACAACCATTTCCCACACCCCTTAGAGGATTTGGGGGAGTCGAAGTAAGGTCGCTTGGCACGGTGAAGTTGCCCGTGAAGATCGGGAAGACTCCTTGCCAAAAAACAGTGCTACTCGACTTCGTGGTGGTGGATACAGAAAATTGGCCATACAATGCCTTATTGGGCCGACCATTTTTGAATAAAGCCAATGCGGTGACAACAACCTATGCCCTTATGATGAAGTTCCCGACCGAATATGGCGTGGGAGTGGTCAAAGGGTCACAAGAGATGGCCCGAAGAGCAAACTTGTCAGTATATAAAGATAGGGAAGTACACCAAGTTTGCGCAGTAACAGTCCAGCAAAAGGTTGGAGAGCCTAAAGAGCAGGCAAAGGTGCCGAAAGAATTTGAATTGGATCCCAGAGAAGAGCCTGAGGTTAGAAATGATGAGCCGACCGAAGAAGTGGCGTTGAATCTAGAGGATCCGAGTAAGACAGTGAAGGTAGGGGCAAGTTTAAATATACATGTCAAAACCCAACTTGTCACACTGCTAAGAAGTTATGAGGATGTTTTTGCTTGGGGTCAAGAAGATATGCTGGGGGTGGACCCAAAAGTGATATCACATTGCCTCTCCATCAACCCAGAGTCCCGACCAGTGGTACAAAAAAGAAGGTTGTTCAATCCAGAGAGAAGCGTCGCAATCAAGAAAGAAGTGGGGAAGCTACTTTCCGCAGGATCAATAAGGGAAGTCAAGTACCCAGAGTGGGTAGCCAATGTAGTATTGGTCAAGAAAAAGAACAACCAATGGAGGATGTGCGTGGATTTCACAGACTTAAACAAAGCTTGCCCGAAAGACAGTTTTCCACTACCGAGGATTGACCAGTTGGTAGATGCAACAGCAGGATACGAACTACTAAGTTTCATGGATGCTTACTCGGGATACAATCAAATCCGGATGAACAAAGAAGACGAAGAAAAAACATCTTTTACTACGGATCAAGGGTTATATTGCTACAAAGTGATGCCATTCGGATTAAAAAATGCTGGGGCAACGTACCAGAGGTTGGTGAACAGGATGTTCGCTCGGCAGATCGGGAGAAACATGAAGGTTTATGTGGATGACATGTTGACCAAGAGCACTACGGCAGAAAAACATTCGGAAGACTTGAAGGAAACCTTCGACGTCCTAAGGAAGTATAAAATGAAGCTTAACCCAAGTAAATGTGTATTCGGAGTACGGTCGGGAAGGTTTTTAGGTTTTCAAGTACACCAAAGAGGAATTGAGGTAAATCCCGAGAAGATCAAAGCACTAGAAGGAATGGCTTCACCAAAGACGTTGAAAGATATACAAAGGCTGACGGGATGCCTTGCTTCGCTCAACCGGTTCATTGCCAAGTCAACAGACAAGTGCGCCCCATTCTTCAGAGCAATAAAAAAGGCAAAAAGGCTTGAATGGAGTACAGAATGTGAAGAAGCCTTTCAGAAATTGAAAGAGTATTTGGGGAGAGCACCCATCCTTTCAAAACCGGTGGTGGGAGAAACATTGTACTTATACCTCTTGGTTACAGAAGTGGCGACAAGTTCGGTATTGATCCGGTTAGAGGAAGGGATACAAAAGCCAGTGTATTACACGAGCAAGGTACTGTTACCAGCAGAAACCAGCTATTCACCGGGAGAGAAAATAGCGTTAGCTCTGATCATATCGGCCCAGAAATTGAGGCCATATTTCCAATCGCATACAATAGAGGTGTACACAGACTACCCATTGAAACTCATTCTTCAAAAACCGGAGGTGTCAGGAAGGCTGACCAAATGGGCAGTGGAACTAAGTAAATACGATATCAGATACACACCCAAAGCGGCAATCAAAGGACAGGCGGTATCCGATTTTATAGCAGAATTCACCGAGCCAGACGCCGAGGTAAGAAGGATAATGGAAGATGAACAGACCGGTAAATTCCAACGGAAATTGCATGTAGACAGATCATCAAACACACATGGCAGTGGGGCAGGAATATTCATAACAACCCCCGAGGGACATACCGTGGAGTGTGCCATGAGATTTGATTTCAAAGCAACCAACAATCAAGCAAAGTATGAAGTCTTGTTGGCTGGCCTAAGGGTCTGCATAGCATTAGGGGCAGGCGAGCTGGAAATTTACAGCGATTCACAAGTCGTGGTTAATCAAGTACTGGACGAATACCAGGCAAGGGAAGAGCACATGATAGTTTATTTGGACATCACAAATAGGCTACTTAGAAAGTTCAAAGTGTACAGAATCTCTCAGATCCCTCGTGAAGAGAACGAAAAAGCGGATGCTTTGTCCAAATTAGCTTCAGCTACCACAAGCATCAGATCCAAAGCAATACCAGTGGCACATCTGACTAAACCAAGTACAGCAGAATCCGAGGAAATCATGATAGCAGAAATCCGACCAAGCCCATGCGACTGGACATACAAACTCAGGAAGTACTTGGAGGAAAACATACTACTAAAGGATGCTGTGGAAGCTAAACGCATCAGATACAGGTCAACTCGGTACACAATTCTGAGGAGAGAATTATACAGGAGAGGATTCTCAAAAGTGTTACAAAGATGTGTTGACGGCGAAGAAACCGGAAAGATCCTAAAAAGCGTCCACAGTGGAGTGTGTGGGAACCATACCGGGGGTAAAAGTCTAGCACACAAGGTACTTAGACAAGGATTCTACTGGCCGACTCTGTTCGCAGAGGCATAGCGATTCGCAGAGAGTTGCGAAACATGCCAAAGAATAGCAAACGACATTCGGCAACCCCCAAAATTACTTAGGAGCTTAACCTCACCTTGGATCTTTGCCATGTGGGGACTCGACCTAATATGACCAATGCCCACAGGAACAAAGGGAGGGGTAAAGCATGCCATTGTGGCAGTGGACTATTTCACCAAATGGGCATAAGCAGAGGCACTTGTACACATCACGGAGGCAAACACCACCAGCTTTGTCAAGAAGAACATAATATATAGGTTCGGGATCCCGAATATCATTATAACTGACAATGGAACCCAATTCGACAATAAGAAGTTCAGAGAAATGTGCGAAGAATTCAAGATAGCAAACTACTATGCATCACCTGCTCACCCGCTCACCCTCAAACCAATGGCCAGACAGAGGCTGTGAATAAAGTAATCAAGCACACGTTGAAAGCAAAACTAGAGGCAAAGAAAGGTGGCTGGGCGGACAAACTACCCGAGGTACTATGGGCATACCGAACAACGGTAAGGTCGTCCACGGGGGAGACTCCTTTTGCGCTGGCGTTTGGGACAGAGGCTGTCATCCCAGCAGAAACAACTTTTACATCCCCCATGATTCAGTTATACAGCCCCGAGCACAATATTGATATGCTGCAGCAGAACTTAGACGAGCTTGAGAAAATCAGAGATGCAGCGCAAGTAAGAAATTCCGCGTACCAGTAAAGGGCTGCGAGGTACTACAATTCCCACGTTCGGGAGCGGAGATTTCACCTCGGAGATTTAGTGCTAAGAAAAGTATCACCGAATACCAAAGATAAATCATCGGGATCTCTGGCCGATAAATGGGAAGGGCCATACATCATCAAAGGAGTTGTAGGGCATGGAGCCTACATGATAGCCCGACCAGAGGGTAGCTTGGTACCCCGACCATGCAACGCACAATATCTAAAGATCTTCTACCCCTAAGGAGTCCGACCATGGTTTTATAATTAATTTATTCTGCTTTAGCTCGGTTTTTAGTTTCCGCTTTAATTATTTCAGATTTATTTGTTGATTTCATAATCATGTTGATCATCTAATAAAGTTCAGTTGCTAGTACGGAGTAGTTCAATGGAATTGATAGAATCCATGAGCAACATTTCAACAGCGGCCACTCAAGAACCGACCGAATAAACACCAAAAAGATTCAGGCACAATAAAGCCGCGAAAGAGAGGACGAGTGGTGCCCGAAGGGCGGAAAAGCTATAGTAGCATGCCCGCCTAGTTAAGGCGATGCGAACGCATCCCTTTGCAAAAAGGCAAGACCGAGGCACCAGAATAACTGGAAAATTGCTCGGAGCGCCGCTAGAAAGGCTAGTGAGATGCGCAGCCATGTTGGCCGGTACAAAGTACCCCAACGATTCGGTAAAACCTTGCATAGACAAAACCATGAGACGTCCTAGGTGACTTATACAAGGACCTTAACGTATGGTCGTGGCGAGCCTCTGCGTAACGTAGAGGTAAAACAATCTCAAAAATCGAAGGATAGAAGCCAGTTACATAAGATACTCGGCTAAAATTAAGTTATCGGTTAAATAAGATACTCGATCTAATTGATTAAAAGGCCAGTTACATAAGATACTCGGCTAAAATTAGTTATTGGTTAAATAAGATACTCGATCTAATTGATTAAAAGGCCAGTTACATATGATACTCGGCTAAAATTAGTTACTGGTTAAATAAGATACTCGGTTTATCCGACTAAACTGCCAGAAAATAAGGCACTCGGTCAAAGTAAAGTTAGGGATTCCCGAAGGACCCACAAGTTCGAAGAAAACCAAGTACAAGCAGGCCAAACGAATTCAAACTGTCCCATTCATGCGTTTGTAGAACAATATTCTATGAGAAAAAATCCGTATGTATATATGGGAAAAGAGAATACAAATATATTTACAAAGATTTAGTTACAAAAAGACTTAGTTACAAAAAAGACTTGAAGATTAAACTCAAGAGGGTGGCGCTGGGGGTTGGGAGCTGCTTCCGCCAACATCCGGATCAGGTTCCATCATGTACTCACTCAGCAGGTTGTCATCCGAGGACCACACGATCACATCTTCCTCCTTATCGACCATCCAGTCGCTATAATCAACCCCAGGGACAGGTCCCAAATCAGGCGTCTCGTTGTCAATCCCCGCCTTCTCACAGGCATAAAAAGTGGAGAAGGATTCGGCAGAAGGAACGTCAAGGTGCATGGGATGTCGCGCTTTACCTTTGCTTCTACAATATGCCCGCCACTCTCTCATCTGGATCCGAAGGGACTCCAGAGAGGTATCCACATGTTTTTTGATTGAAAGGCTCAAGTTGGCCCTAGCCCGATCAGTCGCCTTATTCTTCTGCTTGAAGAATTCCCCAGCCGAGACCATTTCCCGCTGGAACTCACGCAGAAGCGCCCTGAGTGGACGACAACTGATCTTACAAAGTTTTGACCTCCTCAGCAGCGGAAGATGCTCGTTGTTCAGCGTCCATTTGCCGAACCAGGCATTGATCCAGGAGCACCTGACTCGACTTAGCCCCCTCTTGACAAGCTAGCTCAGCCCGAGAGTGACGATCCTCACTCTCCTTCAGTTGGGCTTCTAGCTGCCTTATTCTGTCTGCCTGGGCTTCACCGGCCTGACAAGCCCCGGACATCTCAGCCACCATCTGCAGCGAGTCAACAGCAAATAGAAGTAATGTAAAAAAAAAAGAAAAAAAAAAGGAATACGAAAGTTAGGCATATAACCAAGGCATTACTTACATAAGAAGCACTGTTGAAAAAGTTGCAGAGTCGGTCAGACACAGTCCCAGTCCTGAGGTGACTTCAGTGATCCTCCCTAATGTAGGCTCGGCCTGAAGCCATGGCCCTTAGCATGATCTCGGGGGCAGGATCATCGGTCTGGGGGAAGGAGCCCGAACCACCAACACTGGTCTCAGGAAGCTTGGCAGACGAGGCCACCCGAGGAGAGTCGGTTGAGCCTCCAACATTATCCTTGACCTGGTCCAATGGAGGGGTCACGCTCGCGTTTTTTCCAACAGCACCCTCTCCTTCATCATCCGAAGATGAATCAACATAAGCGACCACTCGGGGAATTTTAGGGGTAAGGCGACCAGGAGAAAACGAAGCCTTCCTCTTTCCAGATTGTCCCCCGCGAGAACTCGGATCAACAGCCGGATCTTCAGAATTCTTGCCAGGCTGCCTCACCTCAACATTGCTACCTCCGGGGGTAGGAGTTGGATCAGCAGGAGCTGGAATCTCCGAAACAGCAGGATTTGGCTCGACAGAAGTTGGAATCTCTGGAGTTACCGCGCCCGAATGACCCCCGGCTGCTTCAATACCTCGAGAAGTAACACTTGGCGTGTTTGCAGCGGAACGGGGAGAATTAGACCCACTGGGAAAGGTTGCTCGCTCGGATTCAGAGGGGTACCCCACTTTTTCTTTCCCCTTGGAAGAAGAAGGACCCCTTCGATTGTCCTAATCAGCTTCGATCCTACTTACTCCAAAGCCTTCCGGGTCGCCCACGGCCTCCGTCGAACATGCGGTCATTTCCTGACCACGGGCTTCCTCGGGCACCTCCTCTTCATCATCTCCCTCAGGAAGATCCTCGGGAGCGCTCCCATCAGAATTATCTTAGGGAGGGGCTATTCCAACATCTCGCTGGTGAAGAGCTTCTTTTCGGCTAGCTTCCACAATGTCTTTCATCCGGCATGCCTGAGCATCGCAGACTATATCTAAATCAAATACTTGAAAAAAAAAAAGAAAAAGAATCCGAGTCAGTAGACTAATTCAAAAACAAGAATGCAAGAATAAAGAAAAAACAATTAACTTACGGCGTTTGCGACATACAGAAATCTGAGGAAAAAGGCGAGCTTTAATCATCTTCCCCTCATTGTACAGATAGGGTTTACCCATTTTCTCCAAAGGACGGACAGCAGCCCGAGCCAAAGTCTTGAGCTCCTCATCAGTGAAGGCAAAAGTCATGTGGTTCCATTGGGGCAAGCAAAAGTAACGAGGAACCCTGCAGGTCATCCAAGTGTCATCCAGATCAAAGCTGATTGATTGGCCCCATCGTTTGCCCACAAAGAACCAGCTGTTCTTCCAAAATTTGTTTGAGGTGGGGAAGCCCCAAACAAATCCCTTCATCTTCTCGTCCGTGGTCAGTTCGATTTCACCCTTGACCACGACGTCCTTAGGAACCCAGAACTCGGGCTGGGTCGATTGAATGAAGTAAACCCCAGTCTTCCCCACGGGCCTCAGCGCATAGAAGTGTCGGATTTCACGAGGAGTGGGAGGTGGCCGCTTCATTCTATGCCACATATGCCACATGCACATCAAAATATGGTAGCTATTCGGAGTTAGCTGCGCCGGGGCGAGTTGGGCCTCAGTCAAAAACCAAGTGATGAAAGGCTGGAAAGGGAGAGTAACACCGCAAGTGAGCATCGCCCCGTAGATCGCCACGTGGCCAGGTGGGGGATTCCATGCAGCTCGACCATCAGCAGGAATCAGTGAAATCACACTGCTATCCAGATCAAACCGCCGCATGTATTTCGTTATCTCGACGGGGCCGACCATGTTCGGCTCAATGTCATAGACGCATATCCGCTCGGGAGAGAAGGGAATGCGAGCGGCCCTGTGCTCCTCTTCAATATCGTTCTCGACTATCCTCTGGTTTACAACTCGGCTCTCCCGAGAATGAGAATCCTTGTAGATTTTGCAGGTACTCATTTTCTTCCCCGGTCGTCTCTAAAGCAGAGTATCAGCACAAGTGGAAGAATTCGAACAAGCTTCAGGCTGATAGTCGGGAGGTGATGAATCCGAAGAAACAGAATGAACTTCGGGAGGAGGTGGAACTCCGGAAGAAACAAAACTGTCATGATAAACTGCAGAAACATCGGCGTCAGTAAAATGCGGATGATCGAAGAGAGGTTCCTTCAGTAAACTGTGGACAACCGATGCAGTGTGAGCATCATTTCGCTCAATAGCAATCATACCAATAGTAAAAAGACGGTACCTAACTGCAGAATCCATGGGAACTAACCTTGATATAGCGAGAAATGGAGGCGATGCAGACTACGGAGAGAATCTTCGAGAGAAGGTCTGGGGGTTGAAGCAGATGATCTCAGTAAGGCAGGAGACGCAAGCGAGTTCCTTAAAGAATGCATGAAGATAGCAGAAAAGGAAATAAGAATGGAAAAGCAACAAGAAAGGAAAATCAACAACACAGCCAGTATATATAGGCAACACATCGATTTCAAAAAAAGGGGGGGAAGACCAAAACCCTAGGAGAAACGCAAAGAAGCGGGAAAACAGAGGGGTGTGGGCAGTGACGTGGGCTGCACGCAAGCAAACAGAGAGGTCATGTCTCATAAATGCATCGTACCGCAGCCAAACAAAAAGAGACAAGTGGCAACCGGAGAGCATCTTGAGCCGCCAGAGAGCAGAAGCGTTACCATCAAGAGATTTCTGAAATGAATGATGAGTCGAATGCGTGCGGACGTAATTAAGATTCTGAAATGAGTGATGAATCAAATGCGTGTGGTCGTAATTAAGACACGTCATTTAAGGCTTCGAATCAAACGAGGATACATTAATACAGAAAACGACAAACGAGGACTAGTTGTAAAGAGGTATGAGGTTAAATATTCGACCCAAGAGGACCTGACTCAACATGATCGGCATAAATATTTAAGGGGGTATTGTTATAGGTAAAAATAGTCATGGCGGACACGTCATCACCGCATAAGGCTATGCAAGCAGGAGTCAGGACAAGTCAGCTTATGGAGCAAAAAATCCCCCACAAACGATTTACTCAGGAAAAAGAGTAAGCCACCCGACCACAAACAAAGACCATCAGCTCGGGCAGTAGATCTTACTCGGGCTTATTCGGGCACACTCGGTAACCAATAAAACAGATAGTCACCAGCGCCCATATTCATGACATAATCAGCGACTAACGTCTCCATGATAAGCAACGGTGTGGCTGCAGAGTTCAAGAAAGGAAACAGATAATTTCTCTGCAAATAAAGGAGAATGAATCAGAATCAAACTTGGACTCAGCCAAAACAGGAAATCAGCTACAAAGAAGGAAACAGAATCCATCTAGGATTAGAACGCACACCCCAAACTAGGGCATCATATGCAAAACCCTAATGACAAAATGTATAAATACCCCCTTTATACACAAATAGGGGGACGCAAGAAATAGCTAGGGAGAGAGAGATTATAATGCAATTTTCTTGTAATCATTCTTCATAGTGAATTTGGCTTCGTTGCTAAGGCAACAATCCGTGGATGTTTCTCCAATCATTGGAGTTTTACCACGTAATTGCTTGTTATTTCTTCTTGATTTTTAATCATTCTCGTTCATAAACTATAGCAATTCAAAAGTAAATCATTGACTCGGTGACCATCAAAAATCACCATCAACAGACGTGATGTTAGGGTTTTACAATTTGGGAATTTTTTATTTTTACACTTTAAGCTTTGGAATATATATGGCCTCGATAACAACGGCCTCTTATATGCTCGTTGTTACTGTACGTGTATTCACCACGGGCTCATAACTACCCGTTGTAAATAAAAAATATCCATTACAGTCATAAAAGGGCCCGTGGTGGAAAAGCTTCTAAGAGATTAACAACAACGGGCATTTAAAAGCCCGTTGTTGTTATTACTTATCCAAAACGGGCCCAGTATGCCCGTTGTAGATGTTCCATTATGGATAGCACAATTTCTTGTAGTGTTTGAATTTGTATTTGAGACTAAGGTGTAAAGTTCCAATCGATTGCTAGCTAATTATTGGAAGTTTTAAATTGCTACCTTATTATTTGCTACTCTGTTTTTTATTTTTCATTTTTGAACCAAAAATATGCCAAACATCTCAACATGACTTATTTGTTTAAAGTGATGCAAATGTTCATAGAATTGATGAGATTTTTTTTTTTCTATTTTGTCAATTGAGAGAGACAATGAAGATAGAAAGAAAGAAATGGTAGGATCAGTTTATTTATTTATTTATTTATTTATTTTTATAAAAAAAAAATAAATATATATAGACTATAGTATATATAAAAAGAGCTGGTCCATTAATTATTGATAATATCGCCTTTTATGTAGATTGAGTTCAAAGACAAAAGAAGATGGTCACCATTTCTATTGATTTATTGTCTGAGCGAGTTAAAAAGATATGGATCTCACATAAAACTATGCTTCTATAAAATTTAGAATACATTTTTTTTTTAAATCCGATAACAGAAGGGTATGCCGAAACCTATCGAGAGCAAGCACTAGTAAACCGTTTGGAGTTTTTTTTTTTTTTTTTTTTTTTAATATGTATAATTAAATCTTATATATCATTTTTTTTTTTGTTATTTACATTTATATTAAAAAATTTCTTGTCGTTCCCTGACCCTCCAAATTTAACCAATGCATACATAGTCTGTATATCAACTCATCTCACCGGACTTGAATCATCTATCACTAACATGGGTGATGTACACAGTACACACCACTAGCAGTACACACCACTACAGAAAAAAAAAAAAAGATTAAAGAGCAAGTTATTTTTTTTTCTTTGTTTCATGTCATTTCTAGTAAGATAGTGGGGGGTGGGTTGTTGGTTATTATATTTATTTCATATGATGACATTTTCTGCACCATATGAACCAACTGAAGGTTATGTGCTGATTGGTAGTATTTTAAAATTTTATTACTTCTCTTTATAGCTTATACATGTTTTTCATTCAATTTTTGTTGTTCAATGATTGCCCTCAACAAGATTACAGAGCACTGGAACTTAGGGAGAAAATTGAATACTACAATCGACTCTTGAAAGTCTATATTTTTAAAAGTACAAAAAGTCTTGAAATAAAGTCTAGATAATCCTAATAGTCTATAAATAAAGTCCAAAGACTTTTTCAGAATCCTAAAAGTCCAGTCCATATAATCCTAATAATCCTAAAATTATAATCCTAACAATCCTAATAATTCTAATAGTCTTGCAAATCCATAAAATCCTTGCACCCAAAAATTGTATATTAAAATCTCAATCCAATACAACCCCCTAAGTCTGTCACTTCCCTTCCAAATTTTGATCCTCTCCTAACCTAAGTTTTTTAAATGATCTATTGACATGTGGCAATCACAAAGATCAATGGTTATGATTTATTTACTTTATTTCATTTATCATCCAATATTCGTTTGATTTCTCACCTTCAAATTCAGGAAACCCATTTTTTTTCAATCTTCATTATCCCATTTAATTTCTTTTAAAAGAAATAAAAATAATAATAAATACTTTCTCACACTCCAGTGATATATATTTATATTTAGATAGCATTATTTATTTTTATTCAAAAAGAAAAGAAAAGAAAAGAAAAGAAAAGAAAAAAAAAACCTTTCTCAAACCTTACTAAAGAGATAGCGTGAATGACTCCAAACTCCAAGCACATAGATAAAGAAAACCAGAAAAAAAATAATAATAATAATAATAATGATATGGAAAGAGCTTGGCAGTGATGGCTATTGTCATTCATGGAGAAAACAAAAATTAAATAAATAGGGAGAATCTTAAAACTGCCAAGTCTTGTAGTTTATCAAAGTTTCAATATTTGATGGCCAATGGATTGAGAGATTGGATGAGCAGTTGAAGAGGAGAAAAAAAAAAAGAAAAAAAAAAAGCGGTTCATCGATGATCGTAATAAAATAGGGCATTCAAACATTTAGTGAAAATGAAATTGTTTATGAGTAGTCAAAAATCCCTAAACCTAATTCCCAACCAATAAAATGCTTCCACGTCTAGCTAAGATTGACAAAAACATAAAATAAAATTTGCCCATTGAAATATGTAATTGCCACATATTAATAGATCTTTTAAAGCTTAGGTTAGAGGTGGATCCAAATACTTTCTGACAAATATGGGAGAGAATAAAATTAAGAAAAAAAAAAGGGAAAAGAAGAAGATAAGGTGCAATTTGGAACCATTTTTAAAAATAGTTTTCTATTTTTAAAAATGAAAAACAACTTTAATATTGTTTGTTTACACGTTTTACAAAACTGTTTTTGAAAACAAAAAACAATTTTTTGAAATATATAACTAAAAATTTTTTTCACCATTTTCAAAAACATCATTTCAAAACAAATCATAACTTTTCTCATCAAACAACTGTTTTACCCAATTTAAAAACAACAACTAAACATTTTTACATCGTTTTTTGATTTAGAAAATTACTTTAAAAAAAACAATAGCAAACACATTATATCTATTAACTATATATATAAAAAGAGTCGGTTGGAGTGGTATTTTTAATCCTCAAATTGCTTATCTAATTTGTTGTAATTTTCTATTCCACTAATATCCCAAAAGTAATTTAAAATTACTTAGAATATTTGATATATCTATAGAGAATCTATAGAAAATAAAGGGTGTATATGGTATTTCATTATTTGATTTTATTTATAATTATTAGCACAATAAAATGGCATTTATATCCTTAAAAAATATTGAAATGACATAATTTTTTTTAAAAAAAAAAAAAAACATAAACAAGGATAGAAGGATCTTTCACATTATATAGTTAGGGACTGATTTGAAATTCTACTTGTAAATTACCATCTCTTTTTTATCAATCTCTCTCATTCCTTTAAAAAAAAAAAATTAAGGGGGGTGTATTGGTTCAAGATTTTATTAGACAATTTGGGGAAGTAAAAGTCTAGTAGTATTGGATTGAGACTTTTTAACAAGTTAGATAAGTCCGGTGGTATTCGATCAAGATTTTTAAGATTTATTTTAAAAGTCCATATTGTGTTGTGGTATTAGATCTAGTATTTTAAGATTTTTTTTAAAAGTTCATATTGTCTTGTGGTATTGAATCTAGACTTTCAAGAGACAGCAAATTGTCTGCTGGTATTGGATTGAGATTAAGATTTTTAGGATTTCATGATAAAATGGATTTTCTAGACTTTTTAGTGATATTTATAAATAGCTTTAACCCAAAATTGTCTTGTCCTCTCTCTCAATACTTTCCAGACTTTTTATTTTATTTCAGATATTTGATGGGTGTATTGGTATATAATAAATGTGGCGGCCAAACATGCAAAAGACAACATAAAAATACACTTGAAAGTCGAATACCAAATGACTGATAAAATGTCTCTATGAATCAAAGATAGTTTTATACTAGATTTCCACGATCCCAACACCACAACCGGTATGTAAAATCTTTAGGACTATTAGTAAAAATTGATCAAATGCTTTATCCACATCTATAAAAGATGGATTTAGCAAAAAGTAAAGATAAAGAGGGAGTTGATTTATATATATATATATATACACCTGATAATAAAATAAAAAAAATAAAAAAATAAAAAAATAAATCTTGTCCATTACTGATAATATCACCCTTTGTGTAGATTGAGTTCAAAGACAAAAAAAGATGGTTACCATTTCTATTGATTTATTGCCTGAGCGAGTTAAAAAGATATGAGTCTCACATAAAACCATGCTTCTATAAAATTTAGATGCATGTTTTTTTTATTTTTTTTGAAATCCGATAATGGAAGGGTATGCCAAAACCTGTCAAGAGCAAACACTAGTTGACCGTTTGGATTTTTTTTTCTTTTAAATATGTAAAATTAAATCTTATATATCAATTTTTTTGTTATTTACATGTATATTAAAAAAATTCTTGTCATGCCTCGACCCTCCAAATTTTACCAATGCATACATAGTCTGTATATCAATTCATCTCACCGGACTTGAATAATCTATCACTAACATGAAAGGTGGATGTACATTGTACACACCACTAGAGAAAAAAAAAAATTAAAGAGCAGTGAATATTGGAGTTTGATAACATATAAATTAATGAAGTCCAACAAGCCAAACGGAAATTAGTGTTCAAGCTATTTTATTTCCCTATTTCATGTCATTTATGGTGAGGTAGTGGGGGATGGGTTGTTGATTATTATATTTATTTCATATGATGACATTTTCTGCACCATATGAATCAGCTGAAGGTTATATGTTGGTTGGTGGTATTTTAAAATTTTATTACTTCTCTTCATAGCTTATACGTGTTTCTCATTCAATTTTTGTTATTCAATGAGTACCCTTAACAAGATTATAGAACACTGGAACTTGGAGAGAAAATTGAATACTACAATTGATTCTTGAAAGTCTATATTTTTAAGAATTCAAAAAGTCTAGAAATAAAATCTAGATAATCCTAATAGTCTATAAATAAAGTCTAAAGACTCTTTCAAAATCCTAAAAGTCTAATCCATATAATCATAATAATCCTAAAAGTATAATCCTAACAATCCTAATAATCCTAATAATCTTGCAAATCCATAAAATTCTTGCACCCAAAAATTGTCTATTAAAATCCTAATCCAATACACCCCCCTAAGTTTCTTTGACAGTCCAAGCGGTGGATGAAACGGTGGAGAGATCACGATGGCTATTAGAAGATAGACATCAACAGAGATAGATATAAGCAGAGTACTTAAAATCGATAGATATACCGATATATCCACCGATATATCCGTATTTTGGAGGGACCGATATCGAAACAGACAAATATCCAATATCCTGCAGAATATCCGGCCGATTTCGAAATATCCGTTAAAATCTCCCGAAATTCCCGAAATTCCCGAAATTTCATGAATTTTACCCCGAAAGTCCAGGGATATTTTGCATATTATTAAAATATTTTTTTTAATCCTAAACAATTAAATTATTGTTAAAATAATTTAGCTTGAAAATTATTTTAGAAGAAGCATTAACAAATTTATAAAAAATTTCAACATAATAGTCAATAGTAAAATTATTGAGGACTTGAAGTAAAATTGAATAAAGAACCAAAGAGTGGACATGTAAAATATGTAAAATTTTGTGAAAGCAATATGAAAAAAAAAAAATTGTTGGTGACTCAAATGTGTAAAACTAATTCCAAATAGTATTAAATATGTACCAATCAATTTATAAATATATAGAATTGATTTTTTTGTAACTTTGTGCCGACATTCCAAATTAAAGAATCTTAAAATTATTTGTGTAAAACGTGTAAAAATAATCAAATTGTTTCTTTTGAGTTTTGAGTAGAGAATCTAAAGAAACTCAAATATTTTTATCAAAAAAAATAAAATAAAATAAATAATAACATAATTATTTGGTATGGCCCGTATGGTAGAGAATCATAATAATAGAATTTTGAAAAATAGTATATTGGGGATAATTCGGATCTTCTGATACATAATGTCTATGCGCAATTAAACATTGAAGCTGCAGGAATTGCTAATTTTAGAAATAAGGTAAAAAGTTACAATTTACAACCAATTTTATAATTCCAGTATTATTAATTCTTTGCATGTGAGTATTGTGTCATATACTCATATTAATATATATTATATACATATTGATCTCATGAATGTAGCTCACATACTTTAAGGATGGAATGAAAAGTTTTGGTGAACGAGCAGCCATTGCAGCTAGAAGCAAAATGCAACCAGGTATATAACTTTTATTACAAAAATTTACATATTAATAATAAATAATAATATCACTGAAATAATATTCATACTTATAATACTTAATAATTTTTATTACAGCTGATTGGTGGGTAATGTATGGAAATTGTGCTCCATCATTGAGTGCAATAGCAGTTCGCATACTGTCACAAACATCATCATCTTCTGCATGTGAAAGAAATTGGTCCACATTTGCTTTAATCCACACAAAACAAAGGAACCATCTTGCCTATTTTAAGCTTGAACAACTTGTTTATTGTTATTATAATATGAAATTGAAACTTAGGGATATGGCAGCTGAAAAAGATAAAGTAAATGAAACTGATTTTATGGATTTACTTCAAGTAGCTGCTGAAGCAGGAGACGAAAATGAGAATCCTATTTTTAACTGACTTAGACCTGCCTCCTTGGATGATGACGAGGGAAATCCTGATTCACATATTGCTTCGCATGCTTGAGAAATGAGAATAAATGTTGAACAAGTGATTAGAGAAGAAGTTGGTATAGATCGTGGAGTTATTGTTACCAGCTCTTCCGATGACCAACATACCTCTAATGTAAATAGTAGAGGAAAAGATGATGGAGATGATGGAGATGATGGGGATGAGGCAAGAGGTTAGGATTTTGGTGCAGGAGGTTGGAATGCTGGTGCAACAAGTTAGGATGTTGGTGCTGGAGGTTGGGATGTTGGTGCAACAGGTTGGAATGCTAGTGCGGCGGGTTGGGATGCTCATACATGTAATTTTGATCAAACTCATGGTAGATAGCATGGAGGAACAAGTTAAAATGATGAAGATTCTTTGAATATGACTCTCTCCTCAATGAGTATAGACACAGAACATAGTTCTTTGGGTGATTCGCAGACAATGTCAGGTTCTCATGTACCATATTATGGTAGTTATGGTGGCTGCAATATATTTGATTATCCTTCTCCACAAATGCCATATGCAATACCTATGTATACAGATCAACAATATCCACCAAGTTGAGTAAATCCAAACTACCCAATTCATGGATCAGTTGGAAGAGATCAAGCAGCATACGTGTGGCATATTAATAACTACATTGAAAACTATGCAAGCACATTTTCTTAGGAAATTTATTGTTCGAATCAAGATAGAAATGTATCTTATGTATTTGAACCCGCAAGGAATTCATTTTGGTTTTAAATTTCAGACATGCAATGTATTATTATGTATGAATTATGATTTATGATAGAATTTTGGAAGTGTGGAACTATTACTATATATATTTTTTAATGATAATTTTGTTTATTAAATATTTAATCTCTTTATATTATTGTATATAATATTATAAAAGTGAAACAAAATATTATTCTATTAAATACTCAATTTTAAAAATTATATACAGACTCTATTTATGTTATAATTTATATTAAACTCATAACTATGCTAATTTATTATTGAAATATGATTCATATGATGTATAATTACTTGTTTAAGCTTGTCCTAAAATTTCACAAAAAAAAACTAACTTTAGATGTAAATATCCATCATTTTTTTAATTTTTGACAGAATATCCACCGATATCGATAATATCCCCGATATATCCGTAAATTTAGAAGCCCGACATTGATGCCGATACCGATATTACATTCCTTGGATATAAGAGCCATTCCCACCTCCAGACCAAAACAAGAGGATCGTTTGCACAGGGTCTCTCACTATAGGTAATTCACGCTTTTTCTTCTATAATTTTTATTCTAATTTTATAGATTTCTCAACTGAGATTCAATCCCAAATCAGTTAGGGTTTGTTGTTTTTCATGAATCATGCGTGCTTCTTGCTCCGTTCAAATTTTAACTGTGTTTTTTGATTAGCTTCATAGTAGGTCATTCGTCTCTTTCTCAGTTTGGTTCTCTCCTTCTTCCCTAATTCTGTTCTCTGTGTAGAATTTTAGTGTATAGATTTTACTGAGATATGGTCCTTTGCTTGTCTACCCAGGTGTCCATCAGGTACAGATTTATTTTTTTATTTTATTATTATTATTATTATTATTATTATTATTATTATTTTGGAATTGATTGCTTTTTATAATAAATTAGTGTGCTTTCAATTGATTTGTTAGCTCAGTCTCTTTGGAATTATACAAATATGGTTTCAAATAAGGTAAAATTGAAATAGTTGGCGGTAGAGAGAAATGATTTCTAGGGTTTCTTTTTTTGTTTTAGTTCAGATGCAGAATGAGAGCTCGAATGGGGGTCACAGTTGTGAGCAAGACCTGGAAAAGCAGGGGAAGAGTCAGGAGGGTTTATCGGTGGTGGGTTCTGGTGATGAGGCCAATCAAACATTATCCACCATTGTGATTTCTAATGGGGAAACTCTTGAGCACAACCGCACTGATAACAACGATTCCAAGGATGAATTGTCGCCTCTCATGTACTCATGTCTCCCAAGAAGGGCTACTTGTCAAGGTCTCCTAGCTCTCATGCACAATGCAGGTATATCTCATACACACACTCAGCGAAGCTTCAAATTGGCAACCTATAATTAATATTATTGTCTTGTCCTTCATTTTGTGGTATGTTCAAACAATCTTGATGCTAGGATTAATAAATTTCTTTAGTTGATTAATTTCTGCAATAATAATCCGTGCCTTAATAATTAGTTAACTAAGATATCGTCTGTATGGAGTTAACTCAGTTTGCTTTTATGTGTCATTCTTCAGAGTTTGTCAGCAGGAAAGGAAGAGGTTCTGACAGATCTTGGATGCCAGTGCCGAGGTGGTCTTGCTAAAGCCCACCGCTCATGCACAGACACTTGGTTTCGGACAAGGGGATCAAATAGATGCGAGATATGCCAGTAATCTTTTTGTTAAATTTATTCATGATTTAGAGTTAGCCTTGCTCTGATACTAATATGATTGGTGTTTTTACGTAGAGGAATAGCTGCAAATGTACCACCTCCAGAATCACAGCCAAGTTTAGGTATTCTGTGTCTGAGTGCCAATCCTCTTCTCTTTATAATGTGTATTGTATATAATACATTGCATTTTGCATTTCCATGAAAAATTACATAATAACATTAAATAATAATTTCAGCAATTCTTTTTTGGGGTTGTTTTAGGATCTGAAAGCGAAGTTTGATCTTATTTTTTTCTAGAGCGAAATTTGATCTTATTTTTTTGTTGTTAATTGCTGGTCTTGAAGAAGAGAGCGACCGCAGTGGCGAATGCTAAGGGAAAAGGGTAGGAATTGAGTGCACAAGATGCTGCGATGATGATACAGCATAACTTCAGAGAATACGTGACTCGCCGATCACAGTCTGTTCGATCACTGCGTGAGTTGAGGAGCGCCATCGCTTCTCTGAGAGAATCATCGCCCTCCTCCTCGCTGTTGATGCTATAGAAGTAATATTGTAATATTAGAAATATATTGGTTGTTAAAGAATTTGAATTAATTTCTAGTTTGATATAGTGGAATTGGTTTATAATATGTGGGGTGTGATTTTATGGTTCGGGCGTCAAAAAGGTTGATGCAAAATGAGCTAGATGCAATGCTTGATGTGGTAGAGCCTAGACCACAAGGAAAACTAGGTTCAATTAGGAGAAGGAAGTTTAATCTTCCCGGAGGACCTGGAGATTATAATAATCAAAATGAAATTGCAGCTGGTGTGGCAGAGGTTGGCCAAATGCTTGATCAAGCAGACAAGTATGATATTTTTGTTTTGATCTAATTGTATTCACTACCATGTTTATGTTTTAATGTTTGAATCTTAGAAGTTTAGGAGTTGTAGTCAAAATCAAAGGTGGTGAGGAATATAAGGTAGATACAATGCCAATCTCTAATTTGTATATATCTGTAGTTTCAAAGGATCTGAAATCTAAAGGAACTTTCTCTAGCCTTAGAGAAAATGTATAATTCCAAACACCAATGATGGAAAGCATAAAAGAAATCACTGCAAATTTGATTCAATTAAGAGGGTAAAACCATATTATATAAAGTTAGTAAAGAATGAACCTTGGTTACCCGAGAGATTACATTAGCTAATAATGTTTGCCTGTGAATGGTGAATCTATCTATCTAAATAAAATGTGTAATTATTCGTTCTTGTTTCTCTAAGGAATTGATAATGTTAGTAGTAACCTTCTCTTTGAGTCTTAGCTTTCAGTATTTAGAAGTTGTGATGATTCATGACTATATTTTCTCCTAAGTGGTTGTCATAATTTTGCTTTACTATAACTTTTTCTTTTTAAGCCCTATTGTTTATGGGTGCTTTAATTGCTATTAGACATGAAATTTTGTAATTTATGAGAATTAAGTGATTATGGGCTTTAATTTTATTTTTTGAATGAAGACAGTTGGAATCAAAAGTTCAAAATTGTGATATGTGTTGAAAATTAAAGCATGTCTATTGATTTTAGTGCACAAATGAAAAATTATGTCGATGAGGATGGTGCTTCGGGCTCATGGGATGATACAAACATGATAGATGGAGTCAGCAAACATCAGTCTGTGACACTATCAAGTTCTGGTCGTCGCAAAGATAAGTTGCAAAACTGCTAGTGATGCCATTGTGGATGCTATGCTGGAAATAGCTGCCGCTTCAAAAATGAGGGCATCTGCAATTATGAAGAATGAGGAGAGATTTTCAGTAAGCAGATGCATTAAAGTTTTGGTGAGATGGGTGGTGTTGATCAACAAATTTACTTTCTTGCCTTGGACTTATTTGAGAATCCAAATGCTAGGGAAATCTTTATCTCTTAAGAGGGAGAAACGGTTGCTATGGTTGCAGGGCAAGTGTATTGTTTCCTCTGGTTGAATAGTTCAACTAACATAATCAGTTGTGTACTTTTTTAGTTCTGAACCTGTGGTCATGGTCTATGTGAATATGTGGTCATTGTACAACAGAGGAACTCTTACAATTGTAATTAGTTGACTGTTTGATGGCTGTTTCAGTAGCTTACTGATTTAAAATGATAATTAGAGGTTCCGCTTTTCATTTCTCTGTTTACTATTATTATTATTATTATTATTATTATTATTTCTTATTTTTGAATCACAAAAGTTTTATTAGAATACTTTTAACGAGTTTTAAGGAGTGACCACTGTTTA
The DNA here is from genome assembly GCA_954870605.1 of Acer campestre. Lineage (NCBI taxonomy): Eukaryota > Viridiplantae > Streptophyta > Magnoliopsida > Sapindales > Sapindaceae > Acer > Acer campestre. Next base: position 20,067,451 of record OX940799.1, on the reverse strand, counting down.
TATCATTATTTAGTTTCGCTTTGTTATATATACTGCATTTAATTCTATTTCTATAGATACATTAGCTAGCATGGATGATTTGACAGAATTGGATAAGATGGAATTAGTTGCGGTGGCTGTTGGCTACTATTGCAATTTTATGGTTTTACACAACCATAGGTCTTTACTCACTGGGTTTTAGAATTTTGCTTACTTTATATAATGTACGGCTAACTTTCTTTAAAAAATAAAACTGCATCATAGATTGTTCATTTATATGTTTAACTAAAATCATTGTCTCAATTTCAATCTCATTAATATCAATTGATTAACAGAAATTGTCAAAATATCAAGTATGTTTTTCTCTTTTTTATCATATCAGTTGATAACTTTTTTTTTTTTTTTTTACTATATTTGTGATAACTTGTGATTAACTTGTGTTAATCACAATATTTCTTATCTTAATTCTTTTGTATGTTATATCTTAAGCTTACTATCAAAGTTTTTATATTTGGTGCTATTTGTAAGTTTATGTTAATTTTAAATTATGTTTTGATAAAAGCTATTAGGAGCTATCGGAAGTTTTCAGGTTATACGTATTTCAAAAGTGTATTAAAGTTTATTAATGATCATATATAGTTTTAGAATACATATATATAGTCAATTGTAACTCTTTTCAGTTTTTATTCATTTATTGTGATTTATGTTTTCAAGTTATTGAAATTTATCATTTTAAGATAAATACAAAACAAATTTAATAAAAATATTCAAGCCTTACCTGTGAACATTTTTTCTTCCCATCTTTAAACAACATAGCATTTTTAAGTACCTACAAAAAGAAAAATTTCAATTAATAACCAATAAAAATATTCTGTTATAAAATTTAGGGAAAATTACACAAACTTACCCTAACGTTTCCCATTATGGCATAATATTTAACTAATGCCTTTAATTGCACAATTAACCCCTCATGTTAGTCAACTTCAGTTAAAGATAACCATTGACTATGATTTTTTTTTTGAAAGCCCAAAATTGCCCCTGCACTTTATTACAAAAAAAAAAAAAAAAAATCTTAAGCCCTTTGTTTAAAACATTATATACTTTAAATTATTAGAATATAAAAAATAAGCACTAAGCATAATCCTTTTTAAATAAAAAAAAATCAAAAATAATATATTAAAAACAAAACAATTTAAGAAAACGTTATTTTGAGAAAATACAATTTAATAATATATTAAAAACAAAACAAAAAATATATATTATTTTGAGAAAATATAATTTAAAATTATGTAAGTCCAATATGAATAGTGGTAATGTGTTACATATTTTTGATTTTTTTTTTATTATATTATTTTTGAATTTTTTTTATTTAAAAAGGATTATATTTAGCATTCTAAACAAAAATATAAATAAAATCATTAAAAGTTTAAAATAAAAATATAATCATTTGTCATAATAAAATACAGTAGCACCGAAAATTTGTTCAATGTTCATCTTTATAAGATAAAATAATTTGACTTAATATAAATTACGCATTATATTTTAATTCAAAAATAAAAAATAAATACTACACATAATCCTTTTTAAATAAAAATATATATATGTTTTAAATTTTAAAAATATGTAGCACATTACCACTATTCATATTGGACTTGTATAATTTTAAATTATATTTTCTCAAAAAAACTTCTTTTTTTTTTTATTTTGTGTTGTTTTTAAAATATTATTAAATTGTATTTTCTCAAAATAACGTTTTCCTAAATTGTTTTGTTTTAAATATATTATTTTTGAATTTTTTAATTTAAAAAGGATTATGTTTAGTATTTATTTTTTATATTCTAATAATTTAAAGTAGATAATGTTTTAAACAAAGGGCAATTAAGATTTTTTTTTGTAATAAAGTGCAGGGGCAATTTTGGGCTTTCAAAAAAAATAATGGTCAATGGTTATCTTTAACCGGAGTTGACTAACAGGAGGGGTTGTTTGTGCAATTAAATGCATTAGTTGAATATTATGTCATAATGGGAAACGTTAGGGTAAGTTTGTGCAATTTGCCCTAAAATTTATGTCATTTAAGAAAGATATTAACTTTCTTGATTTGTTGTTGGGTTTCTTTTTTCTACTTTTCTCAATTCCACTCTTGATCCGCTTAGGAGCACCTTTCGTACTTGATATTTGTGGATCATGTAATGAGGTATCATGTAACTTATTACTATCCATATCTTCTTCTTCAACATCACAAGCTTCATATAATTCAATTTTTTTCAAAGAATGGTTCATCGTGACACATTTTTCCAATGCTTCCTTTAAAACACGATATGCAATAATATAAGTCTCATTAGATGATGATGCCTCTTCACTTAATTTTGTAGCTTGATGAATCAACTCATCGAAACGTTGCTTCTTAGATTGTACTCCACTTGAATTGATCTTAATGGAGTCAAAAGCCTTTGCATTCTTAGTCCATCTGTGTAATATGTAAACAGGTGGAACATAAAAAATTCCAAGAGATTGAAGAACACAAATAACATGTCTACATAGAAACCCACAAGATTCAAACTTTCGACACATACAAGCAACTTCTTTATGGCTAACATTCCAAGTTACCATGAAATTTACATTCTTCTCAAAATCTTGAACTTTAAAAGTCTTCTTCATGCCATCATCCCCTTCATTTAAACAAAAACATGTCGATGCTCCTAAAACCTCAACCTGAAACTTCTTAAAAATCTCATGTGTGTAAATTGTTGACATTTGTTTTTCAAAAGGTGAATGGGACTTTAACGGTGGTTTCTTGTGCTACGTGTCAAAATTTGCATGAGTTTCCTTTTCTTCTCTATCTCACAGAGCTACTTCATATTTTTCTACAAATTCTCTCAATGAAGTCTTCTTACTTACATATTTATCGAAAAAAGAGTTATACTTTCTGATCTTTGAGTGATAGACATTCCAGCAAAAAGAAATATCCCTCACATAAGTAGGCACCCAAAACTTACGATCTTCGAATAAAGACTCAAGCCACTCATTTCCTTCAATCTCAAATATTTCAATCATGTGCCACCATTTTTTTATTCAAAATCCTCCTCCAACCATGAATTATAAATACAATCATTAAATATTCTCATAAAATTATCATTATCTCTTATCACATGTCCAAGCTTTTCAGGGATTTTCCTCATTATGTGCCACAAACAAAAACGATGCCGTGTGTTTGGGAAGACAATTGAAATAGCTGCTTTCATAGTTTTATCTTGGTCAGTTAGTATAGAAATAGGAGATTTCCCACCCATTGCTCTAACTCATGTTTGCATTAGCCACACAAATGTCGAAGCAGTCTCATCTGCAAGCAATGCACACCTAAGTAATATAGAATGAAAATGATTATTCACTCCAATGAAAGGAGCAAATGGCATTTTGTATTTGTTTGTAATATATGTTGTATCAAAAGAAACAACATCTCCAAAACTTTGTAATCCTCTCTACTTTTTGCATCAACCCCAAACCCATTTTTCAACCGTTGCTCTTTATCTAAGTCCATTGCATAAAAGAAATTGGGATTTTCTTCTTGCATATGCATAAAATGCTCAAGCATTGCCTTAGCATCCCCCGATGCTAGTGTCAAACGTCGTTCTTTGTCCAAATGATTTCTTATATCTTTCTCCAAAAATCCTATGTTTTCATATCCACCATGTTTCTTTGTCATGGCAGCATAAATTTTACTTGCGCCCACTCCAACCGCATGCAAAGTATCAATGTTTTCTTTGACAGAAGAATCAGTGCTTCTATGGCATGGAAGATAGTGTGCATGAGCCAGAAAAAGCTCGTGGGTATGATCTTTGACAAAGTTGTGTGCATACCATTTACCATTTGAATTTTTTTTGACATGCAAAATGGCCTGACAATCAGCTTTTTGACTATGACGAGTACCACTAACATCCTTTTCCTTCTTCAATCCGTATCGTGTACATGCAATCTTCACATCAATAAATTCTCTAGATATCTTTGATCGACGACTAGATTTCTTTGAGATACCAAACCCAATAAACTTTGAATACTTTAAGTAAAAAGAATATGCATCATCTTGTGAATCAAATTCCATTCCCTTGTATGGCTCTAAACTTTACTCACAGTTATCATCCTCCCAATTATCATTTGCATGTTCAACAGTATCTTTGTTGCATTCTTCCAAATTTAAATCAATGTCTAAATTCAGAGTAACCTAAAAAAACACAAAGGCATTTAGTTTTTAATCTACCTACTGATATAAAGTTTGAAACATGATTTCAAAATAAAGAAGTCCAGTTTAAAATTTTAATACAATTCAATAAAATTATTTAATAAATAAACTATTAAAAAATTACCTGATTATAGCTATAACAGTGATGAGAAGACAACTTGTGTTTGAAAATGGTGAGAGTTGGTGTTTACTGCACATACAAGTTATGAAAAAGAATTAAGTAAAAAAATTCAACTTAAAAATTTAACCCAATACAATAAAATTATTTAATAAAAAAAACAATAAAAAGAAATTACCTGGATAGAGCCGTAACAATGGTGAGAAACCAATTTTTGTTTGTAAATTTTGAGAGTATGAGTTTACTCAGACCTGATGAAACTGTAGAAAGAAAAAAAAAAGCTGTAGAGTCGTAGACAACACAAACCACAGACCTGATATATATATATATATATATATTAAATTGATATTAAATGAAGAAGGGCAATATAGGAAATTAGTTGTTGGTTTATAGTGTAAATAAAATGAAAAAGTAGGTTCTTTATAAATGTTAGATTTTTAATGTAAAACAATAAATGTTGTCCACATGTCAACACAAGAATAGAGAGTGTGTTGGGAGAGCGAATTTAGCACTCCTCTTATCCAATCATCAGCTCCTCACCATTCACTCTCGATTTTCACGCAATTTCAAGTAATTTTTTTTTAATACCCATCTCGGATTTCTAAGTTTCAATCTTGTGTAGTGAATTGTAAGTAATTTCTATTGATATAATAGTAAAAAATTTAAAACTTGATGTTCACTACTAGAAAAAAGATTATTTATGACACTTATTTATGATGTTTTTTTTTCAACGGTCAAACCTATATGATGGTTTTTAAAAAACATCATAAAAACTTGATGGTTTGTTTTAAATGTCAAGATTTAATGACGCTCGCAGATAATATCATTAAATGTTGATAGTTTTTAAAAAACCATCAAGGATTGTTGACATTCAATAACCGTCAAGAAGGGTTGATATTTAAAAACCATCAAGAATTATTGATATTTAAAAGTGACACATGTTATGTTCTTACTAGTTGTTGTGATGTCTACCATACTCATAAGTGCACACAATCATTTCACTTATATAAAATGATTATAACCCTAACAGTAACCCTTCTAACTTTTCACGGACACACCTATTTGTCTTACAATTCAATTTCTTTTTTGCTTTTTATCCTTCCACTTTCCATTGGCTCTACTTTGAAATTTCACTATTTATTTTTTTATGTTTCACTACTAGATCGTTGATGCCCCAGATTTTGTCACCATGACGTCCAAAAACTCTAGATTTGTCACCACGCCGTCTAAAGTTTTCAGATTTCATAACCATGCACACCCTTTGAAGTCGTAGAACTTCATCACCACACCGTCTCACACCACCCACATCGTCTCCACATAGTCCTTCTACATGAGGTACTTAACTTTTGAGTGATTGTTTTGTTTTTTTTTTTTTTTTTGTTTTTTTTTGTTTTAACAAACATGTTATTATATATATATATATATATATTGTTTTATATTCAAGATTATAACATGACTATATGAAAAAATATATATATATATCTTGAAAAGTTTATTTATGGGTTTGTAATATATTCTTCTTGCCATTTTAAATTGATAAGTATAGAAATTCAAATTTTTTGTGCCTTCGAACTCTCTTTTGTGGGTTTTTAATGTTGATTTTTTTTAAGTAATAACAATTTTGTTGCACAAATAATTTCTTTAATTTTTTTTTTTTTGTGTTTTATATAAATTTATCATTTTATTTAGTAAAATTTTTATTAAAAAATAAATATTCATTTTAGTTCATTTGGATTTTATATTTATTTTTAAAATATCGAAATTGAAAAATTAAAGTTATCTTTGCATATTAGTTGCTTGGACTACATCTACAGATAAATAGAAGTGGGAGTAAAAAAGATCCGAAAGAAAAACAACTTAATCTCATGAGCTCATCGACCTTGGAGGGAGATGCACATATCAAATCATTGATTTTTTGTTAGTAGAAGATGATATAGAATAATTTATGTTATTCAAAAGTATATGTAATTTCCCTTCAAAAAAAGAAAAAGTATATGTAATGAAATTTTTGCTAGTTTTAATGATATTGATTATTACAGATTATTTTTTGCCATATTTTTATTGAGTTTTAATTATAATATTGAGTTTTTTTTTTTTTTTTTTAATATGTTGAGTTTCAATTTTATATAATATTATATTTATTTATTATGGATGGTAGCAATAATTTTTTTTTTTTTTTTCATAAGAAAACAATTTGATGATTTATAGTCATCGTAAATTTATGATGGTTTACTACTATCAAGATGTAATGACGCTCATTTATGACTTTTAAAAAACCATCAAGAATTTATGATATCAAATTCCGTCATAAAATTATGACGCTTTTAAAACCATCAAGAAACTATTCTTAACGCTGAGATTAATGACGGTTTTTAAATGTCATGAATTGCCTATTATGATGGTTTTTCTCTATCATAAAACCTCTTTTTTCTTGTAGTGGTTGTCTACACAACCCAAATTTTGTTTTGCCTTGTTTGATGAATTTTAGTGTTTATTTAAACCTCATCTGGTTCTGTCTTATTACCTTAAAAGTTTGGCGTAAGTCCCCAATGTGTTGTTCAGCTTCCAAAGATTTCGTGATCATATCATCTATGTACACCTCCATGGATCTTCCTATTTGCTTTTTGAATAATTTGTTCACCATACGCTGGTATGTAGCACCTACATTTTTGAATCTGAAAGGCATTACCTTAGAGCAATAGAGGCCTTGTCCGGTGATGAAGCTAGTCTTGTCCTGATCAGAAAGGGTACATCATGATTTGATTGTACCCCGAGAAGGCATCCATGAAGCTTAGGAGCTTGTTTCCTGCAGTGGAGTCAATGAGCTGATCTATCTTAGGCAAGAGGAAGCTTTCCTTGGGGCAAGCCTGATTGAGATCGGTGTAATCCACGCACATTCGCCACTTCCCGTTAGACTTGGTTACCATGACCACGTTGGCGATCCATTCGGGATATTGGGACTCCCTGATGAACATGGCCTTCAGGAGCTCATCAACTTCTTCCTGGACTGCGGCGTTTTCGGCATTGAAATGCCTTCTTTTCTGTTTTATTGGTTTGAAGGTTGCGTCTACTGCCAACCTATGGGAAGCCAGGCTAAGAGGAATGCCAGGCATTTCTTCATGACTCCAAGCGAAGATGTCGTTGTACTTCCTGAAGAGCTCTATCAAGTCCTTCTTGATTTCGGGATCCAAACCTCCTCTAACTTTTACTGTCTTAGTCGGATCTTCACCCCTGATAAGTATCTCCTCTAATTGATCCGCGGGATGCCCACTGGTCCAACCCCACTCTTCTTCCTCCGGCTCTTCCACGATTAAGTCTGGTACCACTCCTTCTTCCAAGACATAGTGATCCCGCTCTGACACTCCCTGACTTAGGTCATTGGTCACATGTGTGCATTGTTTAGCTGATGTAGCGGGGTTGGTGGACACCGCATAACAATTACGAGCTGCCTGCTGATCCCCTCTAACTTCTCATACTCATGTTCCCATAGGGAATTTCAAAACATTGTGGTAGATAAATAGTACCCCCTAATCCCTGACAAGAAAGGCCTACCCAAAATTGCATTATAGGCAGACGGGGTATCTACCACAATGAACTTTGTCATTATGTTCTGTTGAAGAGGAGCTTCTTCGACTATCACTGGTAAAATCTTTGTCCCCATTGGCATTACAGAGTCCCCTTTGAACCCATACAAAAGAAAGGTGTAACTGTTGTAACAAGAGTTCTTCAAATTAAGTTGCTCATGAGCCCCCTTGAATAGAATATCAACACTGCTTCCCGTATCAATCAGGATCCGATGTACCAGGCAGTTGACGATCTATACTGTGATTACCATGGGATCATCATGTGCTTGAACTGTATTGTAGACATCCTCTTCCGTGAAGATGATTTTGGTAGAGCGGGGTAGATCTCGGGACCCAATACTGACTTTGAGTACCTCATGATCGGTATTGAACCTGGGAATCTTCCTTGCGTGGTTCTTCCTTGAATTATTGGAGGTTCTAGCTAAAGTGGGGCATCCGCCGATGGTGTGGATCACCTGGATTTGTTGCATCAAGTCCTTCTTACCATCTCTCCTTCTCTCCACTGCTTCCTGCATCCCGCTCTGTACCTACTTCCCTTCCTTGATGCCATCCTGCACCTACTGTAAAAATTCAGTTAAAAGACATCCCCTTATTAGTCCTTCAATTTGGTTGTGGAGGCTGTAGCACTCTGAAGTGTTATGCCCAATGTCCTCGTGGAAATCGCAATACTTGTATTGATTCCTCCTGTCAGCTGGGACTTTCATGAGACCTAACTTTCTGAGTAGGCCCTTATCCCGAATAGCGAGGTAGATGGTTTCTCGCTATGCATTGAGAGGGGTGTAGTGATTGTACCCATCTTCCTTTCTTGCCACTCTGGACACTTCCTTCAGAGGGATCTCCCTGATGGGTGACTTTCTGGTCGGATATCTTTCCTGGTACGAGGGAACAGGAGGTGGCAGGTAGGTAGACAGGTTTGGAGGCTGATTCTAAAATTTCTTAGCTGGTACGGGCTTCAGAGCCTCCTTCTTATGACGTGGCGCTAATCGGGATTTATCGTGCTCAATCTTAATCCGAAGCTGTTCTTCTATATCCACCTGTTTCAGAGCCTGTTGTAGGCTTCCTAGTACGTCTCTGAAGGATGCTTAACAAATGAGCAAAATAGTCTACCAGCCCATAGGTATTTCCGAAAGTTAGCTAAGGTTTCCTTCTCGTCAAATACTCCCATCTGGATGACTTCTTTGTGGAATTTTTCCACATAAGATCTCAGAGTTTCACCCCACTCCTGAACCACGTACTGAAGCAAGATAGGATCCTTGGGACAAGGCTTGATCTCTTGAAACTGCGCACAAAAAGCTTTGGTAAGTTTAGAAAGGAATCAACACTACCTGGTGGTAACTTTCTAAACCATGTTTTAGCACAGTCGGTCAAGGTTGAAGGAAACATTCTGCACATGGCTAGCAGGGTCGCACTTTGGACTTCCATCTGGTGGACAAAGATTTCTAGGTAGCTGACGTGGTCCTCTGTCCCGGAGTACTTCTCAAAAGGCATCCTGAATTTAGGAGGTAACCCTGCCTCCCTGACTCTCTTGAAGAAAGGTGCATTCATCTCACCTAGGGGATTTTTCTGGATTTCGTGGTTCTTTCCCTTCTTCAATTCCTCTAACTCCTTTGCCATCTTGGCCATTTGGTCCTCCAGGCATTGGGATTTCTTTGCTCTAGATCGGGCTACTGAGCCCTCTTCGTCCTAAGTCTCTGAATCAACGACCACCTCCTTTCACTTAGCTCTCTGATGTCTCTCTTTGGGGCTCTTTCGGGATCTGGCGCTTCCTTCGGAATCAAGTTGTGGATTCTTCTCCTTTGCCCTTGGTTTTGGTGGAGACTGGGCTCTCCTAGGGGGAATCTCAATTACGAATTTTACCAGTCTGGGTCTGAGATTCACCTGTCGGACTAGGTGAAGCGGCCACAACCGATCAAACACTGGTACCCGGGTACTTGGGCCAACGTCTCCTATGACCCCGGCTGCTTCGAAGGGGATCCTTTGGGCTATCATCCGAAGTTGGATGGCTTCTACGTATGCTGCAGCATGCTGTTCTAAGACATCCCGATTGACTTCCTGCCTGGTGAGGTCTTGAGGCAAAGGGCTTGCAGCTGGTGGAGGCACTGGTGGTTGATTCTCATTCCTGGTGCCTTTACCCCGCCTCTGAGCTCTTTTAATGGAAGCGAGGAACTGAGGTCCTGATGGATCGGGATGACCCTGGGAGGATCGGATTCTTATTCTGCAGATCTCTGGGCAGAACCAAGCTGTCTTGGTGTTGGTTGGGATGTAACTTCCTATAGACGGCGCCAAAAGTGTTATCGAAAAATCTTCATTAAGGTGAAATTCCAAATAACGATTTTAAGGGGACCAAGATCAAGATTGATCCTGGTCGGAGGGGTATCACATAGTTCGATACTGACGGTGTCCTCAATAATATACGTACGATTAGGGTCACAATAAAATAAACAACATAGGCTCTTTATTGATAGTCACTTTGCATTACAATCGCATGAGGTATTTTTCTAAGTTAACTGTAAAGTTTGGAGATTCAATGAGCAATGAAGATGGTGGTGGCGAATTCGTACATGTCGATTAGTAGAACTGAGCATAGGGTTTTCTGTTGGAGATTATCCCCTCACCTTTCTGGTGTCTAGCATGTTGTTTATATATGTCCTGTTCCTTGCCATGCACTCCTACAATTTTGGTCTAGGGTTTAGCAACGGTAGGACCTTCAGGAGATAATCTCGAAGCTTTACATGCCAAAATCAAGTCTTTCCTTCCTATGAGGAGACAATCTCGTGGGAGCCTTCAGAATTAACTCTTTCCTTCCTAGGAGGAGTCTTCCAAAGTTGACTTTGTTGAAATAGGATTCTCAGTTAGCGGGAAGGAGTATATTTCTTCTGTTTTGGCTGTACGGTGGCGTTTCAAAAAGTCTTTATGGAGCTTTTAACCCTGGTGTGAGAGTCATGTTACTTGGTATTTTCCCGCTTGGTGGGTTGATTATACCAGGAAGTGTGAGCCATTAAGTACCAAGCTACTACTTGAGGATCGAGATACCAACCGAGTCAGTAGCGGGGTATCCTACTGATGAAATAAAGGGATGTCTTGATGGTACAACAGTGGGATGCTTAGTGGAACTCCGTGTCGGGGTGCTGCAGGGTCCATGAGAAGATGGTGAATGGCTGAGTAGGATCCTGCTGGAGGGGGTATGTACTCGGATCAGTCGGGATCCCTCCTTTTTCGAGGTAGCCAGATGGTGTCTAGATTCCCGTGTCTTCCTCATGTCAAGGTGGAAAATTCTTCTTTGGTCCTCCGCCAATTTTGGTGGTTAACATAAGTAAACAAAGCAAAACCAAACACAAGAAAGTGGTTGTAATATGTATGGGAAATTAGGCTAAGACCATGATTCCACCTATCCAATCCTTATCAATTTTAGGCACATCATTGAAATAAAATATGCAAGTGTATGTGTAGATTCGTGAAGCCCTTAATTAATCTCTAACCTCTCTCAAGTGATAGAGATAATATTTATATGCACTAACAACCTATTTCTCAATGGTTATCCGAACTATATACAAATTCATTAAGTTTCCTGGTACACAAATGAATCCTAGAGGCTAGCATCGCATATCTCTATCTTACCAACCTCTATCACTCATTTCATCGAGCACATTGTGTGATTCTCCTCTCGGTACTTCACACAACAACTAAATTATCATTGAATGCTAGCTAGACATTCAATAATCATTAAGAACATGAAATAAATGTACACAATATAAGCAATGGAGATAAAGTGATGGCCTTTACTAATAATTCATGGAAAAGGTCTCATCTTGGCCTTAGCCAAGATGGATTTAGTTCATATTACTAGGAATGACTACAAAAGATGTAAAATGAATACAAGCCATGAGTAAAAACAAGTAAATGTAAAGAGAGAAAGGATTAGAGTAAACTAATGTGAAGAGCTTCTCCTCTCTTGCTTGGTTGTGCTTGGCTTCTTCTCTCCTTGACTTATTTTGCTCCAAGGTGGGATTATGGTAGATCTAGGTGAGGAAATGAAGTGATGAAGTAGGATTTATGTTTAGATGGTGATTTAATGGAAGTGTCGAGTGATTTAATGAAGGATTTGGGTGAAAGATGTGTTCTTGGAAGGTTTGGAGTGAGATGTGAGTGTTTTTGGAGCTTTTGGTCGTGGTAGAGGTCTGTTGAAAATAGCTAAAAAGTGGTATTTATAGTGTTTGGAATTAGGGCACGAAAACCTAGAAAAAAACTGAGCTGGAACGTCTTGGTGGTGGTGTGGCGCTGGTGGAGTTACGCTGGTGGACCAGCGCTCCTGACAGATGCTGGACCAGCGCTGCTTCTCTGTGCAAGTTGAGCTGGTCGTCCGACGTTGGTCATCCAATGCACGACCAGCGCAACATCTCTGCCTCTTTAGCGCTGGTGGCAGCGTTGGCCCTTTCTTCAGCCCCAATTGTTGTCCCTTTTTACTCCAATGATGCCCAACTTAGCTTGATTTCCTTGGGATTGCTTTAGGAAGCTAGCACAAGCTTATTAAACTATAAAATATGTGGTTTTACCCGATAAATGGATGCAAAAGGATAGGAAACGGGGCTACACTAAGTGTAGAAATAAGCATTATCAAACATGCAAATAATGGCTATAAACATGTTATAATTCAAAGAGATAAAGATTTAGAGCATACCTTGTTGCTTTGGGCATGGTTGAGCGAAGATGAAAGAAGAGGGAAAAAAAGAATTTGTAAGAGAGACAACAAAACCAGCACCAGATCTCATGTGAAGCGACATTTTATAATTAGGGTACGACCGTTACGTCTATGTCTATCGCTGTGACAGCTGCAGCGGTATACGCAGCAGTTCACTCTGATTGGGCGGCCATTTGAAAGGTGCAAAACGCACCGTTTTACTAAGGGATTGCATATGGTAGCGGTTTAATCAGGTATTTACGCTGTCCAAACCGTTTTTTTTTTTTTTTTGCAGCGCTCAAGAAGCGATTTAAACGATAGAGGACACCCTTGCCAAAAGCACTCTGGCTTTGGAAGCGATCACATGAGCGGTTTGATCAGGTATTTGTGCTGTCCAAACCACTTCTATTTTTTTCGCAACGCATAGGGAGCGGTTGAAGGACAGAGGACATCGTTGCCAAAAGCACTTTGGCTTTAGCAGGGGTCACAGGAGCGGTTTAGACTTGACGCTTTTTTTTTTTTTTAACATAAAGGGAACACTAAATTACGACTCGACAAAAATAAAGGGAAAAGAAAATACCTAGGTGGGTTGCCTCCCACTAAGCGCTTTATTTAATGTTTGGGAAAGACGCACATGAGCCTTACGACTCATTGAAATGGAAGAAACCAGTGTTTCTTATTTCAGACGCACACAAGTATGGCTTGAGTCTATGTCCATTTACTTTGAATTTATTCTTACCCTCAAGACCTTTAATTTCCACAGATCCATGCGGAAAAACTTGAGTCACTCTAAATAGACTAGAACCATCTTGATTTTAGCTTCCCTGGAAATAACCTCAACCTTGATTGATATAAAAGGACTAGCATCCTTAGATGAAACTCCTTTAGAAGGATTTTGTGGTCATGTAATTTCTTCATCCTTTCTTTGTATATCTTCGCGTTCTCATAGGCATTGTTCTGGAGCTCCTCAAGCTCACTCATTTGCTATCTTCTTTCCTCCCCCGCTTTATCTAAGTTGAAGTTCAACTTCTTCAGAGCCCAATAGGCGTTGTGTTCCAACTCTACTGGTAGATGACATGCTTTGCCAAAGACTATTCTATAAGGGCTCATACCTATCAGGGTTTTGTAGGCAATTATGTATGCCTACAATGCATCATTAAGCTTTGTTGGTCAATCCTTTCGATTTGGTTGTACAGTTTTCTCTAGTATCTGCTTAATCTGCCTATTGCTCACTTTAACTTGTCCTGTAGTCTGAGGATGGTACGGGGTTGCCATTTTGTGTTTGACACTATACTTATTCATTAACAAGGCAAAGACCTTGTTACAAAAATGGCTCCCACCGTCACTTATGATTGCACGAGGCGTCCGGAACCTGGTGAATATATTCTCTTTAACCAACTTTACCACCACATTACTATCATTCGTCTTGGTTGCTATTGCTTCAATCCACTTTGAGACATAATCCACGGCAACCAGGATGTATGTGAACCCGTGTGAGGATAGGAAGGGTCCCATGAAATCTATTCCCCACACATCAAATATCTTCACAACTAACTAGTTTGAAAGAGGCATCTCATCTCTTTTACCAATGTTCCCCGTTCTCTAGCACATGTCACAAGAAATACAAAAGGTATAAGCATCCTTAAATAAAGAGGTCTAGAAGAAACCTGATTGGAGAACTTTCAGAGCAATTTTCTTTGCACTAAAGTGCCCTCCACAACTAAGGTTGTGGCAGAATTTTAGCACATCTCGCTGCTCTTCTTCAGGGACTCATCTTCAAATGATCTTATCAACGCCATATTTGAACAAGTATGGCTCATCCTTAAAATATTACTTGGTGATGGAGATGAATCATTTTTTTGCTTGTGAGTTCAAATCAGCTGGTGTGATGCCATTTGCAAGGTAATTCACTATGTCTGCATACCATAGATCATTGACTCCCACATCCATCAGCTGTTCATCTGGAAAATTCTCATTGATTGACACAAGCTTAGTACTCCCTTCCCCGGTCTCATCCTCCACTAATCGAAAAAGGTGATCAACTGCCACATTCTTGCTGCCCTTCTTATCCTTGATTTCCAAATCAAATTCTTGCAACAAAAGGATCCACCAGAGTAATCTCGACTTCGCTTCCATCTTTGTTAGTAAATATTTCAAAGCAAAATGATTAGAATAAACAATGACCTTAGATCAAATTAAATATTGACAAAATTTTTCCAAGGGACTAACAACAGCAAGTAATTCTTTTTCTGTAGTGGAGTAATTCAATTGTGCATCATTCAAAGTGCGACTAGTGTAGTAAATAACATGTAGTACTTTATCTACTCGCTGTCCTAAAATAGCGCTTACAGCATAGTCGATGCATCACACATTAATTCAAACGGAAAAGACCAATCATGAGGCATGATTACAGGAGTAAATGTTAATTTATCCTTCAAAGATTCAAAAACATGCAAACATTCATTATTAAAAACAAATGTAGACTCTTTGGTCAAGAGGTTACATAGAGGACGACTAATTTTTGAAAAATCTTTTATGAAGCGCCTATAAAAACCTGCATGACCAAGAAAACTACTTGCACCCTTCACTGGAGTGGGAGGTGGGAGTTTAGCAATTACTTTAATTTTAGCCATATCTACTTATATGCCTTTATCATATATCACATGTCCTAGCACTATTCCAGATTTCACCATAAAGTGGCTTTTCTCCAAACTAAGAGTTAAATTGGTTTCAGTGCATGTTTTCAAAACATAGTTAAGTTATCAAGGCAAGGGTCAAAAGAATTACCAAAAACAGAAAAATCATCCATAAATACCTCAATATACTTCTCTAGCATGTCAGAGAAGATTGACATCATGCGTCTTTGAAAAGTGGCAGGGGCGTTGCACTCCCAAAAGGCATTCTTTGGTAAGCAAAGGTTCCAAAGGGGCATGTGAACGTCATCTTTTCTTGGTACTTTAGAGCTATGGCAATTTGATTGTATCTGAAAATCCATCCAGGAAACAATATTAAGCATGTCCTGCCAAAAGCTCGAGCATTTGATCGATAAACGGCAAAGGAAAGTGATCCTTTTTTGTTTCCATGTTGAGCTTGCAATAATCTATACAAACTCTCTATCTCGTTGTCTTCCTTGTAGGAATCAACTCATTGTTCTCATTAGCTACCACTATGATCCCAGATTTCTTTGGTACAACATGGACCGGACTCACCCACTTACTGTTAGATATAGGGTATATGATACCCACCTTAAGTAGCTTTAGGACCTCTTCCTTGACAACCTCTTTCAAGTTCGAGTTAAGTCTTCATTGAGCCTTTCTAGACAGCTTCATACCATCTTCTAAAAGAATGTGGCGCATGCAAATGGCAGGGCTTATTCCCTTAATATCCACTATGGTCCATCCAATGGCGGCTTTGTGTTCTTGGAGTACATTCAATAGTCTCTCTTCTTTTTCTGCCTCTAGGTCAAAGGTTATAATCACTGGAAGAGTTTCATTCACCCTTAGGAAGGCATACTTGAGGTTAGAGGGAAGTTGTTTGAGCTCTAATGCATGAAAGGAACTCATATATGGGATTAACGACTTGTTGATCTCATCTTCTATTTCAGCACTTACTTCCTCAATATCAGAATCCTCTTCTGAAACTCCAACCTATTGAATTTCTTCATCATCTTCAAATACATCACAAACTCAATCTAGCAATTTTTTGGATATTTCTTCTAACAATTCATCTTGCACTGCCGAATTCACCACTTCAATTGAACTACACTCAGCTAAGTAACAATCATCGGCTACTTTAGGGAACTTAAGGGATTCAAAGACTTTAAACTCTATAGTTTCATTTAACACAGTCATCGTTAACTTTCCATTCTGGACATCTATAAAAGTATTTACAGTTGCCATAAAGGGTCTCCCTAAAAGAATAGGCTTGCAGTTTCTATCTTTAGCTCCTTCATCCATGTCTAGGACCACAAAATCAACAGGAATGATGAGATTATCTACCTAGACCAACACATCTTCAACATAACCCCTAGGGTATCTGGCAGAACCATCGGCCAACAAAAGTGACATAGTTGTCTTCTTCAGGTCATTCAATCCCAGGTGCTCTTAGATAGTTGAAAGCATCAAATTAATACTGGCTCCTAAATCTAACATGGCTCTTTCCAAAGTTGTACCTCCAATAGTGATGTTAACGCAAAAACTACCTAGGTCTTGTAATTTTGGTGGCAACGACTTTTGAAGGACTGCATTAGCACTTCTGGTCATGAATTCTTGATGATTCTCCACAAATCTTGTTTTGTAGGTATGAAGGCTCTTGAAAAACTTGGCATATGCTGGCATCTTCTGAATCATCTCCAGTAAGGGCAAGTTAACATTGACTTTTGAAAGGATGTCATAAATGTCTTTGTATGAGTTTTCCAACTTGCTCTTTTGCAGTCTTCCTGGGAATGGAATTGGAGGAACATATGGATTGGGTGACTTGTGTAGGAGTGGTGAAACTTTGGATTTTTCCACCACTATCTCCTTCTCCTAGAATATGATGTTCTCTTTTGAAGGACCTAAAACAGTAGTCGATTTATAAGAAAGTTCAGCAGGTTTATTATCAATTAGTATCTTACCATTCTGGAGAATTGTCATAGCCTTTGCTTACTCAATGTAACTTGGAATTTTTCCATGTTCGTTTCTTTGATTAGCCTTGGCTAATTACCCAACTTGTGTTTTCGTCTTCTTCAATGAAGCATGAATATTCTGAAATTGTACCTCGTTATTTTGTTGGGTTTGCTTCATTTGTTGCTGGAGTTGCTGGAGTTACTGGTATTGTTGATCCATTCATTGCTCTATTCATAGGAACATATCTTACATTGATGGCTTCTTGGGTTGGGTTTCAGAATTTTGTTGAGCACCGGTGTTAATCTGTCTCTGATTGTTATTGCTGCTTCCCCATTGGTTACCGGTGCCTTGATTATTGTTTCCACATTCGTTTCCAAAGTTCTGATTGTTGTTGGACCATGAAAAATTGGGATGATTTCTCAACCTGGATTGTAAGTGTTGGAAAATGGATCATTCCATGGTCTGGAATTATAGTTGTTCATGGCTTGAACTTCTTCTTCTTCTTCTCCAGGTCCAGGACCTCCTGCTTAGTGTTCTCTCATAAACACTATTTGTTTCAATTGCCCTATATCAGTAGCAAGAGTGTCCATCTTTTTCATCATTTGTGTCATCTAAATAGAGATTTCTATGTTCCTCCTGGAATTTTTGTGACGAGAGTTCTGAGCCAACTTTTCAAAAATAGCGTATACCTCCTCAGGTTGTTTGTCATACATGGATCCTCCACAGGCATTGTTCACTAAAAAACCTGACACTTTAGTCTGACCATCATAAAACCATTGACATAGCTGATTAGTAAGAAATCCGTGCTGAGGACAATCCCTGATATATTTTTTGAAACGCTCTCATGCCTCATAAAAAGTCTCATTGTCTTGTTGAAAGAAACTTGAAATTTTGGCTCGGATTTCACTGATTTTCTAAGGTGCATAATACTGATCAGTAAGTTTTTCCCTTCATCCCATGTTCTCAAATATGGTAGAGGCAATGTCAACAGCCATGTCTTCGCCTCACCTTTTAATGCATGTGGGATTCATCTCATGCATAGCTGGAATTCTGTAATCTTATAGTTTGGTAAGGATTGTATTGATGTGTAAAACTCTCTGAAGAACAGAAGCACGTCTTCATCTAGTAGACCATGGAAACTAAGCAGCTGATTGTAATGCATACTTTTTAGTTCATAATTCCTTACTGCAGGTTCTAGCACAATACACAAAGGATGGTTGCTCACAACTGACCTACTATAATCCTTCATAGTTCTAATGGGTTCTGATCCTAGCTCATAAGTTGGATTTGGAACAAGGTTGGGAATGGGATTAGGACCCTGATGGAGTCTTTCTTGGTTCTAATTTTGCTTGTCTTCCATTGCTAAATTTATGACGCGATCAATGTTATCGTTCAAAGGTAATAATTCTCTCTGCTGAGATCTTCTACCTTATATCTGTTGTCAACATCTGAAACAAGAAAAAACAAATCACAAGTAAACTATGAAAAAGAAAGAAAAAGAAAAAGAAAAAGAAAAATCTAAAAAGCTAAAAATGAATGACTCGACTACCTAAAATAAAGTAAACCTATTAACTAAAACTAAAACTAGAAATAACCAATAAAATCACTAGTTCCCTCGACAGCGACGCCAAAACCTTGATGGAAAAAATCGTGTTATAAACACCTAACTCGCAAGTGCACGAATCATGAGATAAGTACAGCGATAAGTAAGGATCGTTCCCACGAGGAAAAGTAATTTATCAATTAAAACTAATTCTAATTTAAGTTAAGCAAGTAACAATAACCAAGAGATTTTGCTTGATGATTGATTGGAGATTAAAACTAGATTAAACTAAGAAAGCAAATAACAAGAGTATGTGAATGCGATCAAGAGGTGAGAGAACTAGATCATCAATGCTCCCCAACCATGTTTACTCAATGCTTTGAATTGACTATGATAAAAGATGTTAACCAACTTAGGTGTTCATTCTTAAATTAAGTATGATTGTTATCGTATGGTCCTGGAATGAATCAAGTATTCTCAATTATAATTTACCTTAAAACCCGATGTATAAACTACAACTGAAAACCCATTAAGCGCAAGAACAAGTGAACCAAAACTTACGTGCAACATCTTGCTACGATTAATTTTACCCATTCAATTTGAAGATTGGTTGAGAATGGTGAAAACCCACACGTATCTCAACCATTAAATTATCAATATAAGATGAATTGAATGAATCAAAACTTGTATTAAGAAAATATAGTCAATTCTAACAAAGAGCATTCATAGAGGGTCACATTAATTCCCTAGTATGGAGTTAGTTACACATAGTGAAAAAAAAAAAAGACAAGAGAGAGAAAAGATAAAATCCATTGAAGCCTTCAATGAATTCTTCAAATCTTCAATATTAAAATCTTCTTCGTCTTCGAATCTTGTATGTGTAAAGATGGATAAGAGACTTATGTGATGAGTTGGGTTGTGAAGGATCTATCTCCAAAAGAACAAGTCAGAGAAGACCCTATATTAAAATCAACTATTTATAGCCACGGGCCCTAGGATAAGAAAAGACTCATTTTTCAACGCAGATTCATCAAACCGTTGCGAAAGCCGCAACGATATCGGCAACGGTTTTCACTATATGAGAAGCGTTGTAGCTTTGAGAGCGCTATTGAGAGCGGCCATGGCAACGGTCTTCTCTAATCCTTGAATCGCTGCAGAGAGCGCTGCCAAAATTAGCAGCAGTATTGGCAGCGCTTTGCCTAATTGCTGACAAGACCCTTGGATTCTCAAAAATAACATCTTTCTTCTGAAATTCTCCAAACACTACATTTTGATCCAATAACCTGCAAACACTCAAACATACAAATTAAACCCCTAAAAGACTCGAGAAATAGGCAATTGATTGGAGGAATGAGGATAAAAAATATATACAATAAATGACCGATCATACCTTCCTTGTAGAATTAAACTATACTAGTATTGCTCTTTTCCCCAAAGTGTCTAGTCCTCTTGATATGACCCAACTTAGACCCATTAGCTTATGCAACACTACTTATAAGATACTTATAAGATTATCAACAAAATCATTGTTCAAAGACTTAGGCCTTTGCTTCCGAATCTCATCAGCCTTAATCAAGTGGCTTTCATCTTAGGGAGGCAGATTCAAGACAACATTGTGGTTGCTCAAGAAATTCTTCATAAGTTTAAAATTATGAAAGGCAAGAAAAGTTATGTTACCTGGAAAATTGATTTTACCAAAGCCTATGACAAACTCCAATGGTGCTTCATTAGGGATGTGTGTATATAGGTTGGTATTGGTGGTACCTTGCTGGATCTAATTATGTGAAGTATTACTAGTGTTAGATACAAGGTATTTGCAAATAGGAAAAATTAAGGGGAAAAAAATAGAAAAAGTCATTGCTGGCCATTGGGTAAGTGGCCAGCAGATGACCCTTCAACGGTCATCTGCCCAATGGCCATTTTATTTTATTTTTTCAAATTGACTGCCACGTGGCAGCTTGTGATTCGTCAAGACAATTATTATTTTTTATTTATAAAACCGATGGTTTAACCGCTGATTTTAGGCGGTTTTTTTTGTACTCCAAACCATAACCGAACTGTAGGAAACTGGTTCCAAACCGGTTTACAACCCACCAATTTTGGTCACAGTTTTGGTTGTTTTGAATCATGGACAAAACTGATAGTTTAATCGTAACCGTGGCCACCTCTAGGTGGGTGCCTTTAGATTGGATGTCCAATGCTGAACAGGATTCAAAATAAGCCAATCCTGTCCAATCCGGCGCAACAAACACACCCTTAGAGTGTATCGTTGCTAGGTGTAGCATTTTGTGCGCCAATGTGTGCTTTCCGGAAGGTGAATTAATGCATGGGAAAATTTCTAGGTAGCTTTTTAATTTTAATTAATATTTTTTATTCAATTAATGCATATGTTTTTTTAAATCGGTCATTGTAGGGATGTCATTTCAGCCATTTTATTACCTAACACTCACTTAAGAGACCATTTTGCCCTTGTAATGTTAAAATAGACGTTAATAAAGATAATGGTTAACGCAGTCAAAGGGATGTTTGTGTCATTTTAGTAAAAGTTGTCGCTAAGTGCAATATTACATAACCTCACAAGAAGTTTGCACAATTCCCTTGATATTTTAAACTCAACGGGTATAATTGGAAAACCTCAGAGTTTATAATCCAAAAAAACAAAATTTAATGTATATAATCCAAAAATAAAAATTTTGAAAAACAATTCTAGGGAGGTTTGTTTGAACCAGTGTTGCAAAAAGTGCAAAGCTCTAGTCAGGTGGTGACCCCATGCCTAGCGCCTAACCTCGGTTTAGTTGGGGACTGGGCGGCTGGCCGAAAGTCGATTGGCAGTAATTCAATGGTCATATTAATTTTTTTTATAATTAAGTAAATGTTCATATTATTTCATACATAGAACCTCAAATTGAAAATTAAATTCCAAAAAACTCAATATTGAGAATCAAAATCCATAAATAACTAAACAAAATCTAACAAACTCAATCAAATTCCAACCAAAGTCAATAAAAAAAATAAATCAATCTAGTTGGTTAATAGTAACTAGTCACCGACTTTGACCGACTATGCCGACTAGGTGGTTACCACCTAGTTATGGTGGTGGGCCGCCAACTAAGGACTAGGAGGTGCCAAGTCGGTCCTCGACGGGGAATTTTGCAACACTGGTTTGAACTCATGGCATGGATGTTTTGTGCCATAGATGTCTATTATCCAAATTTTTTATTTTAAAATTAATTTTTTTTAACAAAAAGTAAAATAATTTAAATTAAAATAGAGATTTTTTGTCCCTTCAAGCGATTAAATCGAAAACAATTTAAATTATTTGGTTCTTTAAAATATATATTTATTAAAAAAAGATATATATTAAAGAAAAAGATTTTCTATAAAATTATTTTTTTCATATATATATATATGATCCCGTTGCAGTGCGCTCATTGTGATTATGATGTTTTTGGTGTGATCACATGTAAATTTACATTAAAATTTAACTATATTTTTTTTTTCCGATCACATGCAACGGTATACCGTTCCACCATTCCACTATTGCACATTAAAACTATTAAATTGTTTTTTTTTAAGTGGTCAAAACATTTAAATATACCAACAAAAAAAACAACTAAAAAAACAAAGTAAAAATCCTGACTTTTTACTTAATTCCAAACTATTGGATTGTATTTAATATATTTTTTTCCAAGATTATTCTCCTAAAAATAACATATTTCCAATTTTATAATAACTTTA
Organism: Acer campestre; assembly: GCA_954870605.1. Taxonomy (NCBI): domain Eukaryota; kingdom Viridiplantae; phylum Streptophyta; class Magnoliopsida; order Sapindales; family Sapindaceae; genus Acer; species Acer campestre. The sequence continues at coordinate 20,044,967 of OX940799.1, read as the reverse complement.
TATCATACAAATTTCTTTCTTTTATCCTGTTACTTATGATAAAAAAAAATTAAAAAAAAATAAAAACATTAATTATGTCGTCACTTTAAACACCATTGTTGAACCTTAATTTTTATTTATTATTATTATTATTTTTTTTTTTTTAAAATCAACACAATTTCTAAATCATTATTTATCAAATTTTTTCGAAAACAACTATTTATCATATATAAACCATGAATAATATCTTATCAATATTACATAAAAATGGTTTAGGATTTGTTAAATAATTTTTATTTAGTGGTTTGCATCACGTTGGTTTGTAAAATCGTGTTATAAAAACTAAACTCACAAGTGCATGAATAGTGAAGATAAGTACAGCGACAAGTAGAGATTGTTCTCGCGAGGAAAAGTAAATTATCAACTAAAACTAATTCTAATTAAAGTTAAATTAAAGTGACCAAAAGATTGTTTAGATTGAATTAAACTAAAACTAATTATATAAGAAAGCAATTAACAAGAAATTGGTGAATGTGATCAAGAGATGAAAGACCAGGTAACCGATGCTCCCCATATGTAATACTCAATGTTCATAAATTAATTCCATTAACAAGATTCAATCCAAATTTAGGGTTCATTCTTAACTTAATTATTGTATTACCGTTATTCCTAACGTATTTAACCATGTGTTCTCAACCACTACTCACCCTCATCGAAGGTGTGGTCAATAACTAAGAACCCATTACGTGCAAGAATTAGTGAACCAAAACTCTCTCGCGTATTCCTATGTTGAAAGTAATTAAAACAACCTATAGTCTTATAGCGCAATCTCAATTTATAAATTATCGAAACCATAGACAAGCATCAATTAATTTCCATAGATCAATACAAGTCAAGAATAAAGACATATAATGAATTGAACAAATCTAAATTCGAATTGATGAATAAATATAGAATTAAATCAAAACAAGAGCATCACATAGGTTCACATCGATTCTCTAATATGGAATTAATTACACAAGAAGAGGAGAAAGAGTTAATAAAACACATGAGTGTCTTCTTCAAGCTTCCAAATGCAACAATGGTGGTGGTGTGATTGGGACGGCCCCCGTGATGGCTTGGGACCTCTCTTGGCTAGTCTCTGGCAAAAGTAGGGTTCAAAGGGGTTTAAATAGGTATAGATGCTAGGTCATGTCCTTAACCAATAAGGAAATTGACTTCCTTAAGAATACTTGCGTTTTTGGAATTCTATATCTTTCCTAATCCATTAAAATTGATTACTTTTGAAGGAAGATAAGGATTAGGTGTCTACTTGCTTCCCAAGACTCCCACTCATGGCCAAAAAGGAAATATTTCCCGATCCAACCACTTCCAAAACAAATCCGGTAATTATTTACAAATTTTATGACTAATTGATTTACGCAATGGATACTAAACTGGGCATAACTTCTTTAAATTCAGATCGACAAGCCATAAATTGCATTGGAAACTATACCTTTGGGGCTTCAAATCAGGGTTGCACATTTTCTCCCGGATCCACATTTCCCCGTTTCCCCATCCCCATTTGGGGGAAATATTTTAGGGAAAAATGGGGAAGGGGGGGTGGTGGGGGGAGAGATGGGTGGGGGATGGGGATGAAAATCATCCCAAACTCCCCATCCCCATTTCCCTATTTCCCCCACTAATATAGTGAAATGGGGATGGGGATAGGGATGGGGAGAGGTACCCCTATCCCCATTTCCCCATTTTCCCAAAAATATTATAAAAATAATTATATATATTTTTTGTAATGTATTTTCTTTGACATTATTTTGTAATGTATATATATATATATGACATTATTTTGTAATGTATTTTCTTTTGCATTTGTAATGAAATGTTTTTTTTTTTTTTTTTTTTAGATTAATTTGTAATTTTCAGCCAAATAGGGAAATAGGGAAATGGGGGAATGGGGTAAACGGGGAAACGAGGAAAAACGAAGAAAAACGGGGAAAATGGGGAAAGGGGATAGGGATAGGGGGACCTCCCCCCAAAACTCCCTCATCCCCATTTTCCCCAAATGGGGAAATGGGGGGGATGGGGAAGGGTTTGAGAAGTGGGGATGGGGGAACCTATATCCATCCTCATTTCCTCAATATGCAACTCTACTTCAAATTCATAGGTGGTAGGACACACAGTTCAATCGGAGTTGAGGGATATGGCCCTCGCAACATGGCTGACCTGCACTGTCTCAAGAAACTGTTGTGCCTACCGATGTGCAAGGCACGAAGGTTTGCACAACGAAAATCACTGATTTTGAAGCTCTGTTGACATGGGACAACGATTTAAGGAGCGTTTGGATAGTAGGATTCTCTGGTATTGAACCGATATGCATACCGCCGTGTAAGCAAAGCAATTTACTGAATTTACACTTTAATGCCTTGAACTATTCCAAAATCTCTTTAATCTTCTCAAATTCTCCAAACACACCTTTTGGGAACAATAACCTATAAATGCTCAAACAAACGAATTAAATACTTAAAATACTTGAGAAACAAGCAATTGATAGAGAGATTGGGGATCAAAAACATATAAAAATAATGACCAGTCACATGTAAAATGAAAATACACAACAATTAATAGTAACAAGGATATACATATCAAATTACTTGTTTCAAACCATTTTATCTTTAAAAAAACAAACAAGTTGACACTATATTCAAATGTGATAAAAAAAAATGTCATTTAGTTTAAGATTTCAGTCTCTATTCAATTTTCAGCAAAATTTAGGATTGTTCGGTGTTAAAAAAAAAAAAAAAAAAAAAAAAAAAAAAAAAAAAAAAAATCCCTAAGTGAAATATTTGCTTGCATGAGAGAGAAAAATTGAACAAATCTTGACAATGTAATTTCAATTATTTTATACTTATGTGTTACTAAATTAGGTAAAAACCTATTAATAAAATAAAAACCATTAAATTACACCATACATCTCTAATGTTAACTATTTTACACACGTAAACAACTTTAACGTAAATTGACACTCATTTCCTATATTGATAGTCAAAATTGATCAAAAAATTGAAAAACAATAAAACTTAGAAAATTATAATAAATAAATAAAAAAACAATTTTGTTTTAAAATGGAACTCCACCGTCCATCTCAAGATGGATAGTGAAGATTAATTGAAAAATAAAAGAAAATAACGAAAACAAAAAAGAAAAAAAGAAAAACAGTCCATCATCGATGGAGATCTCCTTTGAATTTTTTTTTTAATTTTTTTTTTAAAGGCAAATTTATTCCATTGAAACAAAGGGAAGCAACCTACAAACCCACAACAGAAAGCAAAACACCCAAAAATAGAGCATAACAAAAGTGAATAAATAGACCGGTATGGGTATGCTAATAAGTTTGAAGTTTACTTTTTCTTTAGAATGATATCAAATTGTCATTGTATTGAAGCAATTGTTTTTTCTTTTTTCTTTTCCACCATGAAATAAGAAGAATAAAAAAAAAAAAAACACACACACACACACACACACACAAAAATAAGAAGAAAAAAATAAATCGTTCAATGGAGGTGAGAGAGAGAGACGTATACCGAGATCAGAGATAGATCATAGATGGGGTGTATTAAGTTTGAAACATAAGTAAACATGATAGTTTTGGAAATAAGTCAAAAAAATTAATAAAAACATTTACTTTTATTTAATTAAATCAAAATTTTAAAAAATGAGACATAAATAGACCGGCAGGGCTAGTGTGCCAATAGCACCACTCATTAAAAAAAAATAAAAAACAAAGAAAAAAAATACTTTCTCACACTCCAGCGATATATATTTATATTTAGATAGCACTATTTATTTTTATAGAAAAAGAAGAAAATACTTTCTCAAACCTTGCTAAAGAGATAGCATTAATATAGGCCAGTCCTGAGATTTTAGGGGCCTGAGGCAAATTATAAAAATGAAGCCCCCGACTTTGCAACGAATTCGACTCTTCTATAAGGGAATTAATTAAAATTGTTTGAATTCTTGAGATTTCGTGTATGGATTTTCGCATAAAGAGAGCTTCCAAGAACCCTATAATTGATTTCAAATTGTTTTTTCAAATGTCAGATATGCAATTTGATATGTTGTGGATGTGGTAAGTAATTGTGTTTCTTTGGTGAACCTTAAAAAAATATATATAAAATAAAAACATATATAAAAGATGGGCTTTTAAGTGATAATGTGATATATGGGCTGTTTTTTTAAAAAAAAAAACCTAACGTGGGCCTCCAGGCTTATTTTCAAACTGAAATACACAATGTTTATTTTAAAACTGAAATTTTGGGCCCTTCAAAAACAGGGGCCCCAGGCGGTTGCCTCGTGGGCTTACCCCTACGACCAGCCCTACATGAATGACTCCAAACTCCAAGCTCACAAATAAAGAAATCTAGAAAAAATAAATGATACGGAAAGAGCTTGGCAGTGATGGCTATTGTCATTCATGGAGAAAACAAAAATTAAATAAATAGGAAGAATCTTAAAATTGCCAAGTCTTGTAGTTTATCAAAGTTTCAATATTTTGATGGCAAATGGATTGAGAGATTTCATGAGCAGTAGAAAAAAAAAAAAAGTTGTTCGTTGGTGATTGTAGTAACATAGGGCATTCAAACATTTAGTAAAAATGAATTGTTTGAGTGGTCAAAAATCCCTAAACCTGATTCCCAACCAATTAATAAAATGCTTTCACATTTAGCTAAGATTGAAAAAAACATAAAATAAATTTTGCCCATTAAAATCTGTAATTGCCACATATTAATAGATCTTTTAAAGTTTAGAAAAAGCTTATGCTAGGGATGGATCCAAATCCCTTCCAACGAAGGTGGGAGAGAGTAAAATTAAGAAAGCGAAAGAACCAAAAAAAAAAAAAAAGCACTATGAAGAAGTCATGCATGTCTTTCCTTAACTTAAGAGTTAGTCACACACACTCTCTCTCTCAATCATTTATATTAACATTTGTAAAAGAATCTTGATGAACTCGACTGAATTTTGATTAGAGGAGTGCTAAATTCACTCTCTCAACCCACTCTCTCAACACACTCTCTGTTCTTGTGTTGACATGTGGACAACATTTATTGTTTTACATTAAAAATCTAACCTTTATAAAGAGCCTACTTTTTCATTTTATTTACATTACAAACCAACAACTAATTTCCTATATTGCCCTTCTTCTTTAACTTCAACATATTGTTATTTAATATCATTTTTTTAAAATAATAATAATAAGTCTGTGTTGTTAGACTCTAAGACTTTGCAATTTCTCTTCTTTCTACTGAACTTGTATTTACAGACTCTAATTAAATTGCTCAGATATTTCTTTTTACCAAATTTTCATTACCAAACATCACTGATTAACTTGATGGTTGTTGTATTGAATAACTAATTAGTAAAACAAATTAGAATTAAATAGTTTTAAAATATATTATAAAAATTTCATATAAACTGAAAGAAATTAAATAAATGGTACATCGTTCATGAACCAAAAGAAAATAATAAACCAAAAAAAAAAATTCAGAATATTATCTGAAAACACCATAAAATACAAAAAGAAAACACCGTAAGACTGCTTCTTTCCAAATACTCACTGTGTAATGCCAATCTTGTTCTATGTCATGATAATTATCAATAGGCAAATTGGCAACGTTTGAATGATCCTAAATAATTCAACATGTAATTAGGGGATATAGAAACACGATTGTAACATAGAAATAGAAATATGATAGTATTTAAGCTAAAAAAAATAGATATAACTATATATAGATTATATTTTATCGCTTGCGAATACACTTGTGTATTATGGAAATTATCAATACTTTGATCCCTTGAGCTTGTATATTCCTGACATCGTAAGGTTTATTTATTTCTAATAATATATTTGATCATTTTCATTTTAAGATAAATACAAAACAAATTTAATAAAAATATATATTCTAACCATTACCTGTGAACATTTTTCCTTCCCATCTTTGGACAACATAGCATTTTTTAGTACTTACAAAAAGAAAAGTTTCAATTAAAATATTCTTTTATTTTTATTTTTAATTATTGATATTAAATGAAGAAGGGCAATATAGGAAATTAGTTGTTGGTTTGTAGTGTAAATAAAATGAAAAAGTAAGCTCTTTATAAAGGTTAGATTTTTAATGTAAAACAATAAATGTTGTCCACATGTCAACACTAGAACAGAGAGTGTGTTGAGAGAGTGTGATTAATTGTTTTAATGTTTTTAATGAATTAATAGAACAACATACATGTTATACTGGAAGAAACAACGCACTCAACATATATTGAAACAGTATTTGTAAAACACATACAATCCTTTACCTCATAGCTAGAGGAGAAACAGTAATCTACAACAACAACAACAACAATAAAAAATAAATTAATTAATTAAAAAAAAAAAGGAAAAAAAAAAAAACAACTCTCAATATTGGAACCTTATTTGTAAAGAGATAAATTATATAGTGTGGTTTGCAGCAGCGCATGGACACGGTGCAGTTTCAGTGGCGTATACTGATTCGTAAGTCTGAATAATACTGAGGACAAGAGCAAAAATTGCACCAACAAAAGCAAGGACTGTCCAGGGGCTTGTAAAATGTGTATGCAGCCACTCTGCCAACCAAATCTTGATCTTGTTCTTGTAATGCCTTTGAAGTTTGTTTTTAACTTCAGCGTAGGCATTAGGATTCGCCACCAAGTTATCAGCTATCTGATTGAAGAGATCCGCAACCTGTTGATCACTCCCTAGAAAATTGAGGAGAATACCTTTTGATCGAAGCTCCTTCACGTCTTCTGCGTGATCAATCAGTGAATCCATGAAGCATATGTAAGAAGACACCCACAAGTCGTCAGGCGCATCGGGGCATGCTTCATAGGCAACCATGTTTAGAAGCATGGACTTGGTTGAATCGTCTACAGCTATGGGAGGGAGTTTCAAGAATCCTATCAGGATGAACGATGATCCGAATTGAACATCGGTGAATTGATGACCTTTGCTTGGTCGGAAATGGATTCCTGCTGCGTTAAGCTCCTTGGCCGAACGAAACGAAAACCAGTCAGTACTGCCACTTTTTCTGTTATATTTAGGAGCAGATAATGCAGCTTTGTCTATGAGGAGGGTATGAATCATGTCGAGAAGATGAGCGCATTGATCGAAGTCTATTTCTCGAAGCGAGTCCGAATGAAGAACAAGAATTCCAGTGAAAAAAGTATAGAAAGTTTTCTTCCAATTTTCTTTGGAGCTCATCAACTCTCTAAGGACTAGGAAAGGAAGTTGATTTTCTAATAACAAGAAGTCCCGTTTCACGAAAGCTGCAATGCAGAGTTTCATGTTCAAATCTTTATGATCGTTTACGAAGCATCGGATGAATTGGAGAAGGAAGCAGCCATCAAGGAACATCATTTTAGTGAACTTCTCTTCGTCGAACACTTGTGTAGAGTCAAGGGAGAAGCAATTTCTTGCATCTCCAGCGATGGCCTTGACCTTGTAGTACAAAAGATCATACGACTGACCAGCATGTTGGGCGTACTGGTGTGCCATAGTGCACTTGTGCTTCTCCGTGATCTCGAGCTCTTTCGAATGGTGAAAAGGACCGATGGAGACTACTAGAGGATCATAGCAGTTCTGATTTGCTTCAACCCCACGAAGCATCCGTGGAACTTTCTGTATTTTTGGCTTTGTTTCAGTGTCAATTACAACGATGGGGATTTCGGTGTCACCAGATTGGCTGGTGCAACCTCTTTGATCAGTATCAACATCTTTTTTCATTGCTTGCTCTCTCTAAAGATTCCATTTTTGACAAATGAATTTCCTCATTTATTTTGTATGTTAGTACCACCAATTTCACGTTTAACTTGCACCAATCAAATAGTTGCTTCTGTTTTGGTATAAGCATCTCCACTTTTCTTGCTTATCGAGCTTGGAATTGTTAATACTTTCTTAAAGGATTTACAAACTGCAGTCACGTAAAACATAAGTTCTAGAAGTGCTTCTGCTGCACTGCTTCTACTAATGATAAAACATATGGAATGGCTGTCACATGTTTACGGTGTACCACATAAGATTAACCTGTTATATGACTTATTTTCCGTAACAGGATGCACCATTCAATAGGGGTGTGCAAGATCCAATCTAATCCAATTAGATCCATCGGATCTGATAATTGTATTGGATCAAATGATTTTTTTATTAAAAAAAATGTGTAGGAATTGAGTTTGAGCTATGTATACCGTGACCCAAAGCAAGTGATAGAGCTAATAGGACTCTGATTATTAGAACTTCTTTTCATTGACAATACGAGAGAGCATGCTGCATTATAAATCTCTAAAATAATTGCAGGCAAAAACTGTAAATGAAACTCTCCAAGGAAAGAAAGAAAACATCTAGCTAAAAATAGCAAAGCAATTTCCTCTAACATTTATGTTATTATTGGGGGTGGTCAAAAGAATGGTTTCGATTGCCATTACTTGCAATAAGAGTTGAGAAACTAATTCAGGACAACTTAGCTCGGGGACAGTTCTTTACCACGCTTAGCAGCAGCAACAACAGCATTCATTAATATCCCACGAAATCCACTCTTCTCCAACTCATGAATGCCAGCAATAGTAGTCCCACCAGGTGAAGCAACATCGTCTTTAAGTTGACCTGGATGCTTTCCAGTTTTAACGACCATTGACGCTGCTCCTAGTACCTGCAGAAGGGCCATGCAAAATTGTTTTAAAACGGGGCATAGTGCTGAAGCTAATAACGTCACATGAAAAATAAAAACAGCTAGAAACTGGAAAGCACTTCCTTAAGTTGCAAAGTAAATTCCACTTATTTTCGTATAGAGAGGGAGTTTGCAGGTCCTTAATGTGCTTCCTTTAATGTAGATCTACTCCTATAAAAGTATATAAGGTAAAATGGAACTTCATTTAATTCTCTGTTTCGTGTAAAACTACAGGTAGCTCTATGGTATTAACCCAAGTCATTTATTCTATTTCGTGAATCCTTTTTCATCATATTTCTAATGTACCGAAACTGCTACGAGGTGCATTAGAAACAAATTTGTATCACCCATATCAAATTGCACCAGGGGAAATTGAATCACAACCATAATAACAAATATTACATGAATAGTCTAAGCATGTCATCACTTATAATGACTTGCTTTACAAAAAACGATGTAGATGATAGCCAAGTGGTATAAAATCCCCTCCTACGGAATTTGAGTCATGTAAAAGGTATTTCATATTTGCAGAGTGGGATTCTTCGATCCAACACCCCCTATTCCCCTGCCAATATACAAACACAAACACAGAGAGAAAAGGGAAGAGAGAAAGAGATGGACAATACAAAAAAGCAAAGGGGAATTTTAAGGGTTGGGAAATAACCACCACACACTGAGCAGCCCATAACAAATAAATCTAAAAAACCGGTTAAACAGAAAGTCCGGTTGTAACCGACTTACAGTCTGAGAAGCTAGACCTAGCGCAAGCTCTCGTGGTAGGCCTGCAGCTACTCCCCCATCAGCCAAAGCTTCAATGGCTAAGAATATGTATGCTGGGCCGCTCCCACTGAAAATGTTTAGGAAAAAGTGTTCCATTACTGCAACTAGCCAAACTTCAATCAATTCAGAAGTTTGAGAGAGAGAGAGAGAGAATATCAATTCAAATACATATTAGTTTATCTTAGTACTTGATTATAGTCCAGGAACCTTAAGGGGAATAGATATCATAATTATTAATCAGCCAAAACTAGTGCCTGTTAGCAATAATTGTATTAAAGGGTTTTCTGAGGTATGATACTAATAAGTATAATTGATGTAGGACGAATAGTAGAAATAGGGAAACTAGATACGAAATTAGAGAAACTAGAAAGAATTAGGGTTTAGAAACAAAGAATGAACGGAAATGGGAGAAATTCAGAAGAACATGAGACTGAGAAACATACTAATAATTCAATTCATCATTCAAGTCTGATTACAAAAGGCTATGAAGGGGCCTTTTTATAGCTAACAATATGAAAGAGATAAACACCTAACTCTTGATAAAAATAAAACAAACCTAAACTAATCTCTTAAGGAGATAATTATTGATAACTATTCCCTATTTCCCATCAATAATTCTTCTACAGTTACAGAAGCCACATACCTCAGGCCAGTGATTGCATCAAACAATTTCTCATCAGCTCGCCAAACCTTGCCAACTGCTCCAAACAATTTAGCTATTAGTTCTCCATCCTCTTCCGTTGCAGAGCCTCCCATGCTCATAACTATTTAAAAAAAAGTTAATCAGCCCTCATCATACAACAATATGGCAGCCAGTGAGAATTTTAATAAAGAAAAAGTCATCTGTCAAGCTCCATGGATTTGGTCTGTTGAGAATTTTCAGACCGAATCCTAGTAAAATTTCTCAAAAGTTCCATGGAACCCAGTTGTTTAATTTTATATATTGTGACTTCAAACCTTTATAGATTAAATAAAATTAAGAAACAAAACACATAAGCGGTCTATCAGGAAGGCTATATGGCAAATGAAAGAAGAAAAAAATAAAAATAAAAACTTAAACCCTGTGATTAAATAAATCTATTTGGTTTGATTGTCTTATAAAGATAGAGGGTGTGTGATGGAGAGAAACCAATAAGAAAGTAAGAGAGCAAGACGATGCAGTGTCCGACTCTTGAAAAGTAGAGACGAGAAACTATGCGAGATAGAGATTGTAAGAACATGTCTTAAAATAAATATAGGCTTTGCAAAAGAAAAGAGAAAAACAGAGAAAACTGAAGGGATTTGGAGATAGAGCATTGACCTTCCAAATATTCTTTAAACATATTTCCTTTCCACAAAGAACCCAATATAGGCTTTGCAAAACTAAAAAAACAAGAATAGTACAATTTTAATTACCAATCTTGCTGTTCACTGAAAAAAGAATTGCATAAGTATTGAGTGTACTTAAGGATCTAATAACCCCTGAAAAGGATACTGTTACAATGATCCAATGACAATGCAACCCATTATGACAAGATATAATAGCTTGAGTAGCTACTATATGAAAATTACTCTGACATTATGACATCTTATAGCGAACATATCATCAATATTACAACTGAAGCTTTCATGGGCCATTCAGTTACACCTTATAATATTCATCTAATATGAATTCAAGTCTGGTCGGCTAAAGAACGAAATTGCAATTCCTTAGTTCATGAAAGTAAAGTAAAAGCAAGTATTTCAAAAATAAACCGTTTTAACTAATTGCAATCAATTCTAGTCCTCAAACTGGGACTACCAAAACTGTACTCTTCCATTATTGGAATACCTTATAGAAAGAAAAATCATAATTTTCCGATAAGAAATTGAATTTTTTTTAATAAAAAAAAAAATGAAAATTTTATTAAAAGAAAAAAAGTGAACCAGTAGTCCAATACAAGGGTTTTACAATCCAAAAAGAAGAAACCTATATCTATACAAAGATAGTATCAGACCATATACCACCCCCAAGGAACTACAGTATCATATAAAACTCCAAAAGAATTTAGAAAAAATTAACCCAAAATATAAAATTAAACCAAGGAAAGTATCCTTAAGATGGATCCAAAATAAAAGTACAATATCATATACAACCCCAAAAGAGTATTAGACAAAACCAACCCAACAAGCAATCAAACCGACCACCCTACCCAATTAAGATGGATGCCAAAAAGAAAAAAAAAAAAGTGTTCAAAAAATGAAAGAAAAATCATTAAAATCAGCCTGGAAAAAGTGGAAGCGGAAAATTTAATTGTTGAACGAACTCAAGCTTGCCAAATCTTGTCATGCTTAGTCCCTCACAAATTGCATTGCTACTTCATACACATTATTTGTAAGATGGCTTACGAACAGAGAAATATTACATGAGTAATTGAAGTACAAGAAAATATCAAGCATCTCCATAGATTCACACAAGCATTAGGCACCAATTAAGCTTTATAAATGCCCAAAAAAAAAAGGACAACTCACCCGTCAACAGTTGTAACCATTTTCCATTAAAATGATAGAATTATAGTATGCCAATATCTAAACCACAGTTAAGGTAACAAGGAAAAGTGAAAAATGTACCAGTCGCTGCCTCACCAACCGCTGAAGGTGTATTAGGTATCACTCTAATAAACCGGGTGTGACCAGCCCATTCCTAAAAATAAACAATTTTACTTCGTTACACGACTAAACATAAAAATATTTATTAACAGTCAAAAAGACAATTGCATATTTGCATGCATGAAGCAGGGAATCTTTTCTTTCCGGAAACCAATAGTCCAATATATATATATATATATATATAAAAAGACTACATATGAACGCCATACTGATATTTTGGAGAAGAGTAATTAGAGATATTCTGCCTCCTTTACACAAACAATGAAAACTCAAATCATGCAGTCCAGAAAAAGTCAAGTTCTATACTTCTACGCCACATAGTTTCATAATGCAGTATAATGAGGTTAACCGTACCTAGCATAGACAGAAGTAGCTAGTAACAAATGCACAATTATCTTTTACACTTTTAGTTCACTCAATGCAAAATGACAACTACAACATAATCAGCAAAAAATGATAGTCTCCTTTAAATTTGGTTGGCTTTTATATATTAATCAAACAACAGAAAACGATACTAACAATCCCTTTATGTGCTGCTCTTCTCATGTGATATGTAACTTAGGCTCTTATCTAGGACTAAAAGTATGCAATTGAAAGCAGCACACTTATGCTGCTACGTTTTATCAGCATACAGTTACAGGGCACTAACCTGAAGGTCCTTCAATTTCACTCCTGCAGCAACTGAGACCAAAAGCTTCTTTGAAAATTTCGGCTTCAATTGCAATACCACATCTTTAACTGCAGAAATTCCATAAGAAGTATGATAGCCATGAGATGGTAGAATCCCAAAAGTCAAATTCTAAGAAATTATATAGCGAATTTGAGAGTGCTTTTATCATCATCAAAAGCATTCTTAATTTGTAAAAAATATATTTTTTAAATTTAAGTTTACAGTCTTTTATCCATAACATACAAGAATATTTTTGGGAATCATCAAAATGGTTTCCGGGTAAGCACTCAATAGCTGTTTTTCAAAAAAAAAAAAAAAAAAAAATTGCTAATATATATCAAAGAAGAACTTGAATTGCTTTTAAATAAAAAAACCACTGTATATTTGTTTTTTCCTATAAAATGCATTCAAGTGCCACTACAGAAATCTAAAACAGGTCTTCTAAGATGGCAAACTAATACATAATTAGCTATTATAATAAATAAATAAATAACGGATTAGAAAGTATAGTGAGCATTGATCAATACCTACCTACTTGGGGTTTCACAGACAAAATCACGACATCACTGTCTTCAACTACCTAAAATTTCAAAATCAAATAAATAAGACTCAGTTATATCCAGTACAAAACAAAATCTAGAAAAAGAGAGAGAATTGTAATTACAGCGTTACTGTGAGGAAGAAGTTTGACGCCGAAGGACTCGAAAGCAGTGCCGCGGCTGGGATTGGAATGGACGGCGGTGAGAATACGGTGAGGAGGCAGCACACCTGATTGCACCACTCCTCTGGCTATGCTCTCCGCCATTTTTCCCGCTCCTATGAATCCTAATTTGAAGGTGTCTGTTGGGATGGTAATCGCCTCCATTGCCTTCAATCCTCTCACAACACAAACCACGTCGTCGATCTTCTCTTTCTCAGTTGCCGCTGCAAATGCCACTACTACTGTTGCCTGTTGGTCCACGTTTTATATACTTAAAAGTTAAAAGAGCTTGTCAAAACAGGTCGGGTCATATCCAATGAACGGCCCATGTAGGACTAATTAATCCAGCCCACACACAGAGCACTCAGTTGATGTTCATGGACAGCAGGACAATAAGAAAAAAATGTTACGTATACTAGTACAACCGTACAAAAATGAATGGAGAGATCAATGAATTAGGATCCTCTCCTCACCTCACCTCATCCTCACCTCATTTAATCTTATGACACATAAGCATTGAAATTAATGGATGGTTAAGATGTGATTGACACTTTATTAACAACCAATCACATGTTTTAAAAAGGTGAGGAAAAGGTGAGGATGAGGTGAGGTGAGGAGAGGATCTTGGTCCGAGATCAATTGGAGGAGAGAGACAGGGCCATTATATTATCTATATCATCTCTAAGGAAAAATATCATCTATAAGTACAAGCTTGTTTTTCATCAATGAATTGGCTCCTCCACACGAATGAGATCGTTGGCCGCCAGAGGAAGTCATCGGACCATCATGTCGGCTTTCCTTTTATTTATATTTGATTTTCTTAATTATATTTTTTGTTTTGTGATCAGCTTCTCGAGAAAATTAAGAGAGGGATTGTTTTTACTTACTTTATAAAATTTACTAGTTTTTTTTTATTCAAGTTTAAAAGATTAATATTTTATTATGAGTAATGCTACATTGCCCAAATTTGGTGTCCAAATCTGGTGCCCAAATGATGTGGCAATAATGTTGACCATTCATTTAAATTGTATTAAATGTGCATGATTTAAATGAATGGTCTATATTGTTGCCACATCATTTGGGCACCAGATTTGGGCACCAAATTTGGGCAATGTAGCATTACTCTTTTATTATATATCTATTTTTTTAACAAGAATTTATATATAGGTGCCGATATGGTCATTCATAAATATGATAAGCACACTAATATTTTAATAAAAAATTAATTATAAAAATATCCCAATAGAAATTTACCAATAAGGACAAATTATTTTAATTAAAATAAAATAAAATATTATGTATATCCATTAATTACATACGTATCTTCAATTATATCTTTTTATTTAAAAAAAAAAAAAAAAAAAAAAAAAAAAAACCTAATTCTATTTCCAGTATCAAAATCTTTTATTATCATATAACAAAGTAATATAAAAAAGAATTTTCAGAGGACTCTGATCATACAAAGGTACATTTTTTTTTTGAACTCTATCAATAAACAAAAAGTGAGAAGTAATTTTTTTTTTTTTTAAATAGCAGTATATATCATTGTGTATCCAAGAGATCAGTGGTGGTATGAGGATGTGAAATCTATTGTAATAGATATCAGCAACTTAACAGAGTTAAGTTTATCTAAACGTTAAAATCGTTCGGTAAACAAGTCAACGTATACCTTTATGAACAAGTCCAACGTATGTTGAACGAGTTTAACGTTAGTGAATAAGTCAACGTATACTTCAATGAACAAGTTCAACATAGGTTGAACGAGTTTAACGTTCATGTAAACATTAGTCTCGTTCAATGAACAAGTCAACGTATACCTCAATGAACAAGTTCAACGTATGTTGAATGAGTTTAACGTTTATCTAAACGTCAAACTCGTTCGGTAAACAAGTCAACGTAAATCTTAATGAACAAGTCCAACGTAGATTGAACGAGTTTAACATTCATTTAAACATTAAATTTGTTCAATAAACAAATCCACGTATACCTCCATGAATAAGTTCAACGTAGATTGAACGAATTTAACGTTCATCTAAACGTTAAACTCGTTCAGTAACATAATTCTTACTGAACAAGTCTAACGTATGTTAAACAAGTTTAACGTTCATTTAAACGTTAAACGCGTTCAGTGAACAAGTCCATGTATACCTCTATGAACAAGTCAACGTATACCTCTATGAATAATTAAGCTCAACGTAAGTTGGGCGAGTTTAACATTCAATTAAACGTTAAACTCATTCGATGAACAAGTTCAACGTGGGTTGAATGAGTTTAACGTTCATCTAAAGGTTAAACACATTCAGTGAACAAGTCAACGTAAACATTTATGAACAAGTTCAACGTGAGTTGAACGATTTTAACATACTTCTTATCGTTAAAACTCGTTTAGTGAACAAGCCAACATAAATATTCATGAACAAGTTCAACATGAGTTGGACAATTTTAACATTCCTTTTAACGTTAAACTTGTTCAGTAAATGAGTTAACAAAAACTTTCATAAACAAGTTCAACGTAGGTTGAATGAGTTTAATGTTCTTCTCAACGTAAACTTTCATCAGCAAATTCAATATAGGTTGAATGAGTTTAACATTTTTTTTCAACGTTAAACTTATTTGGTGAATAAAGTAAACGTATATCTTCATAAACAAATTTAATGTTCCTCTTAACGTTAAACTTATTTATTGGACAATAAATGTTGAACAATTTCAACATATTTTGAATAAGTTAACATTTCACCTAGGGATGGCAAAATAACCCACGGGTACGGAGCCATGGGGACCCGCACTTATGAGGTGGGGATGGGTTTCAATTTGGTAGGGATTGGGTGGGGATGAGATAGATAGTAAGACCCACAATGGATATGGGGTGGGGATGGGTTTCGAAATCCCCGCCCCGCCTCGCCTTGCCCCGCTTAAAATATAATATTTATTCTTTTATTATATAGTTTTTTTTTTCTTTTAATATTATGTTTAAAATTTATTTAATCTATTTGTTTAGTTGTGAGATTTATGTTTTTTTTTTTTTCTTAATGTTTATGGGATGATTTTCAACAAGTTTTTAGAATTACTTAATATATTATATCATATTCATTAGATTATATATTTATTATTTTAATAAATAATTTTGATAAATGAGTTAAATGAGTTAAATGGGTCAAATAGGGTAAATGGGTAAATTAAATCTTGGGTGGAAATCAGGGATGGCCCTCCTCGCACCCTGCCCTGAACCTGGCCCATTGCCATCTTTGTTTAATGGATAACTGAAAATTGTACAAGTTTAACCTTCTTTTAAACGTAAAACTTGATCCAATAACAAATTCAATTAAACCTTCGTTAACAAAATAAAATTATTAACAAAAATTTTAATTTACATGGCTAATGCTATTTTGAAGAATTACAATTTATATAAACTAATTATTACATACTTATAAAAAGTGAAAAATTCCATTTATAATTATCATTAAAATCATACATTGTCATAAAAATATTATTTTAATTCAATCACATAAGTTCAACATAAACTTTCTTGATCAAGTTTAAGTTTCCTTTCAATGTTCAACACGTTCCTTGAATTAATTTAATTCTTGATCTATTAATTAATGAATTTTATTATTATTATTATAAAATACAAGTTATTTAATAGAAAACGGTAAAACCATCTCTAATGCATATATCAATACCAATATCAAATTTGACACAAAAAATAGTAAAATGTTATATTTGACACATCATTTTATTATTGTACTCCAATACAAAATTCTATTTGATATGATATTTTTTTATTATTATTATTTAAAATTATAAAAGTCAACAAATACCATTCAATGAATGTATTAAATATTTTTATAGAATTGTTTCATTCTCAATTTTTCCAACCAAATTTATTAATTTTTATTATATAAAATTTAAAAAGTCAATAAATATGGATATATTTATTGTTGTGCCAAATTTGGCATATGTATGGCATATGCCGAATTTGGCACAACTTTTGGCTTTGCATTGGAGCATGTTTTTTTTACTTATGTTAAATTGTAGTATCGGTACAATAATTTAGTATTGCATTAGAGATGCTCTAATAGAGACAATATTTTTCATGAAACTAATTTATATTTTTGATTGTTAATATTATTTCGAACATGATTAATTTTATATTATTTTGTTTTAAACTAAAGAAAACTTGTGGATGGAACGGACAATACGGGGCCGTTTGAGTTTGTGATTGAGAAATTGATGGACTTAGATAGTTATTTTAACTACTTAAGATCATGGTCAGCATATCAAATGGCTAAGGACAAAGAAGTGGAGCTTTTGACGGATGATGTGATTAATAGTTTTAAAAGTGCTTGGAATGAAGATGGCCATAAACAAAAGGTCGTTCCCTTTCTTGTTTATATGAGGATTGGAAGAGTGGGAAACTGTTGTTGAAGCCATGCATATAGTTGTTTCCTTTCCTTTACCTATCTAGTTACTAGATTCTAGTAGCTTAGTAGCAAAAACAGAGAAAAATAATTGAATTTTAGGACAATACGTGTTATTTCGAGGACACCTAGAGGCAGTTTGCTTTTTTGTCTAAAGTCTTATAAGACCTTAATTTATTAGATATATGGATAAGTCTTAAAAATTAAGATATTATGATATGTTTGTTTTTTTCATTTTAGATGACTTATTACAAATATAAAATTGATTAGGTTGTGTTAGGGTTTCTTCAAAATTGGAAATTTTTGGAAAATTGATTTTTAGTATTTTATTATGTGCGGATAAAATCATAAATGTATGAATTGTTATAAGATATTTTTGGAAATTTATTAAAAAACTCTACTGTATCACTTTTTGAATAAGATAAAAGTCAAAAAATTTTACTTTTTCTAAAAGACATATATATCTTAAAATAAGATATAAGTTGAAAAAACAAACAAACTGATTTATCTTAATTTAAGATATAAGAGGTAATAAGTCTTATTGGGAAAAAAACAAACAGCCCCCTAGCCTCCAAATAACTAGTTTAAGTCGAATAATAATAAATTGTGTTTTCTTTTATTCATTCCAGCTTAAATCCTTACAAATCAGTTCTGACTTAACTAAAGAATCATGAACAGTAGAAGCTTGAGCCTTCGTAACACAAACAGTAGGGCACATAGGATCCAATCGGATCCAATTTCATCCATTAGATTGGATGATTGAATTTTAGGGTGTAATTGGATCAGATTGGATCCAAATTTCAAAAATCCATTGATTGGATTGGATGATTGATTTTCATATAAAAATCTATCGAATCCGAATTCCACCATATTTAAGGCCCATGTATAATTTTTATGTAAGACCCTCCATTTCTAATTCTAATTTATGATTGAGTTGTGACATTTGCACCCCTTAAATAGTATATGTATACTCTAAATTAGTAGTTTTTTGAAAATCCAATATTACCATCGACTAAAAGAACTAAATATTTTGTAAGTACACCTATAAATTATTAATCAGTTTCCTAGTATTTGTTTGATTTTCACGTAATTCTCAAACCCTAACTTCTTTTTTAAATATTAATTTCAAATATATTTTTTAGTTTCTTTAAAAAAAAATACAAATTGGTTGCGAAATATGGAAAATGAATTAAAATCTTGGTTGTGAAAATATAAGTTTTGAATTAATTTTTAATAGAAGAACAAAGTTATTATATATTGTCTTTTCCGTTTTAATATATGTATTTTTTCTTGGGAAATGCTAAATACACTCGCGGCGTGTTCTTTATGTGACATGTGTGTCTTTATATTTTCCATTAATTGCAAAATTGCCATTATCGTTGCCCTTCGTTTTTAATTGTTTTACTGCTTTACCATTCAAATGGACGATTGTCCATTTGAGAAGATTGAGCAACTAAATGCGTCTATGAGAAAATAGCTGACTTTTTTTTTTTTTTTTTTTTTTTTTTTTTTCATGCAACATTAAATTTATTAACTTTAAAAAAAATTATTATTTTTGTCATTTTTTTTTTTAATAAAAATACCCTTAATATATTTTCAACTTTTAAAAAAAAAAATAAAAAAAAATGGAGGTCTGCAATAGACCCAACAATGGAGGTCTGTCCAAAGACGTCCATTGTCAGTGGTCTGTGCAAAACTCTGAAAATGGAGGTTTGTCGATGGAAGGGTGTAAAAAAAACCAGCGAATTTTCAATTTTTTTATTTAAAATTAATCGAGAAAAATAGAAGTCAGAGGGATATTTTTATCACTTCAGGGATTAAGAGTATCTCCAATACAAACGTGACTTGTGAAAAAAAGAAATGTAACGTAGGATAAATATACATTATGTTAATAATTGTGTCTCCAATGCAACCGTGTATATTTATCCACAAGATGACGTGGCAAAAAAAATATCAGACATTGTCAACATGACCGTCTGCTTTTAGACGGTCTGTTACACAGATATTTTTTATGTTGACTCAACAAACATTTAAAACTAACATTAATTTTTCAGATATTTTTGGCAAGGAAATAAAATAAAAAATATAAAAGGAAAAAAAGATGGACACATCATTAAAAAAATTGTGTTTTAGACGGAAGCATTGGAGACCAAATTTTAAATTAATTGTCTATCAAGTCTATTTTTATGCCACATAGGAAGCAAGCGTCTTGACGTTGTTGCCATGTCAATAATTATTTGTATGCAATCCACTTTTGCATTGAACATGCTCTAACATTTACAACAATATAACTTCTTTTTTTTTTTGGAAGTGGATAAAATCGAAAAACATATTATTTTTGAGCTATTTATAGTTATTTCCTCTAAAATAAATGATATCTAATTAGCTAACAACCACGTGATTAATTTCAATTTTATGTGTTTTTTTTAGTATTATAAAAATATAATTGGATTATGCCAACAGCGCATAGCTTAGCTGGTAGATAGACAAGCTTGGGGCTTGAGCAAATGACTCTCAGTGGCTCGAATCCTACCAATGATGAAAGCTTTCAAAAAAAAAAATACCTGGTTCCGAATTAATAGATATTGTTAAAATAATAATAATAATAATAATTGGATTTATTTAGTAATCATTCTACTTTGGATATATATTTTACTACAGTACTAAATAAGATCCATATTTAAGAAGCAAAAAAATTTCCAGGTAATTGCCGATTTTTTTCATTTTTGATCCTTTTAGTCTCAGTATTTTCACAAATATCAATTAATCTTTAACTTTTCATAGGCAAACAAATTGGTTTCTCTAACAGTCAAATTAAATTTTTTATTTTAATAGAAGTTATATACTATATGCAAGTATAGGATTACTCTTAACTTTAGCAGATAATTAAAATAAAAAATATATATTTAATATTAAAATACTATTAATAATTTGAATAAATAATAATTTAAATTTAAATAAATATATAAACAATTTATTAAGAAACTAAAAATTCATGTTATATAGTAAGGTTGGCAAAAAAAGTTTATATTTAATACATTATAAATTATAAATTTGCTAGGTGCCAAAAGCTTCAGGATATAGGAGTAAAAAATTAAAATAAAATAAGCAAATTAAGTAGAAAAATTGGAGAAGAATAAAGCTTGGTCAAAAGTGGCAACTACGAAGTAGTTCAGTTGGGCCGTTCCCCAGTTAACCCTATCAAAATCCAAATTGAATTTTTCATGGTCTCGAATCTCTTATGCTTTAAATCATAAGAAAGTGAGCAGAGCAGTACCAGAACGCAGAACTTGTTTACACAGAAAGAGAGAAAAAAAATGGCAAAATTATTCATTAAGCAGGCAAAGCAATATGCAGAAGCTCGGCCAAGTTACCCACCACAACTCTTCCAATTCATTGCCTCCAAGACACCAATTCATGACCTCGCATGGGACGTCGGCACCGGCAGTGGCCAGGCTGCTCAATCCGTAAGTCATCATACTCTGTGATTTTAGGGTCAGTTGTCAGATTAGTAGTAAAACTCAGTAAGGTGTTTGATACAACACCTAGGATTTCTATAAAAGTCTTGAGTGAAAAACAAAAGCTTAAGCTGAGCTGAGAAAAACTCCATTAATGGATGTTATTGAGAAGAGTATTTCTCTGTATTTTTAGCTGTCAGAATAATAACTGTTAGCAGGTTGTTGTGTGCACTCATGTATTGTAAGGATTTCGGTCTCGATTCCAATTTTCATTTTAAATTAAGCAATACATAAACTTTCTTCGAAAGTCCAGGATTTGAAACTCTAATATTTTTGATTCATTAATTTTTTGACCCTATCTTTCATTTTCAGCTAGCTGGGATCTACAAGAACGTGATAGCCACAGACACCAGCCCCAAACAGCTCGAATTCGCAACAAAGCTCCCCAACATCAAATACCAACTCACTCCTCCAATCATGTCCAGTTCTGAGTTGGAGCAGATTGTGGCAGCACAAGCAAGTCTAGATCTAGTAACCGTCGCTCAAGCAATGCACTGGCTTGACCTGCCCAAATTTTACAAGGAAGTCAAATTGGTTCTAAAGAAACCTCACGGCGTCATTGCTGCATGGTGCTACACCGTACCCCAAGTCAATAACTCGGTCGACTCAGTCTTCGTTCCTTTTTACAATATCAATACCGAGCCTTACTGGGAACCACAGCGTAAAATGGTGGACGACAAGTATACGAACATTGATTTCCCATTTGAGCCTGTGGACGGAACGGACAATACGGGGCCGTTTGAGTTTGTGATTGAGAAATTGATGGACTTAGAAAGTTATTTTACCTACTTAAGATCATGGTCAGCATATCAGATGGCTAAGGACAAGGGGGTGGAGCTTCTCACCGACGATGTGATTGATAATTTTAAACGTACTTGGAATGAAGATGGCCAGGAACAAAAGGTTGTTCGGTATCCTGTTTATCTCAGGATTGGAAGAGTAGGAAACTGATGTTGATGCCATATAACTTTTATTTTTATTTTTGAACTATTATAATAACCACAATAATTTGACATTTGGGAGAACAAGGACTTGACTCAAACTCACAGTCTTATATACGAAATACATACCATTGAGTTAGTGGTTCTCTCGTAATGGATTTTCCTTATTTTAATATAAAGTAATTACCTTTATGAATTTTATCGATTTTAATGAATTTTGATCTGAATTTTGTTATGGATGATAAGTTAAATGAAATCTACTTGTAAACAAATTTTAAAATAAAGTATATATATATAAATAAATAAATAAAAAGTGTGTTAAATGAGTCCTGCTATTTCAAATTTCTTGTAATTGCAACTTTAAGTGATGCTTTTATTCCATTGCATATTTGCATTTATCTATCCTACTAATTGATACAATGGTACTACTGAATTGAAGCCAATCTAATGATTCGAATTTTGTTGTGGGTAGCAAAGTGTCATAGGATTTTCCCTAACTTAGGTCAAACTTAAAATAATAATAATAATAATAATAATAATAATAATTAAAATGAAAAGTAGCAAATCCTGACTTTTAATTACTTCCAAATCACTAGTCAGATTGCAATTAATATATTTTCTTCTAAGATTATCCTCATAGAGATAATATATTTCCAATTTTACCATAATTTTATATTATATAAATTTATTTCTTTTAACCTATTATTTATGATAAAGCTTAAAAAAAAAAAAAAAAACATTAATCACATAAAAAATAATTATTTATTATATCTTAATCTTGAATAATATCTTATCATTATTACATAAAAATGGTTTAGGATTTGTAAAATTATTTTTATTTATTTGTTTGTATTATAAAAAATGAAAATGCATAACAATTAATATTAAAAAGGGTATAAATATTAAATTACTTATTTAAAAACCATTTTATCTTTTAAAAACAAAAAGGTTGATACTCTTTTTACGTGTGATAAAAATAAAAAACAAAAACATGCCATTATTCAATGTAAAAAAAAAAAAAAAAAAAAAAAAAAAACCAACCCATTAATATGCATGTTGATGTGACATCAAACACAATTATAAATGAGTCAACACTATATTGCAAGGACTACAAACAAAACAGTGATTAATTTAAAAGAAAAAAAAATAATGATTCATTTAAAAATAATAATGATTAATGATTTTTTTTTACTTATGCTAAATTATAGCATTAGCACAATGATTTAGTATTGTATTAGAGATGCTCTAATAGAGATAATATTTTTCATAAAACTAATTTATATTTTTGATTGTTAATATTATTTCGAACATGATTAATTTTATATTATTTTGTTTTAAACTATAGAAAACTTGTGGATGGAACTGACAATACGGGGCCGTTTGAGTTTGTGATTGAGAAATTGATGGACTTAGATAGTTATTTTAACTACTTAAGATCATGGTCAGCATATCAAATGGCTAAGGACAAATGAGTGGAGCTTTTGACGGATGATGTGATTAATAGTTTTAAAAGTACTTGGAATGAAGATGGCCATAAACAAAAGGTCGTTCCCTTTCTTGTTTACATGAGGATTGGAAGAGCGGGAAACTGTTGTTGAAGCCATGCATATAGTTATTTCCTTTCCTTTATCTTATCTAGTAGTAGCAAAAACAGAGAAAAATAAGTGAATTTTAGGATAATATGTGTTATTTCGAGGACACCTAACCTCCAAATAACTAGTTTAAGTCAAATAATAATAAATTGTGTTTTCTTTTATTCATTCCAGCTTAAATCTGTAAGCATTATATGTAAATATAATTAGATCTCGTATTGTATGCACAAGTATGAATAGACGCGTACCTGAAAGTCCAGAATCCATGATAGCACAAGTACAATAACCTGAAAAGAAAACAAAAGAAAACAAAAGAAAACAATAGGAAGTCTTCTACTCTCTTCTCACCTTACTTCAGATAACCTAATGGGGAGGTTACTTTTATTCTGAATCACTGTGTGATACATGAGCGAGAGTAGAGACCCCCTATAAATAGTATAACTTACTAGAATCCTAACCCATAGAGGATTCTTAACCCTAATAGGATGGCTAGTCCCAAAAGGAATACTAGGCCCACACATATACAATAGCCCATACCATATCCTACATATATATAATGTAGCTAAGGTGTACCAATCCCAACAATATTGATCACATTAATAATGGGCTTTATCCGGTCAACTCTCTCTTACTTAAACACCCCAATCAATTCGGTTTTCATAAAGTCAAAATATAATGTCATATGTTGCTCACAATTTTATAAAAAACTTACATTCTCCCACTTGAGTTACATAGACATTATCATTTTATATTTATAAATTCATTTTAGAAAACGACACTCCGAATTGACAAACAATTATACATGGCCACAAGGAATGTTTAAGAGAGTAACACCTTCCTTCCCCTTAGTCCAATAGAACCTTAAGTATCCAACTACATAGATCATTACATCTTTAATCGACATAAAACCATATGCAATCAAAATACCCTTAGCTCTACTTACCCGGGTAAAATGGTATGTATGTGTGGTATAGAAATTACATGCAAATGTGATCATCATGCCTATTTCCATATAGGTCCACCTTCGCATTTTGTGAAGGATCTTAAGACGAGCAAACTTAATGTCTTAAGCATCTCATTGGCCAAATGACCATGAGTTAATCCTCCCTTAAGACGGGCAAATCCTTCTGTCTTAAGTAATGTTCACTCATCGGTGAAAACTTTATACCTTATGAGTGAACTGCCCACTCAAAGTCAAAAGCTTTGAGATATCCCCTTAAGACGGGCAAATCCTTCTGTCTTAAGTAATGTTCACTCATCGGTGGAAACTTTATACCTTATGAGTGAACTGCCCCCCTCAAAGCTAATAGTTTTGAGATTTCCTGCATAATCAAATATCCGTGTTCACACAATAACAAATATGACGAATATCTTAACATGCATTAAACAAATCCAGTTAATATAATAAAAGACAACTCCCACTAACCAAATATATCAAAATATCAATCATCCAATACAGGATATAACATGATCCATAAAACCTCCGGAGTCAAGTATCTTGGTTAGTGTATTAAGAATTATTTTACTTGTGTCTATTATAATCTTGCAACTCTTAAATCTTCTCTCCCACCATAATATTCATATGGTTAAACCTCTGAGATCTCTTAGCATATATAGAGAAGATAAATACAGTGAAATCATCACATAATAAGCCACATATTTCCTTATCTATACATACATGTGAGCGTGAAACAATTAACCTCTAAAAATATAATAAAACATTCCATATCTAATGATACATTCCAAATTGGTTTGAAATTCGCAAAGTATGCTAATGTAATAATAGTATCAATACATATATACTAAGCATACATTAAAACCTCAATTTCAGATATTTACATAACATTTTCATATGAGAACGCTCCAATTTACTTCATGAATTAAAAACTTATGTAAGTTTATCACTTTTATCAATAGATACCTTAAACAAGTAAACTTACTCCCACTGACCCTCAGTTATATCTAATGGCAAAATAAAACATTTTAACAAAGTCATACAATGCCACTACTTTATTAAGAATGTTTTACTATGTTAATTTTCAAGTAAAACCTTCAAGCCATAAATCTGATCACATAACTTTCCACATTTAAGTTGAAAATATTATTACTTTAAAAAATCATTTTCAAACAATTAGTTTGCAAATCCTCAACTCCAATGACATCCAAAATTACAATTCAACAAACATGAAATTTATTCAACATAAATATCACAAGCATACAATTTCTTCCTTGAATGCAAATCTTTGAAATTATACATTCTTAACAACATCACTCTCTCCCCTTAAGAATGTATAATGCATAGATATATTTATTCTCATAAATAGAACATGACTAGTTCTATAAACTATTATTAATAGTTTCTAACCTTTTGCGGTCATATCCTTATATTTTATGAGATCACTTTTAATACAATTATTCAAAAGACTTAAAACCGAGAAAAAAAAATTATCAATATGCCCTACAAATCAATTATCTTCATTCTACCTTTGGTTAAGTGATTAAAATGATTATATCTAAACTGCAAGAATAATTATCAATATAATTTTAAAACCCAAAAGTAAAATTTATAATACAAGAAGAGTTCGAAGACCCATAAAGATTATTATTTACAAAAAACCACCATATAACTCACTAGGCGAAAAACATAAGCAAAAATGTATTATCTTGAATAAACTTCAAGATATTACTTCAAATTCTCAATCTTATTATAAAAAGTGTATTATGCATTACATGACCAAAATCGAAAAATGTTACTTGAAAATCGTTATTGGGACGGGATTCCAAATAACAACTTTAAAGGGGACCAAGATCAAGATCGACCCTGGTCGGAGGGGTATCACGTAGTTCGATACCGACTAAGTCCCTATCGAAGCAAGAATCATACAATGTATATGAAATTAATCAACAATAGGTTTTATTTGATTGTCCCTTTTCATTACAATACATGTACTATTTCTTATATGGGTTACAATGGTGTATGGATCATAATCACGGAGATGGAGATGGAGATGGAGATGGAGATGGTGATGGTGGAGAAACTGTGCCTGTCGATAAGTAGTGTGTAGGGTTCTTATTCTCTTTTCGGCCAAGAACCTCTTTTTCGATGAATAAACTGTTATATATATAGGTCCTGCTTGCTTGCCATGCACTCCTACAATCTCGGGTTAGGGTTTAGCAGCTGCAGGATCCTCTTCTTTTTAGGAGGTAATCTCGGAGTTTTTATGTGCATAATTCAGTCTTTCCTTTCTAGGAGGAATCAATCTCTTACCTTCCTAATTGGACTCTTACTGTGTTGACCTATTCAAAATAGGGTCCTTTGGCGGGAGGGAGTATAACCCCTTTGTACGGCGACGTTTTTACTGGATCTTTGTGGAGTTTTGAGTTCTTGGTGTTAGAATCCCGCTTCCTAGTGCGCTTTTACTTAGCGGGCTGTCTATATCTAGTAAGCGTCCTTCTAACGGTAGTAGGGGGATATGTAGCTGACTTTGTAACAGGATGATCAGTAGAACTCCGTGTCGGGGTGCTGCGGGGTCCATAGGAAGCCCGGTCATAACCGGGTTTGAACTCGTTGTGAATTCTGGTGAGTATTTCGGCTTTCGGCCACTTTGTTGAGCTAAGATGCTGGCGGGGTGGACCCCGCTGAAGGAGGTGCGTATTTGGGTCAATCGGGATCCACTCTGTCGAGGTATCCGGATTGTGTTCGCATTCCTATATCCTTCTTATGTCGAGGTGGAAAACTCTTCTTTGGTCCCTCGCCAATTTTGGCGGTTAACAGAAGTCCCCCATGACTTGGACACTGATACCTTTGTCGGGGTCGGGGTCGGGGTCGGGGTCGGAGTCAGGATCTTTTTGTTTGCTTGAAGGATTTTCTACCTTATCCACTTACTTCCTTGTCTGACTAGGTTTCCACTTAGGAGGAGGAAATCCTTATTTTGTCCGTTATAATCGACTGCGTGTCGATCATTGATTGGATTCCTCGCTTTTCAAAAAGAGCCGTTTTGGCGCGATTAATGCGGAAAACGCCTCTACCCATCCTTCCGGTCATCGATTTCGGTTTCCGAGTAAGTAACCGTCATTCCTCCTCTATAAATAGACCGGCTCTACTGGCGCTTCTTACTTTCGAGCTTTCAGACTTTTCAAAATCAAACGAGAACAAAACTCTTCCTGACTTCCTTTCTTTCTTATTTTTCAATCTTCTAGAAATTCTTCTTCTCTTCTTCTCTCTTCTTCTCCTATAATGGCCTCTTCTTCCCAACTTCCTACTTCTCAAGAAAACCTTAACGATCAAAACCCCTCTACAGCGGGGAATCCCATCCATCCTAATCCCGTTTCCTCTCCCCAGTCCGATAGCATTGACGCCCTTTTCAGCACGGAGGTGGCTGACTCGGTGGTAGATTCCCTGACGTCGGAGAAAGGGAAACGAGTTCGAGAGGATGACGGAGCTTCTGATGACACCCCGTGGGCTCAGCGCCGTCGTTCCACTCGACTCCCGCGAATCGAGTCGGGTTTTCACAATCAGCCTGAGGATCCAATCACTGTCAACGATCCGACGGACGCGGCAAAGGTGGGTGGTGGTGATGGAAACACTGATGAAAGGGTTTCGCTAGTCGGGGTCCAGGCCGGCTCTTTCACCCTTTTTCATGATGGGAGGATAGTCCCCGACTCCGTCTGCACCCAGGATACTCTTGTCAAGCTGAGGGAGGAATATATGATCCTGGATAACATCATCCTCTCCCTTCCTCACCGAGGGTATGACGTCTACACCCCGCCTCCTAGTCGCCTGTTAATCCATAAGGCAACCTTCGAATGCGGTGTCCGACTACCCCTACATCCCACACTCCGCCGAGCTCTTGTCGCGTTGGAGTTGGCCACCCTCCAGATCTCACCGGGGTTCTGGAAACATCTAACAGGGTTCCTGGTGCTCTGGAAGGAGCAGTGTGAGAAGGATCACATCGATCGGGAGCCGGGATTTGACGAACTCCGCTATCTTTTCAATATCGCCAGTATGGTGCCTTGAGGTCAGTTCTACCTGAGGGCGTCTAACGACTTGAAGTTCACTGTCCCAGGGGCAAATATGAAGTACTCGGCGCCTTGGAAGGAGGAATGGCTCGTGGTGGAGGGCGAGTGGGGGCATACTGCCTTTATAGGGGGGTATGAATACCCCGTCCCCACTCAATTTACAGCAAAGGACAAGTGGGCAAAGGGGACGTTGGCTCCTGAGTCCCGGGAGATTTTAACAAGGATCATGAAGAAGGTGTACACCAACATGCGGTATCCTGCTTTCGATCCCTTTGAGGGAGCCCGCCTGGAGCGGTATTTGAGGATTTCTATTGCCCTTCCTGGTAGGTTAACTGTTTCTATCTCACTCGCTTTTTATCTATATATTTTCCTCTTTCTCCTTCTCACTGAGTATCCTCTTTCCTTGCAGTATCGGCCACCCCGGTAGTAACAGTGCCTCCTTTATCTTCTGGGGTAGGGGGTCTGATTTTGCTAGCTAACGCCTCGCCTGCTCCTTCTCCCCCCTCTTTACTCGCGGTTGAAGATGCGTCGAGGTCTACGCCGACTAGACTCGACCCAGTTCTTCCTCCAGCTCCTTTAGAAAATGCTCCAGCGGGGTCCAGGGACAAGACTCCTGTCCGTCTTCCTTCCTCCCCTCCATCGCACTCAAAGATCACGGCAATGTTGGCCAGGGCTGCTAAGGCCCGGGGTTCTAGAAGGTCTTCACAGAAGAAGGATGCTCCTCCAACAAAGATTTCTTCTACTCCTCCTCCTTCCATGGCTTTATTCGAAGGTCAAGTTAGACCCACGGAGGAGGAGGGAGCTGTCCCTACCTCTGTTCCTATCGCTGGTATCCCTTTCGGATCGGGGTCGAGCGGTGCCACCTTTGATGAAGTGGTATCCCGATTTGCGGCCTCTTGCCCTGGTGGGGACTTGATGAACATGGCCAAACTCCCCACTGACATCCTGGTCGCCAAAGGGGCATCAGTTCTGGCTGAGGTAATGCTCATACTGATTTTTATTATTTTATTCTATTGTCTGGCGGGAAACTGACTTTCTCTCTTTTGTAGGGCTTCAAGTTTGCTTTGGCTATGGAGAGACAGCTGCTGACCTTGAAGGAAGCCTACATCGGGGTCCAATCAAAACTTGAAGACACCCAGTAGGAGCTGATCCAGACTCAGCAGAATGTGGCCCCTCTAATTCAGGAAGCCAAAGAGTCTGAAGAGGGGAGGCAGGAGGCCCTGGTGGCTATTAAGCGCCTTGAGCGTTGCCTGGATACTGAGACGGTTAGGTCCCTGCGTCGACGGGAGGAGAGGGAGTGTTTGAAGAGAGAGAAAGAGCTGCTGCAAAATGAGAACCGACTCCTGCGGGATAGTGTAGCAAACTTAGAAGCTCAAGAAGGCCCAACCTTTGAAGATGGCTACTTCACGGCCTGCTATGAGGTGGCCAATGCTTTACCTCCTCCCTTCGACCTTGCAGCAGCCTTGAACTGGGATCGGGAACAAATTATGAAAAAGGCTGCCTAGCTAGCAGGAGGGGATCA
This sequence comes from Acer campestre, assembly GCA_954870605.1. Lineage (NCBI taxonomy): Eukaryota > Viridiplantae > Streptophyta > Magnoliopsida > Sapindales > Sapindaceae > Acer > Acer campestre. The sequence continues at coordinate 20,014,468 of OX940799.1, read as the reverse complement.
AGAAACAGAAGCCCCTCCACATGAGGTAGCCCACCCGGGTCAAGGAGCTGATGTGGCTGCTGAGATTCAACTCAATGGTACTGAGGGTGCTGCTCTAGATCCCCCTACTATCGAAGAACAAGTGGTGGATCCCGAGTCTGCTACTAGAGCGATCACCGTGGAGGAAGATGAGGGACTGGCTAGATCCGGGGTTCCTCAAGTGGAAGGGACCCCGACCGGATCTTCTATTGTGGAGGAGGCAATCCAAACTGATGCAGCCGCTGAGCCTTTTGGAGAAGGGGCGTCTGGCCAAGGAGAGCATCCGAAAGAAAACAAAGAGGACTAGCCTGGCCTTCCTTCTAAAAAAAAATTTGTAGCCTGAATCGGGACCTAGGCATCCCATTTTATCAATATAACTTGTTTTCATTACTTGCTTCGTACTTGTGTTCTTCTTGCTTTTGTAATTAGAAGCTTTCCACAACATATAATTTTGTTTGATAATTGGACTTCTGATGAGTAACTGGACCCCGATGGGTAATAAGGACAATGATTGGACCCCAATGGACAACAAAGATAAAACATGTGATAATTATATCCCGTAACCGTAAGAATCAGCGAGGTCAGATCACTTCTTCCTTTAATCGAACTTCCTTAAACACGTAATAGTATAATGTGTTTAGAGCAGTCAGTCAAGGGAACCTGCTACTTGCGAACAATTTGACTTGCTGAAGATAAACTTTTAAGTCTCTTTCTGACTGTTGGTCCTCTGTCAGGATAGTAAGTGGGAAAATGAAGGGTGAAGCATCCCGATGAGTCTCCCCGATGTTATTGTTGTTCTGTCCTGGTAGGCAACTAAGGCCACTTTAGCACCAGGCTTCTTGGAGGAGGGTATTCCCCGACCAAGGCAGCAGGAGCGCCTTTAGGCTATTTCCTGGTCTTGAGGCGAAGTAAGAAACCAGGTACCCTGAGGCAGCCCAATTCTTACTGTAATCTGTCCTGGTAGGCAACTAAGGCCACTTTAGCACCAGGCTTCTTGGAGGAGGGTATTCCCCGACCAAGGCAGCAGGAGCGCCTTTAGGCTATTTCCTGGTCTTGAGGCGAAGTAAGAAACCAGGTACCCTGAGGCAGCCCGATTCTTACTGTAATCTGTCCTGGTAGGTAACTAAGGCCACTTTAGCACCAGGCTTCTTGGAGGAGGGTATTCCCCGACCAAGGCAGCAGGAATGCCTTTAGGCTATTTCCTGGTCTTGAGGCGAAGTAAGAAACCAGGTACCCTGAGGCAGCCCGATTCTTATTGTAATCTGTCCTGGTAGGCAACTAAGGCCACTTTAGCACCAGGCTTCTTGGAGGAGGGTATTCCCCGACCAAGGCAGCAGGAGCGCCTTTAGGCTATTTCCTGGTCTTGAGGCGAAGTAAGAAACCAGGTACCCTGAGGCAGCCTGATTCTTACTGTAATTTGTCCTGGTAGGCAACTAAGACCACTTTAGCACCAGGCTTCTTGGAGGAGGGTATCCCTCGACCAAGGCAGCAGGAGCGCCCTGAGGCTATTTCCTGGTCTTGAGGCGCTTTAGTAATGGAGAATTAAGCACATTCAGTGAAAGATGTTGGAGAATCTAGTAGGAGACATCAAGCAGTGGACATAAGAGGGTCGTATAGGAGAAAGAACTGCTTTTATTGATTTTCCCCAACGGTACAAACATGAAATCGGGGTGTTATATTCCCTTTGATACGAACAAGATTTCTAAGGGTAGAATTTTCGGAGATGATCAACATTCCATGTATGGTCTACTGGGTACCCCTCAATGTCTATCAGTTTATAAGCACCACCCCAGAGTGATGCCTTAACCAGATACGGACCTTCCCAGTTAGGGGCTAGCACCCCGTCGGACCTTCTTCGTGTGTTCTGGGTCACCTTTCTGAGAACCAAATCTCCTTCTTTGAAGCTTCGGACCCTCACCTTCTTGTTGAAGTGTCGGGCTATCTTGCTCTGGTATATTGCCACCTTCTCTGCAACCCTGCTTTGCTTTTCCTCTAGCAGGTCTAGGCTAGCTCTTAACTTAGCCTCGTTATCTTCCGATTCGTAATTTTGGACCCGGAAAGATATGAGCTTATGCTCGATGGGCAAGACTGCTTCCGCCCCGAATACTAGGGAATAGGGGGTCTCCCCTGTGGCTGTCCGCCTAGTTGTTCTGTAGGCCCATAGTACATGAGGTAATTCTGCCACCCATAATCCTTTCTTCTGTTGGAGCTTTTTCTTTAGGAGCTTCTTGATGGTCTTGTTAGTAGCTTCAACCAGCCCATTGGTTTGAGGATGAGCCACCGAAGCAAAATGGAGATTGATCTTCCGATCTTCACAGAATTCCCTGAAGTTGGCATTGTCGAATTGCTTTCCCAAATCAGTTATGATGGCCATCGGGGTGCCAAATCGGCAGACAATGTGTTCCTTGACAAAGTTGGTGGTCTTTTCTTCGGTTATCCGAGTAAGAGCCTTGGCTTCTACCCACCGAGTAAAGTAATCTATCGCCACTACTGCATGCTTGGCTTGGCCGGGTGCAGTGGGGAGTGGTCCGATCAAATCTAGTCCCCAGATGACAAAGGGGTAGGGAGTACTAATTGAGGAGAGCCTCTCTGGTGGGAGATGATGGAGGTTTGCTGTTTTCTGACAAGCCTCGCAGGATCGTGCGAACTACTTTGCATCCTGGTGTATAGTCGGCCAATAGTAACCCATCCTGATTACTTGGTAAGCCAAAGTTTCCCCTGACACGTGGTTACCACAATCCCTCGAGTGCACCTCATTGAGCGCCCAGCGCGCTTCATCGGGATGGAGACACCTGAGTAGAGGAAGGGATTTCCCCTTGCGGTATAGGTATCCTTCTACCAAACAGTACCGGGTAGCTGTCCTCTTGAGCCGGCGGGCTTGATCCTAGTCTATAGGGAGAATGCCACTTTGGAGATAGTCTGCTATTGGATCCATCCAACACGGGAGGCGGTTCACAGGAAGGACCTCTACCTCTTTAGCTATGCTGGAGGAAGGAATCAATTGGAGGGGTACCCCTTTTGGTAACGCATGCCCCTCTCCAGTGGCAATCTTAGCTAGAACATTAGCGCGGTGATTTTTCTCCCTGGACACTTGCTTTATTCTTACACCCTTGAATTTCTTCATAGCCTCCTGAACTTTGGCTAGATAGGTCACCATGTTATCACCTTTTGCTTGGTACAACCCTGTCACATGATTGACCACTAATTGAGAATCACTTTTAATCTGAAGGTACTCAAACCCCAGAGCTCCAGCTGCCCTCATTCCTGCTAGCAGAGCTTCATATTCTGCTTTGTTGTTGGTGGCTCTGAATTCGAACCTGAAACAGTGACTTACCTCGATTCCCGCGGGATCGATCAGGACGACCCCAGCTCCGCATCCTGACTGGTTCGAAGCTCCATCCGTGTAAAGTATCCATATCTTACTGTCTACAGGCCATTCCAGAGGAGTTTGACTCGGATCGGGGTCTACTGATTCGCCTGGGTCCAGGATTGGGCTAAATTCCACTATGAAATCCGCCAGGGCTTGAGCTTTAATCGTGGTTCTCGCTCTGTATTTGATGTCGAATTGTGTGAGTTCTAGGGCCCACAGGACCAGTCTGCCTGACACATCGGGCCTCTGGAGGAATTGTCTCAAAGGCTGATCTGTGACCACCGCGATGGTGTGAGCTTGAAAATAGGGCCGGAGCTTTCTGGATGTGGTCACCAAAGCGTAGGCGAGTTTCTCTAGTAAGGTGTAATTTTTCTCGGACTTTGTAAAAGCCCGACTCACGTAATAGATCGGCCTCTGCACTCCGTCACTGCATTCCTTCACTAAGGCTCCACTAGTAGCTGCTTCAGAGACTGCTAGGTAGAGTAAAAGCTCTTCACCCGGGATCGGCTTTACCAACAGCGGCGGGCTTGATAGGTATCCCTTTAGAGCTTGAAAAGCCTGCTCGCTCTGCTCGTCCCACTTCATCTTTTTCCCTTGCTTGATGACTTTGAAAAAGGGGAGACATTTATCTGTGGAGCGGGATATGAACCGGTTCAGGGCCGCTATTCGTCCGGTTAATCCTTGTGCCTGCTTGAGGTTTGTAGGAGACTCGAGATCTAAAATGGCTTTGATCTTCTCAGGATTTGCTTCAATTCCCCTTTCATGTACCATGAATCCCAGGAATTTGCCTGCTGCCACCCCGAATGCACACTTAGCGGGGTTCAACCTCATCTGGTTCTGCCTTATTACCTGGAAGGTCTGGCGTAAGTCCCCTGTATGCTGTCTTGCTTCTGGAGATTTAGTGATCATGTCATCTATGTATACCTCCATGGACTTCCCTATCTGTTCCTTGAATAGTTTGTTCACCATGCGTTGATAGGTGGCACCTGCATTTTTAAGTCCGAATGACATTACCTTATAACAGTAGAGGCCTTGCCCGGTGATAAAGCTAGTTTTGTCTTGGTCTGAAGGATGCATCATGATCTGATTGTACCCTGATAAAGCATCCATGAAGCTCAGGAGCTTATTTCCTGCAGTGGAATCAATAAGCTGGCCTATTTTAGGCAGGGGGAAGTTATCTTTGGGGCAGGCCCGATTGAGATCGGTGTAATCCACACACATTCGCCACTTCCCGTTAGACTTAGTTACCATAACCACATTGGCGATCCAATCGGGGTACCGGGATTCCCTGATGAATCCGGCCTTCAGGAGTTTGTCAACCTCTTCTTGGACCGCGGCATTGCGTTCAGCATTGAAGTGCCTTCTTTTTTGTTTTATCGGTTTGAAGGTTGTATCCACTGCCAACCTATGGGTCACCAGGCTAAGAGGAATGCCGGGCATATCCTCATGGCTCCAAGCAAAGATATCATTGTACTCCCTGAGAAGCTCTATCAAATCCCTCTTCACTTCCGGGTCCAGACCTTCTCCCACTTTTACTGTCTTTGCTGGATCTTCGCACCGGATCTGGACCTCCTCTAGCTGCTCTGATGGATATCCGCTGTTCCAACCACGCTCTTCTTCTTCTGACTCTTCCACGATTATGTCTGGTACCTCTCCCTCCTTTAAGACATGATCATCCCGCTCTGTCGTTCTCGGACCTGGGTAGCTGGCCACCGATGCGCATTGCTTAGCCAACGCAGCGGGGTTGGTTGACACCGCATAGCAGTTGCGGGCTGCCTGCTGGTCTCCTCTTACCTCTCCTACTCCCGATCCTACTGGAAACTTCAACACGTTGTGGTAGATAGACAGCACTCCTCTAATCCCTGATAGGAAAGGCCTTCCCAAGATTGCATTGTATGCAGACGGGGTGTCCACTATAATAAACTCCGTCATTATGTTCTGCTGAAGAGGAGCCTTTTCGACTATCACTGGCAGTATCTTTGTTCCCATCGGCATTACGAAGTCCCCTGTGAATCCGTATAGTAGAGAGGTACAGCTGTTGAAGCAAGAGTTCTTCAGGTTGAGCTGCTCATGAGCCCCTTTGAACAAAATATTCACGCTGCTTCCCGTATCGATCAAGACGCGGTGCACTAAGCAGTTGGTGATCTGTACTGTTATGACCATGGGATCATCATGCGGCTGTACCGTATTGTAAACATCCTCCTCCGTAAAAATGATTTTGGTGGAGCGGGATAGGTCTCGGGGTCCTCCATTGATCTTTAGCAGCTCATGTTCAGCGTTGAGTCTGGGAATCTTCCTTGTGTGGTTCTTTCTTGAATTGTTGGAGGTTCCAGCTAGGGTGGGGCCTCCACTGATGGTGTGGATCACTTGGATCTGCTGCATTAGATCCTTCTCTCCTTCTCTCCTTCTTTCTGTTGCTTCCTGCATCCCACTTTGAACATGCTTTCCTTCTTTGATGCTGTCTCGTACCTGTTGTAAGAATTCAGTTAGAAGTCCTCCCCTTACCAGTGCTTCTATCTGATTGCGGAGACTGTAGCATTCTGAGGTGTTGTGTCCCACATCCTCATGAAAGTCGCAATACTTATATTGATTTCTCCTGTCCACAGGGATCTTTATAGGGACTGGCTTTCTGAGTAGACCCTTATCCCGAATAGCGAGATAGATAGTTTCCCGTGAAGCATTTAGGGGGGTATAGTGGTTATACCCCTCTTCCTCTCTTGCTATTCTGGATACCTCCTTCAAGGGAAGCTCTCTGGGAGGGGATCTCCTAACTGGGTATCTATCCTGGTACGAAGGAATTGGAGGCGGCCTATAAGTAGACCGATTTGGAGGTAAATTCTGAAACTTCCTAGCTGGTGCAGGCTTCGGAGCCTCCTTCTTTGGGTGCGGCGCTAATCGAGCTTCATCGTGTTCAATTTTGATCCGAAGTTGTTCCTCGATGTCCACCTATTCCAGAGCCCGATTGTAGGCTTCCTGGTACGTCTCAGGAGGATGCTTGGGAAAAGACCGGAATAGCCGGCCAGCCCACAAGTTCCTCCGGAAATTGGCTAAAGTTTCCTTCTCGTTGAACACACCCATCTGGACGACCTCTTTGTGGAATTTCTCTACATAAGATCTCAGAGTTTCACCCTGCTCTTGAACTATATACTACAGCAGGATAGGATCCTTAGGACGGGGTTTGATTCCCTGAAACTGTGCACAGAAAGCTTTGGTAAGTTTGGAGAAAGAATCAACACTACCTGGTGGTAATTTTCTGAACCATGTCTTGGCACAGTCTGTCAGGGTTGAGGGGAACATCTTGCACATGGCAATCCTGGTTGCACTCTAAACTTCCATTTGGTGGACGAAGCTTTCTAGGTGGCTGATGGGATCCTCGGTTCCAGAATACTTCTCTGAAGGCATCCTGAATTTGGGGGGCAATCCTGCTTCTCTCACCCTTTTGGAGAATGGTGCGTTCATCTCACCCAGGGGGTTTTTCTGACTCCCTTGATGTTTTCCCTTCTTTAGCTGCTCCAACTCCTTTGCCATCCTTGTCATCTAATCCTCCAGGTGTTGAGACTTTTTGGTTCCAGATCGGGCTACTGAAACTTCCTCATCTGATGAATCTGAATCAAGGATTACCTCATTTCGCTTAGCTCTTTAACGCTTTTCTCTGGTGCTCTTTCGGGATTTGGCGCTTCCATCTGAATCAGGATGCGGATCCCTCTCCTTTGCCCTTGGTTTTGGTGGAGACTGAACCTTCCTTGGAGGAACCTCGATTGCGGACTTCACTAGCCTGGGTCTGAGCTCTGCCTGTCGGACTAAGAGAGGTGGGCCCAATCGGTCGAAAAAAGGTGCCCTGACACTTGGGCCAGCATCCCCTAGGATCCCGGCTGCTTCAAAGGGAATCCCCTAGGCTATCATCCGGAGCCGGATTGCTTCTACGTAGGCTGCGGCGTGCTATTCTAAGACATCTCGATTGACTTCCTGCCTAGCGGGATCTTGAGGGACAAGGCCTACAGCTGGCGGGGGCACTGGCGGAGGATTCTCGTTCCTAGTGCCCTTACCCCGCCTCTGGGCTCTTTCAGTGGAAGCAAGGGACTGGAGTCCTGATGGCTCTGGATGACCCTGGGAGGATCGGAGTCTCATTCTAGATACTTCTAGATTGAAGAAGACTATTTTGAATGATGGTTGGGATAATGATTCCCACAGACGGCGCCAAAAGTGTTACTTGAAAATCGTTATTGGGACGGGATTCCAAATAACAACTTTAAAGGGGACCAAGATCAAGATCGACCTTGGTCGGAGGGGTATCACATAGTTCGATACCGACTAAGTCCCTATCGAAGCAAGAATCATACAATGTATATGAAATTAATCAACAATAGGTTTTATTTGATTGTCCCTTTTCATTACAATACATGTACTATTTCTTATATGGGTTACAATGGTGTATGGATCATAATCACGGAGATGGAGATGGTGATGGTGGAGAAACTGTGACTGTCGATAAGTAGTGTGTAGGGTTCTTATTCTCTTTTCTGCCAAGAACCTCTTTTTCGATGAATAAACTGTTATATATATAGGTCCTGCTTGCTTGCCATGCACTCCTACAATCTCGGGTTAGGGTTTAGCAGCTACAGGATCCTCTTCTTTTTAGGAGGTAATCTCGGAGTTTTTACGTGCATAATTCAGTCTTTCCTTTCTAGGAGGAATCAATCTCTTACCTTCCTAATTGGACTCTTACTGTGTTGACCTGTTCAAAATAGGATCCTTTGGTGGGAGGGAGTATAACCCCTTTGTACGGCGACGTTTTTACTGGATCTTTGTGGAGTTCTGAGTTCTTGGTGTTAGAATCCCACTTCCTCGTGCGCTTTTACTTAGCGGGCTGTCTATATCTAGTAAGCGTCCTTCTGACGGTAGTAGGGGGATATGTAGCTGACTTTGTAACAGGATGATCAGTAGAACTCCGTGTCGGGGTGCTGCGGGGTCCATAGGAAGCCCGGTCATAACCGGGTTTGATCTCGTTGTGAATTCTGGTGAGTATTTCGGCTTTCGGCCACTTTGTTGAGCTAAGATGCTGGCGGGGTGGACCCCGCTGAAGGAGGTGCGTATTTGGGTCAATCGGGATCCACTCTGTCGAGGTATCCGGATTGTGTTCGCATTCCTATATCGTTCTTATGTCGAGGTGGAAAATTCTTCTTTGGTCCCTCGCCAATTTTGGCAGTTAACAAAAAACTATCATCCAATAAAACTTTTGGAGGTTAAAGATAATCTAAATATTACCACGAATTCAATTGAATTCTAATAAAACCTCTAAACTATTAGGTCCAAGTTAAATACTGAGTTCATTGGAAAAATTTATAATATAAAATGTATCACAAGAAACAACCCACTAAGTGCTTAATTGATAATCAATCAAATATTTCAAAACATAAATCAAGGGGTACCTTTTCTTGCAATAGCAAATTATTTTATGTCCTCGGTATTTTCTTTGACTTGCAATGTTGAATTGTCAAAATTTCTAGACTACTTTTATGGTGTTTGTACCCTGTCACCCTTTATCAAAATAACAAACAAAAGACATAACTTCATAGAATATATTAATCTAAGGTAAAGACCTTAACCAAACTTTCAACAGTAGGTTCACTAAACTTTATTTATCTTTTAATCCTCAATAAGGTAAAAAACCAATTGGAGCGTCTCATTTAATTTATCAAAAAAATAAAAAAGAGTCCATCAACCAATATCTTAAAGACATGCATTTAGAAACAATAGAGGTATTAAAAAAAACAAAGGAATTAAATCATAGTATGTTCATGCTCACATCGATTTCCATAATCATTATAAATGATGATTTAACCTCCCTGGAAATCCAACACAACATCATGATCTGTCTTTAGGACAAAGACCACAACGCACGTGTTAAAACTTTCCTACAAGTGATTAACCTATTTGGTTAGTCCACTACGTAGAAACATAACCATTCAACTTTATAATAATTTCATAGGTTATACATTTGTAAACCAAAAACTGTAAATCCAATATCATTATATCCAACATAAATTTATATTATTTCTCTTAATCAATCTAACATGGTCATACATAATTTTTATTTTAAAAAAAAAATTATGCAAAATAATGAGAAATAAATAACCTTCTTAAATTCATGTTGAGTAGATATTATCCGTGGGCTATAGAATATGTAGGCATCAATAAGTGTTGGGCACTTTTATTCAATTAAATGAAAATATATTAAAGGCAACTTCCAAAATTTTCTAACATTTACATCACATTTTATAAATGAATACCTCAAGATAATGAACCTTCTATGGAGAAGAACATCACCCATCACATGTGTCTAACATTCACAACATATTGTATAAGTGAATACCTTGAGATAATGAACCTCCTACGGAGAAGAACATCATTCATCACATGCATACAATTCAATCATTGCAGTTCAAATTTAATAATTGATTACCATCGAATTTCTCAAAATCTTAATGATTAGTCACTACGTGAAAGCATAATCATCCAATTCACGAGAATGTTCAATCAATCATTAAAACTTACCAAATTAATAATCGTTAACTGACGAATTTCTCAAAATCTTAATGATTAGTCACTACGTGAAAGCATAATCATCCAATTCATGGGAATATTCAAAACAGATTATTAATTTTAACCTCATCAATAATCGATAACCGACGAATTTCTTAAAATCTTAATGATTAGTCATTACGTGAAAACATAATCATCCAATTCACGAGAATATTCTATCAATTATTGAATCAAAATCATTAATAATCGATAACTGACGAATTTCTCAAAATCGTAATGACTAGTTCACTACGTGAAGACATAGCCATCCGATTCACGAGAATATTCTATCAATTATTAATAATTTTAAACAAATTAATAATTATTATGAAAACTTAATGATTAGTCACTACGTGAAAGCTTAATCATCCGAAATCATAATAACTATTTATGAACTGCAATTATTCTCACAAAAATTTGGAAAATTTTAAAATTGCCTCATGATTTTGGTAAATTTCAAATTGGCCCCTATATTTTCTGAAATTAGAAATCTACCCCAACACATAACCAATTACACATAGATGCCTCAATGTTATATTAATTCTAAAAGGGGTCAGGCAAATAGCAGTACAGTCCAAAATTATATCAAATTTACAAAAGGTGGCCCAAAACAAAAAAACAAGAAACCCTAGGTTTCATGGCCGCCGTTCAATACTTGCTCGGTTGGCCACCAGAATGGCGGCGGCCAACTGCGACTTAGACGGCAAGTCGCTCAGGCAATCCCATCGCCAAATCGACTGAAGCCAATTGGCCTACAAACATCCACGAATCTACAACCCATGCTGTCGCCGGAAAAACAACGACCATCAGCAATCCAAACAGAGCCGCGCCGGAGCGTGGCGGGTCTGCAGAGGGTGTGGGTCTTGAACTATCGACCCATGTCTTATTGCGGGTCTAGTGAGAGGTCCATCAACCCGCGTCTAATACGAGTCTGGTGCAAGATCCATTAATGTATTCATACTAAAGCACATGTTAAAACAATTCTTGCTTTATTTAACAATTATAAAATAATTCGTTAACAAATCCAATTTTAATTATTCATACAATCATGCAATCAGATGCAGTTGTCTGAGAGGCAACTGAGACCCGTGGGTCTCCATTCAAATTCAACTAAAGGAATTAGGATACCCAAAATTACCAAATAAGAGATAACAGATAATGTGTAAAACCAACACACTTCTAATCCATTATATTCATTCATTCAATCCAGATTCGTAACAACACACTTCAAACCAATAAAGAATTCAATCATGGAATTTGATATGATTCACTAGTATATAACATATAATATCATGTCAGGTCCGCATTAACAAAATAGATTATAAATCCAATCCAGATGTTCTCATCAAAACAAAATCAATACCATAAATAATATAATTCAATACAATGTATTCAACCTATGCAACAATACGATAGGCTCTGATACCATTGTAAGCATTATATGTAAATATAATTAGATCTCGTATTGTATGCATAAGTATGAATAGACGCGTACCTGAAAGTCCAGAATCCATGATAGCACAAGTACAATAACCTGAAAAGAAAACAAAAGAAAACAATAGGAAGTCTTCTACTCTCTTCTCACCTTACTTCAGATAACCTAATGGGGAGGTTACTTTTATTCTGAATCACTGTGTGATACATGAGCGAGAGTAGGGACCCCCTATAAATAGTATAACTTACTAGAATCCTAACCCATAGAGGATTCTTAACCCTAATAGGATGGTTAGTCCCAAAAGGAATACTAGGCCCACACATATACAATAGCCCATACCATATCCTACATATATATAATGTAGCTAAGGTGTACCAAGCCCAACAATATTGATCACATTAATAATGGGCTTTATCCTGTCAACTCTCTCTTACTTAAACACCCCAATCAATTCGGTTTTCATAAAGTCAAAATATAATGTCATATGTTGTTCACAATTTTATAAAAAAACTTACATAAATCCTTACAAATCAGTTCTGACTTAACTAAAGAATCATGAACAGTAGAAGCTTGTGCCTTTGTAGCACAAACAGTAGGGCACATAGGATCCAATCGGATCCAATTTCATCCATTGGATTGGATGATTGAATTTTAGGGTGTAATTGGATCTGATTGGATCCAAATTTCAAAAATCCATTGATTGGATTATTGGATGATGGATTTTCATATAAAAATCTATCGAATCCGAATTCCACCATATTTAAGGCCCATGTATAATTTTTATGTAAGACCATCCATTTCTAATTCTAATTCTAATTTATGATTGAGTTGTGACATTTGCACCCCTTAAATAGTATATGTACACTCTAAATTAGTAGTTTTTTGAAAATCCAATATTACCATTGACTAAAAGAACTAAATAGTTTGTAAGTACACCTATAAATTATTAATCAGTTTCCTAGTATTTGTTAGATTTTCACGTAATTCTCAAACCCTAACTTCTCTTCTAAATATTAATTTCAAATATATTTTTTAGTTTCTTTTTAAAATATACAAATTGGTTGTGAAATATGGAAAATGAATTAAAATCTTGGCTGTGAAAATATAAGTTTTGAATTAATTTTTATTAGAAGAACAAAGTTTTTTTTTTTTTTTGGTAAAACGGGAACAAAGCAGAACAAAGAAAGAAAAAACCACAAGGGAACTTAACCAAGCTTTTCAGCCTCTATGACACTACAGATGCAGGCAGGGACATCTTCCATCCAGAAAGTATCTTCAATGATGTTAAGCGCATTATTAGCCAGGCCTTGAGCAGCTTTGTTAGCCAACTTTGGCACATAGCTGAAAACCAGACCTTCAAGACATTCAATCAGATTCGTAATATCCATCAAAATATCCCTAAAAGCAGAGTCAACATTAAGACCAATGTTGATCCACTCAATGACCACCTTATCATCCAGCTCGATGGTTTGAGGGGATAGACCCAGTCGATCCCAAATTGAAGACCTTTTTGGATAGCCACCAGATAAGATGCTTTGCTGCAATAATTGGCTTCAAGACTTTGGGAGCAACAAGCAAGCATTTCACCCTCTGAGTCCCTAACAACAACACCAATACCCAACCTATCATTATTGCGATCAAAAGAAGCTGCACAATTCATTTTAACCTTTCCTATCTCAGGTGGCACCTAGTACACACAACGGTGGGGGTCCTCCGAATGACCAGCTTCTTCCCCTTAGTGTTGCTATGAAACTCATCTATAAAGCTTTTGCTCCAACAAAAGGCCTCAGAAATATCAGAAAAGTGAGAATTATGGAGCAGTGAATTACGGCAGCCCCAAATACTCCAGGCAAGAACACAAAACAACTCTTTATTCTCATCATTTAACACAAAGAAAAGGTCATAAACAAAGTAAAAAAAAACTAGTATGATTACCTCTAGCCATAGGCTTCAGATAAGACCACTCATTATGGATGTGCCTCAGCTTTTTGCAGTCTCAAAGGGCATGCTTAGTTGTTTCCAGCGAAGTCTTGCAAACAATACAATTACCATCCGTCGGAACCCCTCGACAAGCAATATTGGCTTTGGTCGGAATCCAATTAAAACAAGCTTTCTAAAAGAAGATTTTAATTTTTAGAGGGATTTTTAGCTTCCAAAAATGCTTCCACCACTTTCTAAGGGGGCTAGGATCCGAAGTACATGGGCTACCACTTAAACTACGATCAGTCCAATATCCGCTATACACCGAATATTTCCCATTAGCCTCGTAGTGCCAGAGAATTGAATCTAAGCTGTTTCCCGTAGCAATCGGAATTTGTAAGATTGCCATCACATCTTGAGGGAGGAAGTTGTTCTTGATTAACTCCATATTCCAGCCACCAGTTGGAGACATCAACCTGTCGACCGTGGCATTTATGCCCAAATTGGGAGGAGACAGAATTTTGAAATCAGTAGGTCTTGGAATCCACCTATCATTCTAGATTTTGATGGTTTTGCCATCTCCCACTCTCTATCTCATGCCTTTATCTAGTAAATCCCTGCCCCATAACAGACTACTCCAAACGTAAGAGTCAGAGGACTTCTTATTTGCCTCCAAAAAACTGCTATTTTTGAAGTAGCAACCTTTGAGAATCCTAGCAGCCAGCGAGTCATTATTCTTTAGGATTCTCCAACCCTGTTTAGCCAGAAGAGCCCTATTCGAAGACTCCAGGTTCCGAAAGCCAAGCCCACCATCACTCTTCGGCAAACACAAATGATTCCATGTGCACCAATGCATTTTTTTCTGGTTTATATTACTACCCCACCAAAACCGTGCACATAGCCTTTGAATCTCAAGGATTAGGCCTTTAGGAAGGCGGAAAAGACTCATAGCATACGAAGGAACTGCTTGAATCACCACTTTAATGAGAATCTCTTTGCCTCCAATAGAGAGGAGTTTCTCTCCCCACCCCTTGATCTTACCCCACACACGATCGACAATGTCAGCGAAAAGGTCTCTTTTCTGTCTTCTAGAAAAATAGGGGAGACCTAAATATTTCTCGTGACACTCAACTAGTGTGACATCGACTAAAGATGCAATTCTCTCCCCTTCTGTAGTTGTCATAAAAGGGCTGACACACACCGCTGACTTCCCGTAGTTGATAACTTGTCCGGAGGCCCTCTCGTAGTTCTGAAGAATGGTTTTAACAACAGAACAATTTTCCTCATTCGCCTTAGTGAACAGGAGACTATCGTCGGTGAAAAACAGGTGAGAGACAGCTGGACCCCCACGGCTGCACTAGAAACCCGCCAAATTTCCCTTCTCCTGTTCTATCTGAATCAGAGCAGAAAGGCCTTCTGTACAAAATAAAAAGAGGAACAGTGATATGGGGTCACTCTGCCTTAACCCTCTAGAAGGCTTTATATTACCACAGACCTCTCCATTAATCAGGATGGAATAAGACACCGACATCACACAATTCATGATCAAGTCAGTCCATCTCTCAGAGAATCCCAGCTTACGCATCATAGCCTTCAGAAACACCCATTCTACCCTGTCATATGCCTTAGACATATCAAGTTCAATGGCCATTGAACCTTTTTTCCTCCTCCTTCTTTTAAGCCTATGCATGCACTCAAAGCCCACAATGGTGTTATCAGAAATCAGACGGCCAGGGACAAAGGCGCATTGGGTCTCTGAAATAACCTCTCCCAGGGCATGCTTAAACCTGTTAGTAATAGCCTTAGCTATTATCTTGTATATCATATTACATAAACTTATAGGTCTGTAATCGGTGACTTTACCAGGGTTACAAATTTTAGGGATCAAGGAGATTACCGTGCTATTCATTCGCTCCATAGAAACACCATCATTCAGGACCCCCAAACGAGCCTTCGTAACACACGGCCCAACCGACTCCCAGAATCTCTGATAGAATATGGCAGGTAACCCATCACACCTAGGAGCTTTCATAGGTTTCATATCATAAACAGCCTTTCTAACTTCTTCACCCGAGAACTTAGCATTCAGGGACTGACTTTGCTGATTACTGAGCCTAGGTCGAATTCCATTCAGCACCTTATCCCTATCCTCTTGAGAAGGGTTACTAGTGGCAAAGAGATTAGAGAAATACTGACTTATAATTCGCTTCAAATCAGTCTTCGAATCTCTCCAAATCCTTCCCTCATCAAAGAGTCCCCTAATTTTTCTGGACTTTCTCGTTGAAGCCTTAGAGTGGAAGAAACGCGTATTTTGGTCACCATTTTGGATCCATTCAACCTTCGTCCGTTGCTTCCAATACCTCTCTTCAGTTTCAAGGACCTCATTGAGTTAGGATTCCAACTTGTTGATGTCTTTCCAGGATGTAGGTTTGTCAGCTTGGTTAGCCTCCCTAAGGGCATCTCGTTTTCGGTTGAGATTACACCGTAGCTCCCTCCTCTTCTCCAAATTCCACGATTTCAAGCGTTTGCCACATTTATCGATTTTCCACAACACATTAACAACCCCATTATTACTGAAATTAAAGTTATTATATATTGTCTTCTCCGTTTTAATATATGTATTTTTTCTTGGAAATGCTAAATATACTCGCGGCATGTTCCTTATGTGACATGTGTGTCTTTGTATTTTCCATTAATTGCAAAATTGCCATTATTCTTGCCCTTCACTTTTAATTGTTTTACTGCTTTACCATTCAAATGGACGATTGTCCATTTGAGAAGATTGAGCGACTAATACACTCGCTAAGGGCATCGAGTGTATCAAGCACTACTCCTTTTCCTTTCAAACACGTTTTATAGCTTCTTCTTTTTTTGTTACCAAGAGTAGCCTTAAAAAATTGATAACATGATTTTGCTCAAACTAGCACATTATGAAAATAACAACTTTACAATTATTAAAAAGAGCTACCGAATTATAAACCCTAGCAAAGAATTATGAAAATATGGTGTTGAAATTCAAATAAATAAATCATTATTTTTGAATTTTGATACCATATATATACGGGAATCTGAATTGCAAAAGAGCATTACTAATTTTATATCAAACGGTGTTAAGTTGGGAATGAACGATTATTGATTTTGTATGACTTTAAGTTCTAACTACCGAAGGGAATAAAGTGATAGTATAAACTAAAAGTATTAATATGTCAAAAATATTAAAATATGTAGCATTTCAAAAAACATCATGTGTTGGTGTGAGTGGTTCGGCACTCTCATCCCTTAAGCAAGGTCGTGGGTTCAACCCCCTTTTGTGAACGGAGCTGCACATATTGGGAGCACTTCACCCCTTAGTAGGCCGACGCGGTGCGAGTCCGGATTAGTCGGGGTGTGGTTTGGGTTGATTGCACCGTATGGTGGATCCGCCCCACCCGGAAACCGGATGGTGTAAACCAAAAAAAAATATACAAGTTTACAATTATTAACAAGAGCTCATAAGGGCTACTGAATTATAAAACCCATCAAAGAATTATGAAAACACGGTGTTGAAATTTCCTATAAATAAATCATCACTTTTGGATTTTGATACCATTCACCGGGAATCCAAATTATGAAAGAGCATTACTAATAGAGTAATAGTATATCAAACGGAGTTCAGTTGAGAATGAACAATTATTGATTTTGTATGACTTTAAGTTCTAACTACCGAAGGGAATAAAGTGATAGTATAAACTAAAAGTATTAATATGTCAAAAATATTAAAATATGTAGCATTTCAAAAAAACCACTCAAGAGTGCTATTCTGGTTGAGGACAGATCAATTAAGGTTGAGTATGAACATCTGGGATTAATTTGCTTTAGTTGTGGGAGAGTTGGCCATAGCAAGGAGTTCTGTAAGGCTGGTTGTATGGAAAAGGAGGAAGTGGCCAAACAGACAGTAGATATTGCGGCTGATAGTGGTGGTGGTAGTGACCCATATGGACCATGGATGCAGGTATCCTATGGGCGAAACTATAG
This sequence comes from Acer campestre, assembly GCA_954870605.1. Classification (NCBI taxonomy): domain Eukaryota; kingdom Viridiplantae; phylum Streptophyta; class Magnoliopsida; order Sapindales; family Sapindaceae; genus Acer; species Acer campestre. The sequence goes on along the minus strand of OX940799.1, from coordinate 19,997,129 downwards.
AAGTAATGTGGGAGGCAGAGCTGGTAATAGGGGATCATCTGACGGGAATAAATTTGGGATTAATGGAAGTGGTGGGAAAGTGGGAACAGGTTTGAAGCAATTTTCTGAAACGGTAGGTGCTGGAGATGTTGATAGTAGGAAACATATGGGACAAACCAGTGAGGTAGGGACCGCAAGTGCTAGTAGAAGTGTTGTTAACAGTGTGTTGGCCAATGGGACCAGTAAGGTGCAGAATAAAAAAACGGGAGGCTCAAGATTTGCGATACTCAGTGAATATAATGATGGTGAACCATCAGGACAGGTTTCACAGAGGTATGAAGGAAATCAGGCGGTGGTTTCTTCCGAAGCATTACAAGAAATCTCTAACATGAGCTCCACTGGTAGAAGGCAGTTGAAGGTAAGCACCAACAGGTATTTGGTAGCCAAACCCACTGCCAAGAATATCAGTAAACTTTCCAAAGAACTCCCTACTGTTAAGGGTACCATGAAACAGGACAAAGGTGTTGTGACGAATCGTGTTCAGCCGGTAAGTGTACATCAAGAGGGTATGGTGGAAGATTTAGATGATTCTGAGGTCCTCCAGAGCTTTCACAAGGATTTGGTAGAGGTAGAGATTGCAGGAAGGAATTCTTCTGTTAATCTACATACAATTCCTATCGTTAATACCCAGCAGGTTGATGTGGCTGGTATGTTGCCTTTTGATGAAGTTGCCTCCAAATTGAAAGAGGCAATGTCAATGACTTTGGAATAACCGTTCTGTGTTGGGTGCCTGAGATTTTTTAACATTCTTTCTGATGTTTTGTTCTTGGAATGTTAGGGGTGCAGGTAAAAAAGGGTTTGTGAAGATTATCTCAGACCTAAAAAATTTTAGTCAATTTGATGTGCTTGCGATTTTAGAACCGCGGATTAGTGGTAGTAAGGCTGCTAATATTGTGGATAGACTTGGCTTCAAAAACAATTATATTGTTGAGGCTGATGGGTTCTCGGGAGGAATCTGGTTGTTATGGAATGATGATAATTTGAAAATTCAGGTGGTTGCGAGCTCTAAACACACTATAACTGTTGTAGTGGCTGAGGGTAGTAAGTTGTGGGTACTGACAATAGTTTATGCTAATCCTAATGCTGGCATTAGGAAAAATTTATGGGGTTATCTCAGTGCTATCAGAAGTTGTTTTAAGGGTCCCTGGGTCGTCATGGGTGATTTTAATGAAATTACTGGTAGTGATGAAAAAAGGGGTGGAAGAAGTGGTTTCTCCAAAACAGGGTTTATAGATTGGATTAATGATAATCAGATGGTGGATTTGGGTTATATTGGACAGAAGTTCACATGGACAGCTAAGAGAGGGGCCAATCAAAGTATATGGGAGAGACTGGATAGGGCAATTTGTTCTAAGGAATGGAGGATTGAATTTGCGGAAGGTTATCTTAGACATCTTCCTAGAGTGGCCTCTGATCATTGTCCTATAATTTTATCGCTTCGGAGTCATCATATTCCGAGAAGGAATTTAAAACCTTTTAGGTTTGAAGCTATGTGGTTGAAGCATAAGGATTTTAGTCGTATGACTCAACTTTTCTGGGGCAATTGTAGTAACACTATTGTTGACAAACTTCAAAATTTCACTGATATGCTGGGGGATTGGAATAAGAACACTTTTGGTTGTATTTTCAAAGCAAAACGACGAATTTTAGCCAGATTGCAAGGGATTCAAAAAAGTCTTGGTCTCCGTTTCAATCCTGGTTTGATCAAGCTCGAGGCTACTTTGCAGAAGGATTATAACAATATCGTTGAGCAAGAGGAGATTTTTTGGCTTCAAAAATCTAGGATAAATTGGCTTAAAGAAGGGGATAAAAACACAAAGTTTTTCCATCTTTCTACTATGGTTAGACGGAGGTATAATAAGTTGGAAGGGTTGAAAGATGTAGAGGGCATCTGGCATTGTGACAAGGATACTATGAGAAAAATTGCCATTGACTATTTTATAAAGATGTTTACTACTCAATCTTTATTGAATTATAATGATTATTTTCCAAGAGGTTTTCCTGACATTGGTGCTGAGGGGTTGAGAAACATTTCTAGGGATGTCACGGAGGAGGAAATTAAGAATGCTCTTTTTAGTATTGGTGGGCTCAAAGCGCCTGGCCCCGATGGAATTCTGGCATATTTTTTCCAAAGTCATTGGGAAGTTTGTAAACCAGATTTGGTTAAGCTCGTTAGGGATAGTTTTCGGTCTGGTTCCTTTCCTGCTGAGTTGAATCGAACCAATATTGCTCTTATTCCCAAAATTCCGAGCCCTCTTGATATGTCCCAAATGAGACCCATAAGCCTCTGTAACACAGCTTACAAGATCATTAGCAAAGTTATAGTTCAGAGACTGAGGACCCTTCTGCCTAAGATTATCAGCCCTAATCAGGTTGCGTTTATTCCGGGGAGGCAAATCCAGGATAATATTGTGGTTGCTCAAGAAATTTTGCATAAGTTTAGAATCATGAAAGGTAAGAAAGGTTATGTTGCCTGGAAAATTGATCTTGCTAAAGCCTATGATAAACTTCAATGGAGCTTCATTAGAGACGTTTGTGTTGAGGTGGGTATTGGTGGTACACTGCTGAATTTAATTATGTGGTGCATCACTAGTGTCAATTATAAGGTCATTCTGAATGGGGAGACCACTAATTCTTTTACCCCTGGAGCTGGAATCAGACAAGGAGATCCCCTTTCTCCCTATATTTTTGTTCTATGTATGGAAAAGCTATCTCATCTGATTAATTATAGGCTGTCTCAGGGTTCTTGGAAATGTGTTAAGATATCCAGAGGAGGTCCTGAAGTGTCTCATCTTTTTTTTGCTGACGATTTGATTCTTTTTGGGCAAGCTACAACCACTCAGGCAGAGGTTATGAGAAGTTGCCTGGCCACTTTTTGTGATCTTTCTGGTCAACAGATTAGCTTTCCTAAATCGAGAGTGTTTTGTTCTAATAATATGAGAAATTGTGATGCTCATGATATCGCCAGAGTGTGTGGGTCTCCGATTACAAAGGATCTAGGTAACTACCTTGGTGTTCCCCTAATCCATGGGAGAATTAATAAGTATACCTATAGATATCTGGTTGAGAAAGCTCAGAAAAGGTTGGCGGCTTGGAAAAGTGATTTTTTATCACTTGCTGGGCGCGTCACTCTTATTAAGGCTGTCACCTCGGCTTTGCCCATTTATACTATGCAGTCTGTAAAACTCCCTAGTGGTATTTGCTCTGATCTTGATCGTATCAATAAGAAGTTTCTTTGGGGAAGTACTGATCATAAGAAATCGATTCATCTTCTTAAATGGGATACGGTTTGTCAGCCTAAAAATTTTGGTGGTTTGGGTCTTAAGAAAACGTGTAACATGAATCAAGCTCTTTTAGCTAAGATGGGATGGCGGCTGCAGCAAGGGGATTCTGGTCTGTGGTCTGATCTTCTAAAGCATAAATACCTCAACAATCATACCATCTTTGAGGCTGAGCGGAAAAAGGGTGTAATTTCTTCTGGTATTTGGAAGGGTATTATGTTTGGGGCCAAGCTCCTTCAGACAGGGTCTCGGTGGAGAGTGGGAACGGGTGAAGGGATCAGGTTCTGGACGGATTTATGGGTTCCAGAGGTTGGTCAACTGAAGGATCACGCTAGGGGTGCGATCTCTATGGAAGATCTGCAGCAGCCGGTCAGACATTATATGACCTCTGATGGATGGAATCTTGAGCAGCTTATGGCAGTCCTGCCTGAGTGTGTTGTTTTAAAAATTTATGGCACTCAAGCTGGCACATCTCAGAGTGGTCAAGATAAGCTGATATGGAGATGGAGTAATTTGGGGATTTTTTCGGTCAAGTCTGCCTATAATGGGCTGATTCCTGCTGATATTGGTTTGGATTGGAAGTGGAGATTTATATGGGGTCTTCAAATTCCTCCACGGGTTCAGCATTTCCTTTGGATAATGCTCCATGGTAAAATTCTCACTAATCAACAAAGATTCAGACGTGATTTAACTGATGATGACCTCTGTTCTAGTTGTGAAGATGGCATTGAGGATATTGATCATGTGGTGCGTATGTGCTCTGTTGCCAGGCATGTGTGGGAAGAAGTTACTAGGGATATTTTTAATACTGAGTTATTTGATGGTAACCTTGAAGATTGGTTGCTCTGTAATCTGAAGGATACAAAGAAAGTGGCTTGCAATGTTCCAGCATGTTTGATTTTCTCTATAACCCTATGGTTTTTGTGGAAATGGAGGTGTGCCAAAGTGTTTGACATTAATTTCGTGGTTCCTCAATCACCTACTGTAATAATTAATCAATTGGCTACAGATTGGTGGTCGGCAAATTATTCTGATGCTAACAAAGGTACCTGCCCTGTTTTGATTTCTTGGAATCCTCCTGAAGAAGCTTGGGTGGAGTTAAATGTTGATGGCAGCTGCTGCTCTACTACTGGTTCTATCTCTGCTGGTGGAAGTTTGCGTGATGATCAGAAGAGGTGGATTTGTGGTTTTGTGACGAATAAAGGTTTGGGGAATGCTCTTGAAGCTGAACTTTGGGGAATGTTTGAAGGGCTAAGTCTGGCTTGGAAGATGGGATTCGAGAAGGTTGCTGTCGAAACCGATGCTACTACTGTCGTGAAGCTCCTCTGTTCTGATAATATTGCAAATCATCCTAACTTTAGTCTTCTTAAGAGCTGCAAAGAGATTATTGATGGTGACTGGAACTGCATTGTTCACCACGTTTACAGAGAGGGTAATACTCTTGCTGATGGTCTTGCAAAGTTGGGGCATAAGATGAAGCTTGGTGTCTGGTTATTTGACAACCCTCCTGCTGAGATTGTTAACATTTTCAATGCTGATTGTAGAGGCATCCCCTGTCTTAGACAGTGCTCTACAACCCATATGGTTACTCATTAGTTAGTTGTTTTTGTTTCCTGTTTCCTGGGCTTTGCCCTCCAATTTACCAAAAAAAAAAACAATAGGGACTTATGTGAATTTTTTTAACAAAATCTGAGGTATCCGACAATTTTCAAAATAGATACAAAGAATCAATGCGTTTGATCAAAACATAGACAAAGCTTGGCGTACACGTTATTGTTTTGTCATTTTCAGATATCCAACTTGAATGGAAATGTGTTTTGGCCAAAAAAATTTGTTATTTAATTTAATAATATCCCAAATTTGAATCACGCAAAAGTCAAAACATGTGGTAAATAAAAGGGTGAAATTCATTTTAGTCCCTCTAGTTTGACCTAATAGCCAAAGTGGTCCCCCGGTTTTGAGAATTATCTCGTTTAGTCCTTCCGTTAAAATTTCCGTTAAAAAAGTGCAAACTGACAGGGTCAGAGGGTCAAATGACCCTGCTGCCCCTGATTTTTGTTTTATATTTAAAATTAAAAAAAAATTGTTGCCCCTGATTTTTGTTATATATTTTTTAATTAAAAAAAAAAAGCTTTAAACCTCATCAAAAAAAAAAAAAAAAAAACAAAACCCACACCTAATTTAACATCATCATCATCATCATCATCATCTTCAAACCCAGTTCTGGGTTCAACAAATCCATCCAAACTACCAGCAAATCCACACCAATCCACACCCAGTTCATCAAATCTCCCAATACCCAAACCCATAACTGCTTCGAACCACCACAAATCCACTCGAACCACCACTAAATCCACACCCAAACGACCAAACCCAGAAACCAGATTCATCAAACCTACAGACACCTGAACCCAGATACCCAACCCAGTTCATCAAACCTCCCAACACCCAAACCCAGAATCCCAACCCAATTCATCAAACCTCCTAATACCTAAACCTAGATCCGGTTCGAACCACCACAAATCCACCCAAACCACCACCAAATCCACACCCAGCTCATTAAACCTCCCAATAGCCAAACCGAACCACCACAAATCCACCCAAACCACTACCAAATCCACACCAAACCACACCCAGTTCATCCAAACTCCCAATAAACCTCCCAATACCTAAACCCGTTCATCAAATGACCCTGCTAACCCTAGCCACCAACCCAGCTCAACCTAACTTCATCACCAAACCAAGAAACCCATTGAATCAGCCATCGAAAAAAAAAAAACCAATTGAACCCGTGAACAGATTTGATCGACAGAGAGAGAGAGATGAGATCGATCGATTGAGAGAGAGAACTGAGATCGGGTTTGGTGGAGGTAACGGTGGCGATGGTTTCTGATGGTGGTGGCGAGAGAGATGAGATCCGGGTTTGGCTGTGGTGGTTGTGGTTTCTGGTGGTGGCCGATTGAGAGAGAGAAATGAGATATGGGTTCGGTGGCGGTGGCTTCTGATGGTGGTGGCGAGAGAGATGAGATCCAGGTTCGGCATGGTGGCGGTGGTTTCTGGTGGTGGTGGTGGTGGTGGTCGATCGAGAGAGAGAGAGAGAGAGAGAGAGAGAGAGAGAGAGAGAGAGATGAGATCCGGTGGTGGTGAATTGGAGATGAGAGAGAGAGGTATGAAACTATGAAAGAATAAAAGAGAGTTTTTTTGTTTTTTTGTTTTTTATTTGATTTTTTAAAATATTAGTTTTTTTTTTTATTAAATCACTTTTTTTATCGTTTTTTAATTGAAATTATTAATTAAAAAGCAATTAACCCTGCTTTTACCATTATACCCTTAATGATCTGATGGAACCCTAACGGAATTGGACGGCAGGGACCAAAATACAGGTTTTTGAAAACTAGAGGGACCTGTCAAGATAATTCTCAAAACCGGGGGACCACTTTGGCTATTAGGTCAAACTAGAGGGACTAAAATGAATTTCACCCTAAATAAAAATAAAAAAATAAAATAAATGAACAAACTTGGATGGACGTTCCTTTGATTGGATACATGAAAACTTGTGCAAAATCTAAAGGCATCTATGAGAAATTAGCTAATTTCATTTTTCATGCAACATTAAATTTATTAACTTTCAAAAAATTTATTATTTTTTGATAAAATAAAAAATAAAAAAAAAAACCCCTTAATGAATTTTCAATTTTTTTTTTATTTTTTTTATTTTTTTATTTTTTATTTTTTTTTTATAAATGGAGGTATGCAATAGAACCAATGGAGGTTTGTCCAAAGACGTCCGTTGTTGGAGGTCTGTGCATAACTCCGACATGGACCTCCACTGATGGAGGGTTGTAAAAGGACTAACGAATTTCCAATTTTTTTATTTAAAATTAATTAAAAATAAATAAAAGTTAGAGAAAGATTTTTATCACTTAAGGGACTAAAAGTTACAACAATAATTTTTTTTTGGAAGTGGATAAAAATAGAAAACCATATTATTTTTAAGCTATTTATAGTTATTTCCACTACAATAAATTATATCTAATTAGCTATCAACCACGTGATTAATTACAATTTTATTGTAATTTTTTAAGTATTATAAAAATATAATTGGATTTATTTAGTAATCATTCTCCGTTGGATATATAAGATCAATACTTAAAAAAATAATAATAAATAAATAAATAAATAAATTCCGGTTTAAACTGTTGAGAAGATCGAGTGACTGATACACTCGTTGAGGGCATGAGTGTATCAAGCGCTCTTCTTTTTTTCTGTCAAACACGTTTTACACTTTCTTTTTTTTTTTTTTTTTTGTTAACAAAGATTAGCCTAAAAAAATTGATAGCATGATTTTGCTCAAACTAACACATTATGAAAATATACAAGTTTACAATTATTAACAAGAGCTCATAAGGGCTACTGAATTATAAACCCCATCAAAGAATTATGAAAACACGGTGTTGAAATTTCCTATAAATAAATCATCACTTTTGGATTTTGATACTATTCACCGGGAATCCGAATTATGAAAGAGCATTACTAATAGAGTAATAGTATATCAAACGGAGTTCAGTTGAGAATGAACAATTATTGATTTTGTATGACTTTTAAGTTCTAACTACCGAAGGGAATAAAGTGATAGTATGGACTAAAAGTATTAATATGTCAAAAATATTAAAATATGTAGCATTTCAAAAAACAATAGGGAATTATGTGAAATCTTTTAACAAAATCTGAGGTATCCGACAATTTTCAAAATAGATAGAAAGAATCGATGCATTTGATCAAAACATAGACAACGCTTGGCCTATAGACCTGACAAGGTTTCGGTTCGAACTGTGAAACTGAACCGTAAAAACCGGAATCGGAACCGAATTTTTCGATTTCAATTCCAGTTTTCGCAGAACCAGTCGGTTTGAACCGGAATGGAACCGACGGTTCCGGTTCGAACCGGCAGCTCATGTTTTATATATATATATATAAATATCCTAAATTCCTAAATCCTAAACCTAATCCTAATCCCTAATTTCTAATCTCTCTCTCTTTCTTCGATTCTTCTTCAGTTCTTCGTCGATTCTTCTTCAGTTCTTCATCGATTCTTCTTCTTCGATTCGATATCTTCTTCTTCGATTCTAATCTTCATCTTCAATTCACGAAGTTGATTTGGTGGTGCTGTGGTGGTTTGGCTGTTAGGGTTGATTTGGGGGTGATTTGTGGTTGATTTTGTGGTTGATTTCAGATTTGTGAGAGAGAAACGAGAGTCTTGCCTTGGATTGAAGCATGATCTCTTTTGATCTGATCTTGGTTTAAATTTTTTTTTTTTTAAGAAAATAAGGTTCAGATCGGAACCGGAACCACCTAAGGCCGGTTTTGGTTCCGGTTCCACCTAACTGCAAAATCAGAACCGTGTCAGGTCTATTGGGCTACACGTTATCATTTTGTCATTTTCAGATATCCAACTTGAATGGAAATGTGTTTTGGTGGAAAAAATCGGTTATTTAACCTAATAATATCTCAAATTTGAATCACACAGTACATTTGGTAAATAAATAAAAAAATGGATGAACCTTCCTTATATTGGATATATGAAAATTTGTGCAAAAACTAAATGCGTCTATGAGAAAATAGCTGTTTTTATTTATTTATTTATTTATTTATTTATTTTTTTCATGCAACATTAAATTTATTAACTTTCAAAAAATTTATTATTTTTGTCATTTTGTTTTTTTAATAAAAATACCCTTAATAAATTTTCAACTTTTAAAAAACAAAATAAAAAAAATGGAGGTCTGCAATAGACCCAACAATGGAGGTCTGTCCAAAGACGTCCATTGTCGCCTTGTCGGTGGTCTGTGCATAACTCTGAAAATGGAGGTTTGTCGATGGAAGGGTGTAAAAAAACTAACGAATTTTCAATTTTTTTTTATTTAAAATTAATTGAGAAAAATAGAAGTCAGAGGGATATTTTTATCACTTCAGGGACTAACATTTACAACAATATAACCTTTTTTTTTTTTTTTTTTTTTTGGAAGTGGATAAAATCGAAAGACATATTATTTTTGAGCTATTTATAGTTATTTCCTCTAAAATAAATGATATCTAATTAGCTATCAACCACGTGATTAATTTCAATTTTATTGTGTTTTCTTAGTATTATAAAAATATAATTGGATTACGCCAACATGGGCATAGCTTAGCTGGTAGATGGATAAGATTGGAGCTTGAGTAAATGACTTCCAGGTCAGCGGCTCGAATGTCTTTAACTTTTCATAGGTAAACAAATTGGTTTCTCCAACAGTCAAATTAATTTTTTTATTTTAATAGAAGTTATATACTATATGAAAGTAGAATTGAGATCCCCTACCCATTTTATTTGTGCTCAACTTCCAAGCATCTGTTAACATGTGACAGACAAGGAAAAGAATGGTTGAGATTAGTTTCCTTTATTTTTATTTTTATTTTTATTTTTTTCTCTTTCTCCTGATTTCCTTTCTCTAGTCTAAATTTTCCTTTATTTTTTTCATCTCTTTCTCCTAACAAACATGTTTAAGCAGATAACAACAACATTTTTTTTTTCCTTAATTCAGCATCATTTGGAAACCAAGCAAATCGAATAAGATTTCGATGATAAAAAAAATAAAAAAAATTTTAAAAAAAGGCCTAAATACATCAAAATTTTATTTTATTTTTTTCAAGTTATTGGAAACCTCCACCAAAGGAGACTAGACTCATTGGAGATCGAGAGCTCAAATGAAGGAGATCCAAAAACAAAAACCAATAAGACTCTTGCTATTATTATTATCCAGGACCAAAAACCAATAAAACTTTATTTCCGAGAAAATAAGGGCGCGTTCGGTATTGTTTCCGAACTGCGTTTTTTGTTTTTTGAGACACAAAAACAACAAAAACGTGTTCGGTAGATGATTTCGAAAAACAAAATTAGAAAATACTGAGAACTGTTCTCACTTTTAATGAACAAAAAATTGAGAACATTGAGAACACCAATTTAACGTTCTCAGTGTTCTTACCAGACTCATCAAAATCAATCTCCCAAGAACAAATCAGATCGAAGAAAGAGATGAGATGAGATAGCAGCCAAGAACAAATCTCATGAGATAGTAGCCAAGAGATGCAGTAGAGACTGTGAACGGAAGAAGCGCAGCAGCGGCGCCGTCGTGAACGAAAGAAGAGCCGCAGCGGTGGAAGAAGAGCAGCAGCGGCGCCGTCGTGAATGGAAGAAGAGCAGCAGCGGCCGAAGAAGATCAATAGCAGCACCGTCGTGACTGGTGAGGATTGAAGAGTGCGGCGCTCAGATCTGCCCACCTCAAAAGCTTGGAATCAAAAGTTTCTCTGTTTTGCTTTCTTTGTTTGCTGTGCTGCTTTCATGGTCAAAGAGACAAACACTTGTGATTGTTGAATTAAAAAAAAAAAAAAAAAAAAAGTACTTTATTAATTAGTTGTGCAGTGATAACCGACATGGTTTCATTAATAAAAAAGAAGTGCAGTGATAAAATACATACATAATAATTGAAATTTTAGAAATTATTAATAATTAGTCAATTAATTAGAATGTTCATGGATGCATTGAAATTTGAAAAGAATTAAAAACCAATTTCCTTCTCCAGATGAAGGTATAAATTATCACTATTTTTAATGTTTTTTTTTTCTAATATTGTTATGATGTGGAAATAATAAATAATATTATTACTATGTGGTGGATTCTGGATACTCAAACATGCCAGGCTCGTCGCGATAGATTGTTCAGGGAATTTGAAGTAGAAGATTTGATTATTAAGGAAGAAGCAGATAAAAATATTTTCAATTTGGACATGTCTCAAGATAACATGACACAAATGAACCCAGTTAGGAATGAGATTGCATCACAATTGTGGAATGATTATAATAATAGATAAACATTTTGATTAATTAAATTTTGTTTGTAATTTCAAATGGTTATTATCAATATAATTTATTAAGTGTTCTAACTTTTTTTTAAAAAATAATATTAATATTATCTTTTATTATTGTTGTTGTTGTGTACTTACTGTTTTTATTGATATCCAAAAAATTTATGAAAAAAAAATTGAATTACTACCGGATGCGTTTTTAATGTTTTCATTCTCAGTGTATCGTTTTCCATAATTACTACCGGACGCGTTTTCAAACTCAAAAAACAGAAAACAAAAAACATAAAACGAAAACAGAAAACGAAAATAGAAAACAGAAAACGAAAACGTTACCGAACGCACCCTAAGACTCTTGCTGCCTCATTTGCAAGACGTAAGATCTGGGTTTTTGTCTAATTTAATGCTTTTCTTTTTTTCCTTCCTCTGTTCTCCTCCCCATATTTCCATATAAATCATCGATGATCTACTACACATTTTTTAATTATTTAGTTTAATTTTTTTTTCAAAAAATTCTTTGATTTCCTTAATTGACAATGATGATTGAAAAGACAAAAGTTGTTGATGATGATTGAGAAAAATGAATATGAAAATTTGAGTTTCTAGATCTTAAAACAAAAAAATTATTATTTTTTCTTTAATTGATGTTATTAATGATTAAAGAACATTATTTCCATGTTTTTCTTTGATTTTTTCTTATAAGAAAGAAGAAGATGAAGATTTAGGTTCCCAATCTCTTAAAAAATAATATATTTTTTTCTTTAATTTTTTTTTTCATATACTTTTTCTTTGATTTTCTTAATTGATGTCGAGATAATGATTGAGAAAGAAGAATACGAAGATTTGAGTATAGTCATAGATGTCCACATCATTTTCTTTGTACTTGTTCTCCCCAAATATTCACTACAACTCTACGAGAAAAATCAGGAAAATGGTGAATTTTTGGGTTTGCTCCACCATTTTCCAGAATTATTTTTTTAAAAAAAATGAAGTGTAATTGTGTTTGAATTTGGATTGATGAAGATAAATGTGTTTGATGATGAGATAAAAAAAAAAAAAAAAATCAGATTAATGATGATTGGATTTTTGGGTTTGCTCTACCATTGTTCAGATTTTTTTCTAAGATGGAGTAGAAGTGTGTTTGGATTTGATTAGATGAATTTAAAGAAAAAAAAAAATCAGATTGATTATGAACGGATTTCTATTACGGATTCCTGGAAGTGTGTAATATATATATTTTATTGAAAATGATTTTTTATTATTATTATTTTTATTTCCAAAAGTAAATAATCTAAATAAAGTCATTTGTTATATAGTAGTGAGAAAAAAATAAAGCAAATTAATCATACCCATCCATTTGTTTGGATGCCACGTGTTGGTAGATATTTAAAAGATGAGTAAAAATGAGATGGGTATGGGATTTTCATACATGAAGGTATAGGATTACTCTTAACGTTAGCAGTTAATTAAAATAAAAAATATATATTTTAATACTATTAATAATTTGAATAAATAATAATTTAAATTTAAATAAATATAAAAACAATTTATTAAGAAACTAAAAATCCATGTTATATAGTAAGGTTGGCAAAAAAAGTTTATATTTAATACATTATAAATTATAAATTTGCTAGGTGCCAAAAGCTTCAGGATATAGGAGTAAAAAATTAAAATAAAATAAGCAAATTAAGTAGAAAAATTGGAGAAGAATAAAGCTTGGTCAAAAATGGCAACTACGAAGTAGTTCAGTTGGGCCGTTCCCCAGTTAACCCTATACATATCCAAATTGAATTTTTCATGGTCTCGAATCTCATCTGCTTTAAATCATAAGGAAAGCGAGCAGAGCACTGCCAGAACGCAGAGCTTGTTTACACAGAAAGAGAGAAAAAAAAATGGCAAAATTATTCATTAAGCAGGCAAAACAATATGCAGAAACTCGGCCAAGTTACCCACCACAACTCTTCCAATTCATTGCCTCCAAGACACCACTTCATGACCTCGCATGGGACGTCGGCACCGGCAGTGGCCAGGCTGCTCAATCCGTAAGTCATCATACTCTCTGATTTTAGGGTCAGTTGTCAGATTAGTAGTAAAACTCAGTGAGGTGTTTGATACAACACCTAGGTGTTCTATAAAAGTCTTGAGTGAAAAACAAAAGCTTAAGCTGAGCTGAGAAAAACTCCATTAATGGATGTTATTGAGAGGAGTATTTCTCTGTATTTTTAGCTGTCAGAATAATAACTGTTAGCAGGTTGTTGTGTGCACTCATGTATTGTTAGGATTTCGGTCTCGATTCCAATTTTCATTTTAAATTAAGCAATACAAACTTTCTTCGAAAGTCCAGGATTTGAAACAGTAATAGTTTTGATTCATTAATTTTTTGACCCTATCTTTCATTTTCAGCTAGCTGGGATCTACAAGAACGTGATAGCCACAGACACCAGCCCCAAACAGCTCGAATTCGCAACAAAGCTCCCCAACATCAAATACCAACTCACTCCTCCAATCATGTCCAGTTCTGAGTTGGAGCAGATTGTGGCAGCACAAGCAAGTCTAGATTTAGTAACCGTTGCTCAAGCATTGCACTGGCTTGACCTTCCCAAATTTTACAAGGAAGTCAAATTGGTTCTAAAGAAACCTCACGGCGTCATCGCTGCATGGTGCTACACCGTACCCCAAGTCAATAACTCGGTCGACTCAGTCTTCGTTCCTTTTTACAGAATCAATACCGAGCCTTACTGGGAACCACAGCGTAAATTGGTGGACGACAAGTATACGAACATTGAATTCCCATTTGAGCCTGTGGACGGAACGGACAATACGGGGCCGTTTGAGTTTGTGATTGAGAAATTGATGGACTTAGAAAGTTATTTTACCTACTTAAGATCATGGTCATCATATCAGACGGCTAAGGACAAGGGGGTGGAGCTTCTCACCGACGATGTGATTGATAATTTTAAACGTACTTGGAATGAAGATGGCCAGGAACAAAAGGTTGTTCGGTATCCTGTTTATCTCAGGATTGGAAGAGTAGGAAACTGATGTTGATGCCATATAACTTTTATTTTTATTTTTGAACTATTATAATAATGTGTGGTTAATTAAATTTTATTTTTATTTTTATTTTTCACTACTGCAATAATTTGACATTTGGGAGAATGAGGACTTGACTCAAACTCACAATCTTATATACGAAAGACATACCATTGAGTTAGTGGTTCTCTCGTAAAGGATTTTCCTTATTTTAATATAAAGTAATTACCTTGATGAAATCTATTGATTTTAATGAATTTTGATCTGAATTTTTTTACGGATGATAAGTTAAATGAAATCTACTTGTAAACAAATTTTAAAATAAAGTATATATAAAAAAAGAAGAAAAAATAATAAAAAATGTGTGTTAAATGAGTCCTGCTATTTCAAATTTCTTGTAATTGCAACTTTAAGTGATGCTTTTATTCCATTGCATATTTGCATTTATCTATCCTACTAATTGATACAATGGTACTACTGAATTGAAGCCAATCCAATGATTCGAATTTTGTTGTGGGTAGCAAAGTGTCATAGGATTTTCCCCAACTTAGGTCAAACTTAAAATAATAATAATAATAATAATAATAATAATTAAAATAAAAAGTAACAAATCCTGACTTTTAATTACTTCCAAATCACTAGCCAGATTGCAATTAATATATTTTCTTCTAAGATTATCCTCATAGAGATAATATATTTCCAATTTTACCATAATTTTATATTATATAAATTTATTTCTTTTAACTTATTACTTATGATAAAGCTTAAAAAAACATTAATCACATAAAAAATAATTATTTATCATATCTTAATCTTGAATAATATCTTATCATTATTACATAAAAATGGTTTAGAATTTATAAAATTATTTTTATTTATTTGTTTGTATTATATAAAATGAAAATACATAACAATTAATATTAATAAAGATATAAATGTCAAATTACTTATTTAAAACCATTTTATCTTTAAAAAATAAACAGGTTGACACTCTTTTTAGGTGTAATAAAAATAAAAAACAAAAACATGTCATTATTCAATTAAAAAAAAAAAAAAAACCCCCTTAAGATGCATGTTGATGTGACATCAAACACAATTAAAAATGAGTCAACACTATATTGCAAGGACTACAAACAAAACAGTGATTAATTTAAAAGAAATAATAACAATAAAATAGTATATTGCACTTACTCAACTTAATTATATTAATTGTACTAAAACAAACAAAAATATCACAATAACACTAGCTACCCATCCACCCGTTGGTTAACGGTTGACAACCGTTAGTCATTGATGGTGAAAAGGTAATTTGATCTTTTTTTTTAGTATTATTAATATATATATAAAAAAATCATATGATTTTTTGTATAATACTTTCAGAAGATTCAGATTTGAATTCCCTCGTACTCAAGAAAAGAGTCGGAGCGAGTCATGTTAAAACACTACAAGAAAATTGGGATATAGAGATAAAAAAATTTGGGACAAACAAAATTTGTCCCCATAAAATGTCTATTGGAACGCAATAACATATTCATCCTTAAAAACTGCAAACCTGAAGAAATCTTTAGGTTTAGGATGAAACAAATTATTCGTCCCTAAAAAGGACAAACTTGACGAGACTTTTAGGGACGAAAAATATTTTTCCCAATAGAATGTCTATTGGGATGAAAAAAATTATTCATTCCTATAAAGTGTAAAAATGATTAGACTTTTAGGGGTGATTTTTATTTTTATTTTTTTATTTTTATTATTATTTTAATCCCAATAGGATGTGTACTGGGACGAAATAAATTATTCCAATTAGGACGAAATAAATTATTCGTCCATAAAAATTTGCTAAAAAAATTGAGATTTTTTAAAAAAAAAAAAAAAAAAGTAAAAGAAAAGAAAAGAAGTTTCAGATTCATGGACTTATTATGACAAAAATAATATTTGTTTCGGATAATGATTTATCGGGACTATATTTTTCCTTTTTTATCTTTATTATTTTTTAAAAGTTTTTCCTAAGAGAAATATTAATAATTAAATTTTCTTCATTTTTTTTTAATATCAATTACTATAGATAAATTCAATTAATTATGAAAAAATATATTATTTTTATTTATAATTATTAAAATAAGAATCTAAAATGCAAAACCACTTTTTAGAAAAATTGTTGTACATTTCCCCTTCCCTTTTGTGATAGGGATTCAAGACTTACATTTACCTATTAAATTGCAAAATATAGAGAATTATCTCTCTATTTCGAGTACAATTAATTAACGATATACCCTTTGATCTGACAATATATGATTTTTTTAAAAATAGTTTAATTAAATGCTTTTTTCTCT
The DNA here is from genome assembly GCA_954870605.1 of Acer campestre. Classification (NCBI taxonomy): domain Eukaryota; kingdom Viridiplantae; phylum Streptophyta; class Magnoliopsida; order Sapindales; family Sapindaceae; genus Acer; species Acer campestre. The sequence goes on along the minus strand of OX940799.1, from coordinate 19,980,548 downwards.
CTCTGGACGCATCCCAGGTTTTCTGGTTTCTTCTTCTTCATCGTTGCGTTTTGTGGGCCGATCTCCTCCGTTGGGGGGAGATCGGTGCTCTTTTCCTCCGGTTTGACTCGCCCTTTCTCCTATTCCTCTCGGTAGCTCTCTCTCCTCTGTTTGTTTGGTTTGCGCTGCCATGGTTGGAGGCCGGTCTCTCTTCGGTTTTGATCGTCGGGGCGGTGGTCTTGTGGCTGTAGGCGGCTGATGGAGGGGTTTTGGATGGTGTAAGTAATGGTTTTTGGCTTGGGGTTTTTAGGAGTTTTGTGGCTGAGTTTTTATGGTTGTTTTAGTGTGTTAGGGGTTGGTCTGTTGTTTTTCTTGGTCAGTAAGGGGATTCCGGTGATGCTATGACGGCCCTGTCCGTCGGATGGTTTTTCTCCCCCGCATCTCCGGACGGCAGCTGTTAGATCGGCCGTTCCTCTTGGTTCTGGCCAGATCTGGTGTGATTCGGCGTGAGCAGTCGATTGGTGGCCTTGATGTTTGTCCGACACCGTCCTCTCCGTCGGGACACCACCGGCATCTTCGGCGTCCTCTTTCACTGATCTTTGTGTTTGGTTTAGTAGTTTTTTGGTTTGCGGCTTCGGGCTTCGGATCGGGTGGTGGTTAGATGGTATGGTGGTTTGGGGTTTCGATCAGGCATCTCCGACGTCTCTGCTTGGTTGGCGGCGTCCTGGTGGGTCTTCTCCAGCGGCATAGTCTCTCTTCCGGGTCGGTTTCAGCTCGTTTGTTTGTGGTTCTTGTTTGTTTAGTTTAGTTTGTTTATTTTAGTTCTGTTGTTGTTTTCCCATTTCGGCGGGAGTTTTCTCCCGTTGTGGTATCTGTTCTGGGCTTGTGCTCGATTGGTTTTATTTGTGGTGTCCCAGTTACGGATGTACTTTGCCCTGGATCTGGTTTTCCAGGTTTTCAGGTGCCTCTCAAAAAAAAAAAAAAAAAAAAAAAATAAATAAAATAAAATAAAATAAAATTTACATTTGTGGAATTAATCTACAAATAAAATTTTGATTTAAAAATAATCAATAAAAATAATCAATAAAAATTTAATAACATATATAATTTATATACAGTATAAACATTATGCACTTATTAATAAATTCAAAGTAGTGGCAAACTGGTTAAGGCTTTGGATCCGGTGGTTGGTGGGTGGTATGGGGTGTGCTAAGTGGTTATATGGGGGGCGGATAGTTGAGAGATTGATTTTTATTTTATTTTTTCAATTTTGCTCATATTTCATCCCTTCAGGTTTTCAACGAGGACGAAATTCCCTACAAGTTATCAAAATGATGAAAAATTTCGTCCCTATATATTATCAAAGGGGGCGAAAAAAATATCTTTCCTATAGGTAGTCTTTGGTGACGAATTTCAATTTTCGTCCCAAAGAACTTATTGCGACCCACCTGTAATTTGAGAAGAATTTTTTTTTGTCCCAATAACCCTTTTTTCTTATTGCAAAATAAGACATTTGAGCTAAGTGTTTTGTGTTAAAACTTGGGTGAAGACCTTCGCGGGAAGTAATGAAGTCAAAGAATCAAGTGTTTGTATCGTAAGGCACGAAAGAACCAGAGTAGCGAGTCCCCTTTCCTAGAGCTGGTAGGAGAGGGGTTAGAACATATATTGGGAACTTTAGTGCACGAGTAGGTAAGAGTGTAAGACTTGTATGTTAGAGACTTTACTTCATAGTTGATTGATCTTTGTCTGGACAAGAGGTACCGTGATTTTTCCAAGTTGGGTTTCCACGTAATAAATATTCGTTTGCATGTATGAATGATGTGGAATTGGTGGAAAATGTCACATTTTTAAACTGATTTGGTGAGAAAGTCACTATTTTAATAATTTAAGTTTAAAAGGCATTAAAGTAAGTGATTTCCAAAAATGTCCCTACTTTACACATTCTCTTTCTTACTTTGAAGTTTTCTGAGATTTTATTCTTTCATCTTCCTCTATAACAGACCTCCAATGAAAGTTGAACATCATAACATTATCAATGCATCTTCATTGGATAATTAGTTTTGTGGCGCTACGCATATGCATTCGGGAAAAAGCTCAAGCCTTTTCATTTAGTCTTCGAGACTTTTCAATTAGTCTCCGAGACTTTTCATTTGTTCTCCGAAACTTTTTAATTGTTCTCCAAGCTTTTTCATTTGTTCTCCGAGCCTTTTCAACAATCATTTTTTTTTTTGTTAATTTTGAACCTTCGAGCCTTTTCAATTGTTCTCTGAGATTTTCATTTGTTCTCCGAGCCTTTTCATTTGTTCTCTGAGTCTTTTCAATTATTCTCCGAGCCTTTTCATTTGTTCTTCGAGCCTTTTCATGAACTGCCCGAGCCTTTCTAAGATATGTCCGAGACTTTTCTGAGCCTTTTTAACAATATTTTTTTTTTTCACACAATCAGCTTAAGGTTTACAAAAGAGGGTTTTAAATTGAAAAAAGAAGAAGCAACTATTAAGAGGGTTTATATCTCAGATGCAACTAACAAAGGCTTGGACATAAAAAAAGTCGCTATTATGTTTGGTCGTGGTCGTCGACGGTGACGTACACGTGTTTATAATCCACTGTTGTCCATTGATGGAGGATTTTAAAAGAAAAAAAAAAAAAACCAAAATGGTGAAGAAGGTTACTGTGGTGGCCATTTTTATCCATTCACCATAATAGATGCCTTTGAGCCCTGTGAATGATTTACTTTATGACGTGGATATTTTACATTGCTATAATTTTTTAATACGAAGACTGCAACACGTTTAGGTCATTGAATGTTATTGTGGAGAATTTGAACATCACCACTTGTTCATCATTCTGTTTATCATAATCTACAGAGAATCTTGACAAAGATACAAAGATACGATAGTAGTGTGAACAATATTTTATATAATTAATCATATCAATAAGAAACTACATTGTTAGTTCATTATCAAAGTGGGAAGTTTTCCAAAGGTTTCCCAAATTATATAATCTCTTGTTTACTAGTGTTTAACATTGGTTTTATCACTTGATCAGTTATACAAGTTATTATTTTATGCAAAGATTGATAATCACATCGGGTACGTGAAGAATCTCTACATAAACTGTCCTTTAGAAAAAGAACAACAAAAAAAAAAAAAGGAGAAACTTCCCAAACAATTTTTTTTTTTTTGACTTTTATGTCAAGTGTTTGTTTTAATTCAACAAAAAAAATTATACAACCTATTCAAACCCTCCATCTAGTTGTCTCGGTATAAACCCTAACCTTACATTATTTAATTTAAAACATCGCAATATTAATTTCTATTCACCTCTGAAAAATTAGACCATTAGATGATTCCTTTTTTCTAATTAAAATAACTTATGAACATTCAAATCCTCATATTAACCAATGTAGTATATCGATACTTTGATCGAAATATCCCGATGTTATCCATATTTTTAGGACATCAATACCGAAATACCTGAAAATTTTAAGTATTTTTGTATTTATTTAATCTTAAACACTGAAACTGTTTTTCACATATGACAATTTAAGGGCCCAATTCGATAATGTTTTTAAGTATTTTCATATTTTAGAAACTGAAAACGTATCTGGTAGCAATAATTGAAAACAGTATTATGAAAAGAAAAAAAAATATATTATAATATGTATTTAGTGAAATAGTTTTGTAAACATATTTTTCAATATACTAAGAGAGTAAAAAGTAATATTGTTTGAATTTAAATTATATATATTATGACAAGATGAGGTTGGGTCAATGGTAAGCCTCTCACCTCGACATCCAAGAGGTTATGGGCTTGAGTCATGCCCAATCTCCCATTCCCGAAATATTGTAACAAGTCAAAATAAAATCTATATATTATTAATTAAAATAATTTAAGTTAAATTAAAATTGATTTGTGTCTATTTTATTTTTTTTTCCAAAAAAGTTATAACAAAAATATTTTTGTAATATATATATATAATTAACTTTGATACCTAATACATAATTATTTCTATTTTTTTAGTTATTATTTAATGGATTAAATATTAATGAGGAAATAAAGTTTTTTTTTTTAAAAAAAAATTTCATTTCAACTTTAAATAAATATTTTTCTAATGATTAAATAAATATATTTTAATAAAACAAAATCATTTTTTTTTTTGAAGTATTACACTGTCATTTTAATAAAACAAAATCATTTTTTTTAGGGAGGGGGATGACTTGAACCCGTAATCTCGTGGTACATGCGTGATGAGTTTTACCACCGGACCAGCCTCGTCTCGTCAAAAAAAAAAAAAAAAAATTACGTTACAAAACCATTAAAATGTATTGTATAAAAAAAAAAAAAATCATTAAGACGAGATGAGATTGGTCCGATGGTAAATCTCTTATACCTGCACCACGATATTGCGGGTTCGAGTCCTCACACCTCCCCAAAACCCTAAATTTATGTAATACTTTTTAAAAAAAAAAAAAAAAATCATTAAAACGTGGGCTCATAAGAATAATGAGAAACACTTTAAACCCTGAAATGGACTAGATGATGTTGGCTTAGTGGTTAAGCTCCTATATATATATATATATATCTATATATCATAATATCTTTTATTATTAAATGTTTTTTTTTCCTTTCTTCAAAAAATAAAATAAAGAAATAAATGCTACAATTAAATCAATTTAGTAAATAATAATAATAATAATAATAATAATAATAATAATAATAAAACAAATAAATAATAACCCTTTCCTATCCAACCTTAATGTGGAATATGTTGGATTCTTAAACTGTCAAGCTAAATTCAAGATAAGATTGATTTAATATGATTGATTTCAATTTAAAATTTGAAATTGTGTTTCAAGTGTGTATTTAATTTGACTTTTGTTTTTCCCATTTTAATTTACTTTCTAAGCATGACTCTTGGATTTTTGATTTCATTATAAAAGGTACTTTTGCTTATAAAGATCCTAATTTTTTCTTCAAATTCAATTCTCTTTTTAACTTTTTTTTCTTCCAAAGTTTCACATATTTTCATGGTTTTCATTTTTTTTTATTCATTTATTATTATTATTATTATTTTCAGGTTGAAGATTCATATTCTCCATATCTCTATCAAGGTAAGTTCTTTAAATTAATGTTTTATTGATTTATTAATTATCTTATTGTTAACGTTTTTGTTTTATATTTTTTTTTAGAACAGAATTTTAAAATGAAATTATTATTATTATTATTTTCTTTTCAGGTTGAAGATTCATATTCTCAATATCTCTAGCAAGGTAAGTTCTTTAAATTAATGTTTTATTGATTTATTCATTATCTTATTGTCAACGTTTTTGTTTTATATTTTTTTTAGAACAAAATTGTAAAATGAAAACAAGAGAAAAATTAAATTAGATGTTTTTCAAGATTAAAATTGTGTGTATGGTAGAATTTTTTGAAAATTGTTGTCTAAAATAAAAATAATGAAAATTATAACAAATACTAAAATTTATATTTAATTACATGAATCAAATAATTTTTTAAAAAAAATTTGGCATTAACGATTAAAACTAAAAAATAATTAGAGGAATAACAATTTTCAAGTAAAATTATTATTAAAATAACTTTTTAAAAAGGTAAAATTGTTATAAAAAAAATTAATATATATTTACATATGGTAAGAACAATTGAACACCCCATCCTTATTTTCTTTATTTAATATCATCGTCTCTCATTTTTTATTTGAAAAATCTTAACTTTCTCATATGAACAAAAGACGATAGATATGTTTTTTTTAAATCTGTAATCTCTATTGTCTTAATCTCTTTCTCTAATATCTTTTTTGTTGCTATAACTGAAACAATAAATTTACAATTTCTTTAGGTATTATTTAAGCTTAAATGTCTGGTTTGATTTCTAGACATTGTTGTAATCAGAGGCGAATATAGGGGGGTGGGGCCCATAGGGGCCATGGCCCCCCCCCCCAACCAATTTTTTTTTTTAAAAAAATCTATTATACATAGAATTAAAATGTAAACCAATAAAAAAAAAATTGTATATAAAATGTGATACATAAAGTATAAACAAAATAGGTGATAATATTATCTTGTCCCTTTATTATTTTAATAATATAAATTAACTAATAATTTTTGTTTCCATAATTCTATTGACCATGAAAATAGGAAATAAAATCAATTCATTTTAATATTTTAATTTTCTATTATTTCATATATTATTACCTAATATAGTGTGTATTATATATAATATATATTTTTTAGATTTCACTAGAACAAACTAAGTAAATATTGAACTCTTATAGTGACTACCTATATTATTTATTTTGTTAGGTTAATTATTAATATGATTTTGATAAAAAAAAATTTATTAGTTTATTATTTAAATTTTGTTCAAAATTATTATAAGTTAATTTGGTTTGACATGAATATTATAAAATTAAGTTACAAGTATGTAAATAATTGAGATTTAAATATATCAATGGTATAATGATGTTTTATTTAAGCTATTGAAATTTATATTTTATAAGCCGAGAACTATTAAAATATTATTTTTAGTTATGCATACCGTTAAAAATAGGCAAATGTTTTGCAACAAAATAAAAGATGTTTTCTCATACACTCTTTAATTATGCAATTGAAATGAAAATTGGGAAGAAATTGGTTATAAATAATTTTCTAGATATAAAATAGACTTGTTACATTTTAATTAGTTAATGTCTATTTTATTTATTTATTTGTATCATTACTTGTAACAAGTATCGTATTTTGTTGAAAATTATTGGTTGCGGGATTCCACACTTTTTCTTGTATATGATTCCTACTGATATTATTTGAATATTGCATGACCTACAATATTAATTTTTGTTTTGGCCCCCCCAAGCCCAAATCCTGGCTTCGCCCCTGGTTGTAATCATAAGAAAAGGAGATGAAAATACTTCTGAATTGTTGTAATCATAAGAGTTTTCGGAACAGAAGCAGGATGAATGGGAGTCCATGGTTGGGTTTTGTTGCCAAGATAATAATGCTTTTAGAAAATATTTGGGAAAAAATAAATTAAAACATCTAAATGATGATTTGGGAGGTTATAACAGAATTTTTTTTCCAAAGAATGAAAACAAAAACCTTTCACTGTATTCTTCTTAATTTCAATATTGAAAAAATAGATATTGAACGCATTGGTGCTTTATTTTATTTAGAAATTTACGTGTGTGTATATGTATATATATATATTTGATGAAAACGTGCATATATTTTAACATATCTAGAAGCATTTCTCTTTATTTCCATGTCTAATATTTACCTTAGTCAAAAATACATAAATAACATCTCCATTAAATACAATTAAAATCCTCAGATTTTTCTCATTTGGCTTTTATGATGGTTTTTCGGTAGAATTTGAATCATTTCAATTATTAAGATTATCATGTAATACTTATGGATGACTTTTATAGTGGCTTTTAAGTAAAATTTGAAACAACTAAATTATTGAGATTATCATGTAATACTTATTGAACCTAAAAAATCATTTAGTGCACTTGACAGATTAATTGAATCTTAAAGGGAGAATGGTCCGTAAAAATGATCCCAAATTGAGCTAAATAGCAATCTAAATAACTAAATTATATTACGAAATGAGAAATTAAGAAAAAATAATTGAAAATGTATATTTGAGAGAAAAGTAAAGGTAAAATTTAAATATCTTTTTAACAAAGCCCGTGCATCGCACGGGTTACACACTAGTTATTGTAATATTTCAAAAAAAAAAAAATGATTATGAAACAATTTGCTGTAAGATTAAATGAATCTTTAAAATGACAAAATTATCCCTTGTTAATTTAACATAAAGACACTTCTATCACAACATTAATTTCATATAAATATATTGTTATCGTTTACTATAATAATTTGAGTTTTTTTCTTTTTAATAATTATTTTTATTTAAAATTTTTATTTATTGTTATAATAATTATTAGACTTTTTTTATCAACTCCAAAAATACATTAAATAGAAGTTGATGTGGAATTACCAAAAAAATAAAATAAAAAAATAAACACTATTAGAAGATTTAGTACTTTGTACCTTTTAAGCCAATACTAATACGTATGTTGGTAATGTGAATTATTAATAAAAAAAAAAAAAGATATTTTATATTTACTTTTTGACATTTAAATTAAATGTTATATAATTATCTTGTCTTTTTCTTTAACTTTAAAATTAAATAAGAGTGGTGCTATTGGCACACCCACTACTGAACTATTTATACCCCACTTTTTATAATTTTTCTCTCATCAGCATACAATGTAAGCATATTTTGAGCATACTAATATATGTCACCAAACTTTTGTTATGACAGCAATATAACATCAATTATAATAATATGCATGACAAAAATGTGGTAATGTGGCTTAATATGCTCAAGATATGCTCAAAATATGTGCTCATGAGAGAAAAATTGCCACTTTAAAAATTATTTAGTATTCTTTTTTTTTTTTCCTTTTATCAAATTACTTAAAGAGACATACCATTTTTATTAAAAAAAAATATTGTACAAAGTAAAACTAATAAAATCCCACTTTATTTATTTCAAAACCCTAAAAAAATAAAATAAAATAAATAATAATAATGACATAGATTATTTAAAATTGCTAAATGTTTACTATTTTTATTTATATTTTCTTTCAGATCTCATTCTCATGTTTCATATATTTAGTATTTATTGATTTTATTATTTCACATATTTGTTTTGTTTTTCTTTTCAAATTCTAGATCTATGTTTGCTATTTTTTCCCTCTCGGTTTATTTCTTTCAAATATTCATGGCATACTATGATTTGTATCAATTCTTTTGTAAGTTTTATTCCCAATCTTTCAAAGTTAGTTTAATGTTATTTACCAAAAAAAAAAAAAAAAAACACACACACACACACACACACAACGAAATTGCACCAAGAATCGTAATCAAGAAAACCTAATTTTTAACGAAATGAAATCACACCAAAACTCTAACTCAATTGCTCAAAAAAATCATAATACGATCAGTATCACACTCACAATCTACCACCAGCAAAAGCTCGCATCTAATAAGGACGGTTTCACCATGAAATAGAAGAAAAAACAAGTCTTGCGAATGCATGTGAGAAAACTGTATGTAAAGATTAGAGATGAAGTTTATTTTTATTTTTATTTTTTTTGAAAAAGATATGGGGTTTATTAAGTTTAAAAAATAAGTAAAAGGGTAATCTTGGAAATAAATAAATAAAAATTAATAAAAACATTTAATTTTATATGAGCGCTTCTCCTTTACAATCCACAAATTATCTATTCACACTCCAATTTTTTTTTTTTTTTTTTTATTAATGACAATTTTAACCTAAATTAAATTAACTAAACAAGACCAAAAAAAAAAAAAAATGTTATAGACACTCCAAACTAATTAAATTATTAAAAAAAAAATTCTCTCTCCTAAATCATTAGATTAAATATTATGTATTAAACTCTTTCTCTTAAATCTGTTATTACCATATTAAACACTCCATCTTTCAAAAAAAAAAAAAAAAAAAAAAAAAAATCATATTTCCATATTTTCTCAATCAATCTCTGATTAATAGTTAAAGAAAAAAAAAACTTATGAATATTTTAGTTTTTTACTAACAGTAATATTAATATATATATATATATAAAAGTCAATTTTAATATATATATATATATATATCTATATATAAGCTTAAATTGTTTCAACTAAATTCGATTAAACTTGGAATTTCTAAGACTAATAAAAAAATTAAAGTTCTCTAGGTAATCACATACCTACAAGAGTAATAAAAAACATTTTCATATATTAATTTTTTTTTCTTAAAGAAAAAAAAAAACAAGGTACTTTTTTTTAAATTTTTTTTTTAGTATATACATACATATGGTTCCTAAAAATCAAGTATATTATTAAGTTTTTTTTTTTTTTTCCTTAATTGTTAGTCTTGCTTAAGAAATAATGGAGATAAAAAAAAAAAAAATTAGAGATATGTATTGGAGGAGAGAGAATTTAATATGGTAATTAAAAATTTAGGAGAAAGTATTTAATATGTAATAATTTATCTAATTATTTAGGAGAGATAATTTCTTTTTTTAATAATTTAATTTAAAACAGATAAAAAGGATAATCTTGTAACAAAATGAAGTGTCTTTAGAATTTTTTAAAATTTAAATTTTGAGAATGAAGTGTTTTTAGAAAAAAAAGTGTAAAAATAAAAATAAAAATTGAATTGTCAAAAGAAACTCTCATTTTATATAAGAGTGGTGCTATTGGCAACCCACTAATGATCTAATAATGCCCCATTTTTTAAAATTCAAAAATTTATTTGATATATTTCCAAAACTATCATTTTTTTTATTTATTTTCCAGACTTAACTCACCACATAAATGCTCTCTATATTTCCATAAATGCTTTCTACAGATTTTATTTAAAAAAAAAAAAAAACTCCTATATATATATATTAAGTTATGTACCTTTTTCCTTCATTTCTTTTACTCTCATCCAACACCCCTTCATTGTATTTTTTTTTTTTTTTTTTTTTTTTTGTTTTTCATTCATGTTGTTTATCATACAAGGAAGATAAAAAAAATAAAATTATTTGATTATATTATATTCATTAGAGAGCAAAAAAGAAAAAAAAAACTTAGTGACAATGAAAAGAAAAAAAATAATAATAATACAAGTAACTTTAAACTTACTTTTAAATAATGATTGCTTTAAAATTCATGATGTTATCGGTTTCTTCAATAATATAAGTTGTATGCAATAAAATAAGCAAATAAAATTAGCGTTTAAAGCATTAACAAAAAAAAAAAAAAAATTTCCAGATAAACGCATTATTCATGGATATGGGGTTTTATTAGAATTTAATTTGATCATATTGTAATAAATGAAATGAAGGGGAAAAAAAAATACAATTGAGGGGTGCTGGATTGTGTGCATGAGAGAGCAGTTTTTTTTTTTTTTTTTTTTTATATTTATTTTTATTTTATTTGAAATATATATAGCATTTATGGAGTGAGTTAAATTTGGAAGATAATTAAAAAGGACAGTTTGGGAAATAAATTAAGTAAATTTTTGAATTTTTAAAACTGGGGCATTATTAGATCATTAGTGGGTTGCCAATAACACCACTCTTTATATAATTAAATCAAAATTTTAAAAAGTGGAGCATAAATAGTTCAGTAGTAGTAGGGGTGCCAATAACACCACTCATTAAATAATTATTTGATACCAATTGCATATTAAAACAGTTTTTTTTTTTTTTTTTTTTTTTTTTTTTTTTTTTTTGAAGGACATATTAATGAAAACATTTTAATTTCCATACATTTTCATATGAAAAAAAATCATATATTTTTTAGGAGTAATACTACATTGCCCAAATTTGGTGCCTAAATGATGTGGCAACAATATAAATTCATAGCAATTAATATTATATTTTACCAAAAACATGTATACTGGTTTCAAGTTTAACAGCAACAATACCAAACTAGTCATTAAAAGACCCAATTCCTTTTTCTCTAACCAGTTTATTCTCTTTTTTCTTTCTCTCATAATTTCTTCTCAGAATCTCAGGCATTTTGTTTATTCTCACATTCTCTCGCTACAAATATCATTTTTCTTTAAGATTTAATTTGTTATTTGTAGTGAAACTCCATGAATATATATTGTTTGTAATTGAACTCCGTGAATATTATTTCCGGTGAACTACATGAATATTTTATGTCGTTTTCTCTCTTGTAATAGTTTCATGCATTATTGGGTAATTTAAGATGTTCTGATGCACTTTGATTGTTTATTTTGGATTAGTCAGGCTGAAAGAAGCTACAGATTGGAGTGTGAAATTTTAAGTGAGAAGCTATTATCAATGAACGAGAATAAGGAAGAGTTATTTATACCAAAATCAATTTGGATGTAGAATATGGTAATCGAGATTCAAGTTCTAGAAGATTTATCGTCGGGATCAAAACGACGGAGGGCATCTTTAGGGTTAGGGATGGGATCTAAAAGTAATGAATTATATATTCTCAATATTGTTCTAATTATTATGTAAACTTTACATATATATATATATATTTGATATATCATCGGTGGTGGTACGACGACTCGAACATCGAACATTATCAGACTCAATGAAAAAGCTACATTATGCGATGGTAACTTGATATTTTCTTGGTAATTGGGTTTTCATTTTGCATAAGATGAAGATATAACCAAACAAATACATTAACATCTCATGTGTATGAGATTTTTTTAATAATTGACTTTGGGCCCAACTGAAATTGTGGCTCAACATGAATATGATAAGCGACATTAAAGAAACGAGGCCCAATGTGAAATACTCTATTTCATTTTGGTCCCGAAGTGAAATAAACTATAGAATGACGATATTTACACCCCTCAGAATTTGTATGTACACGCCTTTTTAATTTTATTATTATTTTTAAAGAAGGAACTGAGAGTGCCGCACCTGCAACAATGGTGGCTGCTAGGAAATCCAAGAATACTCATTAGAGCATCAACAACAGGTAGGCCCTTGTGAATAAAAGTGGCAGCCTACTGGAACTTTGGCAGAGGTACACTTTGGGTAATTGAGTTACGAAACTATCCTTAAATCCCTAAGAAATTCAATGGTCTTTCAATCCACCGTGATGTAACCTTGAATCTCGATAGGTTTAGAATTCTGATTGCATATTTTTACCTTCTCTTCATACATAACAATTTTTCAAAACAAAAAAAAATTGTTTTCTTTTTCTTGGTTGATTATGTTTTAGTGTTGGCAAGTGATGAATCTCATTTTTAATGGATAATTTGCATCTGAATATCACCTTAGAGAATCGATGCCCTATTACTATATTCTTTTGCCTTTATTTTATTTTTTGGTGACAACGTGTAATTCTTAAACCAGAGAAACTGAGCAAGTGATTGTTTAATGGGATGAAGTTGTAGATTTGGGACAGCTTGTGGAATCAATTTCTAGTATTTTAATTAAAATGTTGATAATTATTTAAGGGTAATGCTGGAATTATGAAGATATTGAAATTTGAGGGTGTAGATACAGTTTTAAAGGGGTGTAAATATCGTCACTCTAAACTATTTCACATTAGGCCCAAACTGAAATAGAGTTTATTTCACTTCGAGCCCAAAGTGAAATAGAGTCACATTGGGTCCGTTCATTTTAGAGTGGCGATATTGACACCCTTTCGAAACTGTATGTACACGACGAGATGAGATTGGTCTGATGGTAAAACCTCTCACACCTGCACTATGAAGTTGCGGGTTCGAGTCCTTCCCATCCCTAAAAATAAAAAAACCTCAATTTATGTAATAGTATAATACACTAATACTTAAAAAAAAAAAAAAAAACTAGTGTTACTTGCCACATCATTTGGGTAGAAAATTGGGTTAATTATTTGGGTTGTATAGTATTAATTAAAAAAAAATTGCATGTAAACCCTTTCGTAAGCACACCTATTAGTTTGTAAATATCTCTAGTTTATAAATAAATCGAGAAATACTATTGACAATCCATTAATTATCCGTTTACACTCCATTTTTATTTTTTTTATTAATGACAATTTTAACATGAATTAAAATTACTAAACAAGACAAGAAAGTTCTAAACACACTCCAGCCATTTTTTTAGAAAACAAACTTTTTTCCATCTTTAGAAATTTTTTTTTCCACTTTTGTGTTTTTTTTTGTTTTTTTTCCTATTTTACAAATCCTAAAATATCTTCTTCTTTTCAAAATATTTTTTTTTTCTCAGACACCATCAAACCCTCCATCAAAATAATCAGTTTTTTTTTTTTTTTTTTTTTTTTTTTTTTTTTTTTCAAGTACTACCCACATTCAATCATCACCATCCTTAGAATATATATATAAAGTTTATTTATCTAGAAAAATATTTTAAAAAAATATTTTAATACTTAATAGAATTTTTTTTAATTACTGCTTTTCTATTTTCACATATTGATCTCTAAAGTAGTTTTCTTATTGTTTTGATCTCCTCACACTTGTTTAGTTTTATTTTTATTTGATTACTTTACATTTCGTTTCCATTTCCCGTTTTAAATTTTCTAAAGAGAAGTATTCAAAAAGGATAATATTAAAATAAAATGGAGTGTCTTTAGAAATTTAATTCTTTTAAATTAAGTGTCTTTAGAATAAGAGTGCCAAAAGATAAAATGGATAATTTTGAAAAAAAAGAAAGTGTCTTTAGAATTTTTTTTTTTTTTTTTAATTTAAAATTTTTAGAATGGAGTGTCTTTATAAATTAAGTGTAAAAAGAAAAACATTAGGTTGTAAAGAGAAACTCTTAAGAAATCCCAATACCCTTTCTTTAATTATATAGTATTGTATTTTTGTCGGTATACCCCACTTATACCTAATTTGTTATCTAATCAATTTTATTATTATTTTATTTATTTTAACTAAAATAAATAATTTTTAATTCCTAAATACAAAAAGCATATCAATTCTGTTGAGTATTAAGGTCATTTTGTTTGCAGTTTATAGATTAAAATAGCTAAAAAAAAAAAGGTAGAGCAAGATATATATATATAGAGAGAGAGAGTATGTTAAGATACTAATTTGATATGAACATACAATTTTTAAGGGGTTCAAATATCGATGTGAACATACAATTTTTAAGGGGTTCAAATATCATCATTCTATTTTTATTTTAGAGCGAATTACGCCATAACTCTACGCGAAAACAAACTTTTCTCTAATCGATAATGACCTCCTGGTTAGTTAGAGTTAAGGTCAGTAAGGGTAATTTAGTCATTTCTGTTAGTATATTGTATACATCATATTCGGTCAAATAAATTAAATGTATGTCAGAATTTTATTTATTAAAAAATTGAATTAAAAAAAAAAAAAACAATTTCTACGCATTCTCCTAAAGTCCTATGTGTGAACAGATTGAAAACACAACAGAATACTTTTAGCAGTCCAAAAATGGACGTGTATTTTGGAAGGAATTTCTACATTAATATTCAAGATGAAATAGCCCTTTTATAGGCAATACAATCAACAAACTTAACTAAATATAAAAAACAAAGTGGACCACTAACAAAAACAAACTGGACCACTAACAACAGAAACAAAATCCACTACTTGCATAACTAAAGCCTAAAGACCAGGTTAAAAACTAGACACGTTAAACAAACTTTCTATCATATCAAAATAAGATTTCCAACAATCCCTCCCTTAAACTGATGTTTGCAAGCATCTAGTTTATTTACAATTTTCATACAGAACCCTCCCTCAAACTAGATTATTCAATGTACAAACTCCAAGCTAAGCAACTTTCTTAGCTTTAAAAACGAGTCCAATTTGAAGGGCCTGGTAAAAATATCAGCAACAGGATTCTTGCATCTTCCATGATATCCCTCAAGAAATGATATCTTCATCCTCGCCCTCGCCCCTGCAAACAAGTCCAAACGAGTCTAATTGATCCTCGCTCCTACAATAAACAAGATCAATTAATTCATCATTTGTGAGATCCCTCAAGAAATAATATCTCACTTTTATGTGCTTGCATCTTCCATGTAGAATAGGATTCTTTGAGAGTTGAATTGTTGAACTGTTGTCACAAAAAATTAGAGTAGAACCTTGTTGTTTAAACTAGAGTTCTTCAAGAATTTGTCTTAGCCAAGATCTTGACAAGCACAAAATATTGCAGCTACAAATTCAGCTTAAGTAGTTGATAAAGTAACTAGTGGCTGCTTCTTTGATGACCATGAAATTGCTGCAGAACCCAACATAAAGACATTTCTGGATGTGCTTCTTCTATCATTCATATCTCCAGCATAATCACTGTCTGTAAATCCACACAAATCTGATTTTTCACCCTTTTTATAGAAGAGCCCAAAATCATTTGTATCTTTCAAGTACCAAAGGATTCTCTTTGTAGCAAGAAGATGAATCTGTTTTGGTTGCTCCATATACCTGCTAATAAGACTCACCTAATACATCAGACTTCAAACCCTTTTCAACTAGAGCAGTGGTAGAGCTGCAATTTTCATTTGAAACTTGTCTAAAATTTTTTAGGCATATTTCTTTTGATAAACAAAAATTCCATAAATAGATTGTACAACCTCCTGGCCAAAAAAATAATGCATCTTTCTAAGATTAGATATGTCAAATTCAAGCATCATGTTCTCTTTAAATTTTTCAACCATGATGCTATCATTTCTCATATAAATCAAGTCATCCACATATAAGCTTACAATAAGCATTTTCCCCCATCTCTACTTTCAAGGCCGTCCCATGGGGACAACAAACCCAGCATTTTGCTAGGGCCCCCAACTGGCCCAATTTACTCCTTCTTTTGGGGTCTCAATACCCAATATATTTATGTTTAAACATGGCTCAATTCCAAACATTTTCCTACTTTTATTTATATTTTTTCATTTTCAGCCCAATGAACTAATTCAATTAAAAAAAAAAAAAAAAAAACTTTAGGCCCAATAAACTTGTCATTGTGATTCTGAGACTACATCACTACACTATTTAAAACAAAACCAAATAAAATAATTAATTAAAAACATTGTCAAAAAAATAATAATATTAATTAATTAAAAACAACAACCTTGACCTAAAACTAAAGCGCTAAACAAATCAAAGGGTCTGTCTTTCCTAGGTTTGGTTTGCTTTGTGTTGCTTCCTACTCTGTTTTGTTTTAGTATAATAAATAAAAAACGAATGTCTAGAGACAATTTTTGTTAGCATCATAGGGCCCCGATTTTTGTTAATATAATAAAATCGCTTGGGCCCCAAAATGTCTGGATACAGCCCTGTCTTGAAAACCCTCTTTCTGAAAATAGGCATCTATACGACTATACCAAGCTCTAGGTGTTTGTTTTAGTCCATATAGAGCCCTTTTCAATTTATAAACTTTATACCCATAACCAAATTTCATATAACCAGAAGGTTGATCTATAAATACTCGCTCTTGCAAATCTCCATGTAAGAATGCTAACTTCACATCTAGCTTGTATATAGGTCATGAGTTTTGTGCAGACAATGCAACCACCAATCTGATTGCATCATGCCTTGCCATAGGAGCAAAAACCTCTTTCTAATCCACACCAAACTCTTGCTTGTAGCCTTTAGCGACTAGACGTGCCTTGTACTTGTCAACTTCATCATTCTCCTTCAACTTTGTCTTGTAAACCCATTTAAAACTGATCCTCTTTTGCCCTTTTGGAAGGTCCGTCAATTCCCAAGTATTGTTTCTTTCAATAGCTACTATTTCTTCATCCATAGCCCTTTGCCATTTTACTTCTTTTATAGCAGCTTCAAAACATGTTGGGTCACACTATGAAAATAGAGCAAAATGTGTAAGTGGGTTCCTCCAAATTATTGACTCTAGTTACCTCAAAGTCCGTCATCCATGCGAGCCTTCTTTTAACACATTGAGGACGTTAAACTGCTATTGTATCAACCTGCTCGTTAGCTTTTGTTGCTGCTGGTGGAACTTGATTTTGATGAATTTCAAGAATAGGACCTGTTGAAACAAGATGATGAAAAGGCTGCTGCATTAATTCTTCATCTTCACCGTCAAAAGTTGCTGGAATATGTTGTTCAACTGTGTTGATATTCCACGACCATATTCTTTCTTCATCAAATATGACGTCGCGACTAATAACAACTTTCTTGGTGATAGGATTATATAATTTGTAAGAATTTGTTTGATCACTAACACCAAGAAAAAAAACAATCTTCACCTTTGTTGTCCAGCTTTTTTCTCTTCTCATCTGCAATATGAGCATACGGTATGCACCCAAAAACACAAAAATAATAAACTGCCGTTTTATGCCCACTTTAATCTTCCTCATGAGTTTCGTTTTGAACAGCAAAAGTAAGACTTCTGTTCAAAATATGACCACTCCAGCTCATTGCTTCTGGCCAAAATTTTTTGGGAAGATTGCTCCACTTCATAAGATTTCACACCATATTTAGAATTGTACGATTTTTTCTTTCACACACACCGTTCTGTTGAGGTGTATAAGCTGCAGTAAACTGCCTTTTGATTCCATATTTGTCACAAAAATTATGAAATTTTTGCGAGTTGTATTCTCCACCACGATCAGTGCACAACACTTTTATTAAGCTATTAACTTCTTTTTCAACTCTTGCTTTAAAGCTTCTAAAGGCTGTGAATGCTTCAGATTTTTCCTGTAAAAAATAGATCCAAGTTTTCCAACTATAATCATCAATGAATGAGATGATATACCATTTGCCTCCATTAGATGTTGGATTTATTGGACAACACAAATCGGAGTGCACAAGCTCTAGCACCTTCTTTGCCTTCCAAGATTTTCCCTTTTGAAAACTAAGACGATGTTGTTTGCTAACAACACATTCATCACATATCTTTGAAGAAGGCTCAAACTGTGGAAGACTTACTACCATATTTTTCTACTGCAAGGTCTTTAATCCACCAAAATTGAGGTGACCATATTGGAAATGCCACAACCCTGCTATATCTTCGAATTTTACAGCAAAGCATGAATGTGTAGTGTGTTGAAGATGCAATGGAAACATTAGATTAGTTGTCATTTTGACTTGAGCAATTAGACCCAATTTGTCATCTTAAATTCGACAAACTCCATTCTTGATATAGATCTCATATCCCTTTTCTTGAAGCTGACCAACATTGAGCAGATTGGTTTATAAATCTAGAACAAAAAAGTTATTAGAAATAAAGTGAGTTGAATTTCCCTTGGTTTGGAGTGTCACCTTTCCTTTTCCATTTCAGATACTGTAGATTCATCTCCAAAATTTACAGTATTTTAGAAGGATTCATTCAAATCAGAGAAGGCATTCTTGTCTCAACACATATGGTTGCTGCAACCGGTATCTAAATACCATAAATTCAAGTGAGTTTTTTCATTGGTATGACACACCATGAGAAGAGAGACTTCTGATGACTCGCTTTTTGTGTCGTTACCAAATTGCGAATTATCAAAAGAGGTTTATAAAGGAATTCTTATGCAATATTATTAAAGTTTTGAAAATTAGTAAAGCCGTAAGCTTAAGATTCATTCCACAAAGATTAGGTTAGATTAATTGATTTGCTATATAATCTAAGTTAGTCTAACTAGTGTGCAAGAAAATAAATCATGTTAAGTTTGATAGTGTGTGGTTTGAGAAACCACCAAACAATGCATGTAAGTAAATATACAAAAATGTAAAGAGAAAATGAATGGGGATAGGAATCCAATATCACCACTTAGTTAAGAAAATGGGTTTAACAATTAATAGGAATTCTAGGGAGATGATAGAGTAGCTATGGACTATTGAGCAATTCATACATGGCTTCAACAATGTGCAATCTACACAATCAAGGATCGATCTCATTCGGAAGTGTTGTTTAGGCCGTCAATACGAAACCTAAACAACTTCCCACC
This sequence comes from Acer campestre, assembly GCA_954870605.1. Taxonomy (NCBI): domain Eukaryota; kingdom Viridiplantae; phylum Streptophyta; class Magnoliopsida; order Sapindales; family Sapindaceae; genus Acer; species Acer campestre. The sequence continues at coordinate 19,961,127 of OX940799.1, read as the reverse complement.
AAAATGCCTAACCGATTAAGGAAAGTGGGTCAAGACGGGATCGGTTAGTGACAATTGAATGGCCTAGGCAATTGGGGTGATATCCCTACCAACAACCTAACCTATTCACTATGTGCTACAATCAATCAAGTGTGTCAATAACTCAATCAATTTTATCACAAATAAATCCTACAATATATTGTAATCAACAAGTGTGTCAATAACTCATTTAATCACATAAGTGCAAGATCTAATTAAAAAGTAAATAGAACTCTAATTATGCAAACATAATATTTAAAGCTTTAATAAATACTCAAAGTCTAAAAGTCTCTCAAATTACCCCCCCCCCCTAAAACGGGGGTTTAATTACACATAATAACAAACAATGAATGGAAGTAAAATGAAGAGAAATCACCATTGGGTCTCTTTTGTAAGCTTAATCCTTCCTTGAGCTGCCTTGCTTGTATCTTGTGCAAAGATTGGGTGTTGAGAAGGTGTCTAGATATGTGGAGTCATATGGAAAGTGACAAAGGAAAGGTGTGGAGAAGATGGGAAGAGATAAGTGGTTTAGGTGGAGTAATCTAAGTGTTTATTGGAGAGGAGAATGGTGGGATTAGGAATGGTGGAGAAAAGAGGTTTTTTGATTGTCAAGAGTTGTCCAAAATGGGAAAATAGTGATGTATTTATAAGGTTTTCAAATTAGGTCATGGATGGTCAATTACCAAAATACTCTCTAGACATGTCAGAATGCCATTTTGGCCCCTCTAGGGGGCCTTTCCGTAATTTTTCCCACCAATCATATTTTGACAGAGATGGCTTTGCAGTTTGGTTTATGGCGACGCAGGTGACATCAACTGGAGCCAAAAACAACTCCCTGTCGCTGTGGCGACGTCATTAATTCTTCTATGTCGCCATTTGTGTCACCATTTGTCGTGGCGACGTCTCGTGGTGATGCCATTAATTCTTCTATGTGGCCCTTTGTGTGGCCATTTGTCATGGCGATGTCTCGTGGCAATGCCATTAATTATTCTATGTTGCCCTGACAAAGAGCGACAGCTAGTGGCGAAGCCATACCTGAATGATTTTTTAGGAATTAAACTCTCTATCGCCGTGTGCCAATAGTCATCACCTTCGAAGGGCGGAAATGCCCTGTTTCTCCACTTTGTGCACATTTTGCACCAACTTCTACTTCTTCACAAATGCTCTTAAGGCACAATTAAACCTAAAACACTTGATTAATGACATTAAAACACGGGGAAATGCCTGAGAATCATGCAAAAAGAGAAGGAAATGAGAGTCAAAATCATACCAATTTTGGTTTGATCAAATACCCCCAAACTTGTCTTTTGCTCGTCCTCAAGCAAAACAAATATAAGCACTCATGAACATGTGTCTAAATATCAAACAATCAACATTAAAGCACCAACTCTTTATAAAACACTCAAAAGTCAATATTCGACTTGCAAAACCAAAATCGAAGAGATTAAATCAACGTTGTGCTCATTAGGAAAAATGCATGTAAGAGATGCTAAATGAAGATTAAAAACATGCCACTCTAAATACACATTGTGTACAACGCGATCCTACATTCAAGATGCTAAAGTTTCAAAAACTAGAGTGCCATTCGGAAAAGAATGTAATTCGCCTTGACATCTAATCCTCACTGGATTCTCTCATTTTTAGAAAAGATTCCTAGGCTTCACTCACAATCCATATGCAATATGAGTTTATATTCAGAATATCAAATATAATTGCACATGATCATTTAAAATCACAATTTCTGAAAATTTGTCTCATGAATGGAATTGAAAACCATGAACTGAAAAGAACATGCATCAACCAAAATTTCCAAAGTAGACATCCCTAAAGATCAAATAGGTCTTTCATTTGGTTGTAATGGGGCTTAAGGTGAATGGTGAGTCAATAAATAAGAAGAATTGATAACAAACACCCAAAGGTCACACTAAGGCATACATTCTAAATTTAGCACACTTTACTCATTACAACTTGCATAATCCACACTTTGGCGTCCAGGTTTACAATTTACTTTGTGCATTTTCTACTCTTAATTTTCATTGAGTAGCTCATTTAATTCTAACTAGGCAATTTGTGCCTCATTCTTTTTTTTCTTTTTCTTTCTTTTCTTTTCTTTGCTTTGCTTTTTCGTTTCTTTGCTTTTCTTTTCTTTTCTTTTCTTTTCAAGTATTGCATTTCATCTTTTTAATGTGTTTGCACATACATACTTGCCTAGGTACACACCTTACAATTTCTACAACTCAAAGCTTACATTCAACCCTTAAGCTTTAGCAAACCATTTGGTACAAGGTAAGTCTAGTGTATAGGCTATATGGTTTATGTTGATGTGGTTCATGAATGAAAAGCTTAATTGTGTTTGGCTTCAAATAGGCAATGAAGCACACACATTAGAGAGATTGGAAGTATTTAGGTCAATTTAGTGGTTTTTCACATGCATTGCCTAAAATCATCTCTAAAGGTTCGTCCACAAAGTCAATTAAGCTATCCACAAGCAGTCCATAATGTTCTATAGCAAAAAACATTTAAGTGCAAACGAGGCATTTTAAATATGCTTAATATGTGTGTTTGAATGAGTATTTAAAGAGTGAAAATTTTCCATCAAAATAAGTTTTTTAGGGCCGTGTTTGTGAACCTCACGGAAAGTCTTCACTATTAATTCCTAATCATCAAGCACAATTGAGTATTCACTCTAACATCAAGAGAAAAGAACTAGCGTGCTTTGTGCAATGCAACCCTAAATGACATGAAGTTAATCTAAACTAAGCAACGCAAAGATGCACTATTCCTTACTCGCACAGACAATGGCATAATCTCAACAAGAAAAATATGCTCAAGCATGACATTATCACAAGATTTTCGAAAATTTTGAAAAATTTAGGCTCAAACTATTTGCACACAATTTGCAAACAAGAGATGGTGTTGCGCACACACCCCCAAACCTAAATTAGACATTGTCCTCAATGTCTTAAGGGCTTATAAATCGGTAAACGCGGCGCAATACACATCCACAATTAAAGAGTCAAAACACAATCAATGTCCATATAAAAATTTATCCCAAAGATTGGAATCAAGTGGTTCAATAACATCCTATATATTCATTATCAACTAGAGATATAGCAATGTAGATTCATCAAGAGTCACATCACAATCCATGTGGACAAAATATGTGATCAAGCCTAAATCCACTATCACAAACAATTCACACCCTTATTCTAAACAAGAAACTAAAACGCAAGAAATAAAACAAACTGAAATAAGAAAAGAAAGAAATTGTACCTAGGTGGGGTGCCTCCTATCGAGCGCTTAGTTTTACGTCCCCTCTAGATGTGCTATTTGGACCGGTTAACCGAATTCCAAGGCTTCGAATATACACCTATATGCGATTAGGTCTTGGAAGTATTTGTTGCCCGCCGGTATGTTCCTAATCACATAAAGCAAAGGCAAGTAAATGTGCACTTGAAAAAGTGGTTTAATAAGATTAGGAAACAACCTATACCAAATGATTTTAAGTAGGCGGCTTTGAGAAATAGGAGGAACATAAGGCTTAGATTCCTTCATTTCAACATTCGTCTCCTCTTCTCCTACTTCTTCACATGTAACACTAGAAGACTCATTAGCAAAATTGTGAAAATGATTGTGCTCTACATTCTCACCATTCCAAGGGATGGTGGTAGCTTCTTCCAGCATTGGTGGACTTGGGAACTCTTGGCTCTCTTGCGCTTGCATGGCTTCCATGATAGCTCCAAGGTGCACTTCCATTCTTCTCAACGAAGCCTCTAATCTTGAAAACCTAAGTGCACTTGCCTCTAAACATCCGTTCAAAGTATGCTCGTACGACATTTGTGATGCTCGGATGGCCTCTAGAATTTCTTCCTCGGGATTCCCATCCTTCAGTCCCGTATTGGAAGAATTCGAGTCATGTCATGAGCTCTTTCTTCCTTTAAGTGCCTTGAGGCAAATAACTCCATGTCTCGGTTGAATATGGCCAAATGCAAGTCAAAACGATCCATTGTTCCTGAAAAGAAAACAAAAAGAAAAAACGAAAGCAAGACACAAAAGAAACAATACTAGAAAATTTAAAAATAACAAAAATGGCACACTACCTAGAAAATCTAACTAAATAAATAAAAAACAAATCAAAAAATCTAAACACTAATCCTCAGCAGCGGCGCCATTTTGATAACTAACTTTTTGTTTCGTTACCAAATTGCGAATTATCAAAAGATGTTTATAAAGGAATTCTTATAGAATATACTTTAAGTTTTGAAAACTAATAAAGCGGTAAGTTTAAGATTCGTTCCACAGGTTAGATTAATCGATTTTCTATCTAATCTAAGTTAGTCTAACTACTGTGTAAGAAAATAAATCATGTTAAGTTTGATAGTGTGTGGTTTGAGAAACCACCAAACAATGCATGTAAAGTAAATATACAAAAATGTAAAGAGAAAATGAATGGGGATAGGAATCTAATATCACCACTTAGATAAGAAAATGGGTTTAACAATTAATAGGAATTCTAGGGAGATGATAGATTAGCTATGGACTATTTAGCAATTCATACATGGCTTCATTAATGTATAATCTACACAATCAAGGACCAATCTCATTCAGAAGTTTTGTTTCGACCGTCACTACGAAACCTAAACAACTTCCCACCAAAATGCCTAACCGATTAAAGAAAGAGGGTCAAGGCGGGATCGGTTAGTGATGATTGAATGACCTAAGCAATTGGGGTGATATCCCCACCAACAACCTAACCTATTCACTATGTGCTACAAATAATCAAATGTGTCAATAACTCAATCAATTTTATCACAAATAAATCCTACAACATATTGTAATCAACAAGTGTGTCAATAACTCATTTAATCACATAAGTGCAAGATCTAATTAAAAAGTAAATAGAACTCTAATTATGCAAACATAATATTTAAAGCATTAATAAATACTCAATCCAAAAGTCTCTCAAATCACCCCTCCTAAAATGGGGGTTTAATTACACATAATAACAAACAAAGAATGGAACACTACTACAAAAATGTTAAAAGATATCGGTTGTTTACATCGGTTTTTAGATAACCGATTTAAAAAAACTTTTAGAAATCGGTTTTTATAAAAATCGATTTCTTAAATATTGTGGTTTAAAAAGAAAATGGTTTTTGGGAAAACCGATATGGATTTATTTTCCAATAAGAAATCGGTTTTCCTTAAAACCGATGTCTTAAATATTACTGTTTGAAAAGACAACGGTTTTTGGGAAAACTGATATGAATTTTTTTTATGATAAGAAATCGGTTTCCATTAAAACTAATGTTTTAAATATTGTGGTTTGAAAAGACAACAATTTTTGGGAAACCAATATGGGTTCAAAAGCAAAATTTTGCTGATATTCAAATATGACCTATGTCTATATTCAAGTGCGCATCTCTAAAAATACTCAACGTTATTTGCTCAAATTTTGATACAAGAAAGTAGACATGCAAAAAAAAAAAAAAAAAAAAACACTTTTTGTTCAGAAAATATTCCAAAAATCGATTTGAAAAAGTGCGAAAATGAGCGATGAAAACATCTCACTCACGGATTCGCGTCGCTTGTGACCTTTGACTGAATAATTGATCATAACTTTCAAAATACCAACCAGAATTTTACATTCTTTATACCGTTGGATTTGTATCGAAAAATTGAAGAACCCAACAAAGGTAAAAAAAATTATTTCCTTTCCAAAAGATACAGTTTTAAGGAAATTGTTTGCACAAAAACTGATCATCTCCAATCGTTTCTGACTTTTGACTGAATAATTGATTATAACTTTCAAAATACTACCCAGAATTTTACGTTCTTTATACCGTTGGATTTGTATCGAAAAATCAAATAACCAACATGCACAAAAAAAATTATTTCCTTGCCAAAAGATAAGGTTTTAAGGAAAAAAATTGCACAAAAATATCTCCAGCAGAACACAATACCACACAAAAAATGAAATGAAAAATAAACCCACCAATAATTTTTTTTTTTTTAATATATGTTTGTAGTAGAAATTATAATTTTAATTAGTTGAGTAAATTTAAATTTATCAAACAAGTTTTTATTTATTTTATTTCTAACAACTCATATATATTATATATAAATATTGTGCAATTGTTAACACATCCAATCTTGTAGTCAGGTGGTAAAGGTTTACCACTTTGACTTTGAGGTTGCAAGTTAAATTCCTCATAATGACAATAATTGTCATTATTATCAGAGGTGGAGCGGTCGGACGGTGGGATTTCTTTTGCGTTTTTTGTAATAGTGGAAAGTAAAATGAAGAGATATCACCCTTGGGTGTCTTTTGTAAGCTTAATCCTTCCTTGAGCATCCTTGCTTGTATCTTGTGCAAAGATTGGGTGTTGAGGAGGTGTCTAGATAGGTGGAGTCATATGGAAAGTGACAAAGGAAAGGTGTGGAGAAGATGGGAAGAGAGGAGTGGTTTAGGTGGAGTAATCTAAGTGTTTATTGGAGAGGAGAATGGTGGGATTATGAATGGTGGAGAAATGAGGTTTCTTGATTTTCAAGATTTTTCCAAAAGGGAAAAATAGTGATGTATTTATAGGGTTTTCAAATTAGGTCATGAATGGTCAAAATACCCCTGGACATGTCAGATTGCCATTTTGGTCTCTCTAGGGGACCTTTCTGTAATTTTCCCTACCAATCATATTTTGATAGAGATGGATTCGCGGTTTGGTTTATGGCAATGCAGGCGACATTAACTGGAGCCAAATACAACTCCCTGTCGCTGTGGCAACGTCATTAATTCTTCTATGTGGCCCTTTGTGTGGCCATTTGTCAAGGCGACGTCTCGTGGCGATGCCATTAATTATTCTATGTTGCCCTGACATAGAGCGACAACTACCATGACAAAGAGTGATTGCTTGTGGCTATGCCATACTTGAATGATTTTTCAGGAATTAAACTCTCTGTCGCCTTGTGCCAATAGGCAACACCTTCAAAGGGCGGAAATGCCCTATTTCTCCACTTTATGCACATTTTGCACCAACTTCTACTTCTTCTTCACAAATGCTCTTGAGGCACAATTAAACCTGAAACACTTGATTAACGACATTAAAACACGGGGAAATGCCCGAGAATCAAGCAAAAAAAGAAGGAAATGAGGACCAAAATCATACCAATTTTGGTTCGATCAACTTTTTCTTCCTCTTTTTCTGCAAAGTTAGACCTTTTACCATGCCCACCACAATTTTTATTTAAATTCACTCGACATTTTGAGCAAGAATGACCATGTGACAGCAAAAACATTCAACATTTGGTTTGTTTACAAACCTTGGCTTATAGCCGGTTGTATTATGATCATCACGACATTTCCCTTTTCCTTGATAGTCAGCACCTCTATTCTCTCCCGGCCGCTGGTGTGCATTCTTGCCTCTCCAGCTATCTTTTCCATGTCTAGTTTTTTTTAGAATGATTGCTTGTAATGCCTACTCCTCTTTATCCTACTGGTTGATTTTTTGTTCATGAACCAGCAAAGAACTTTGTAATTCATGAATTGATAGTGTCAATGTCTTTTGATTCCTCAATCAAACAAACAACATAATTGAATTTCGCCATCATTGATTGAAGAATCTTTTAAAACTACAGTGACATCCTCCAGCTTCTTCCCATGTATTCACATCTTGTTTGTGATGGCCATTGTTCTTGAGAAGTACTCTGAAACTGACTCTCCTAACTTTATTTGTAGAGTCTCAAATTCAGCGCGAAGAGCTTAGAGTTGCACTCGCTTCGCCCTTTTTGTCCCCTAATACTTCATCTTCATGGAATCCCAAATTTGCTTGGAAGTATCTTTGCAAAGAATAGTTTCCAAGATTGAAAGATCAATGGCTTGAAAAATATAATTTTTTGCCTTAAGATCCTTCAGTTGCAATCCTTCTCATTTGTCTCTCTAGGCATCTGTCAACATGACGCCTTTAAGAAGTTCTATTACCCCAGAATTAATGCCCTACCAATATTCTTTAGACTTCAAAAATTTCTCCATCAACATACTCCAATGATCATAATGGTCATCAAAATGTGGAATTGAAGGTTGCACAAAATTCGATGTGTTCTTTGTAGCCATCACTAATGATTGCTGCAATGAAAGTGAAAAGAAAGATAACCAAGAAAGCTGCTGCAACTACACTCTTTCTCTCACTTTTCTCAACCGGGCTCTAATACCACTGTTAATAGATTGAAAACACAACAGAATACTTTAAGCAGAGCAAATATGGACGTGTATTTTAGAAGGAATTTATACATTAATATTCAAGATGAAATAGCCCTTTTATAGGCAATTCAATCAACAAACCTGACTAAATATCAGAAACAAAGTGGACCACTAACATAAACAAACTGAACCACTAACAACAGAAACAAAATCCACTACTTGCATAACTAAAACATAAAGACCAGGTAAAAAACTAAACATGTTAAACGAACTTCCTAAACACAAGGACATATCAAAATAAGATTTCCAACAATACTATGTTCATAAACCTTTCTCTCACTAACTGAACAAGAAAACTTTCTTTAACACACCTAACCATTAAACACGCAATTTTATGTTTGGCAACTGAGAAACTGCAAACAAGTTTTTGGGCGTCTGTTGTCTTTGGTGTCCATTTAGTTTTTCATTTGTTATGTGTTTAATTGCTAAGGATTTTAGAGAGAAAATACCCAAAAATGATTGATCATGGTTTATGAGTGTGCTTCGTTTTCTAATCTATTTTTATTTAGGAAAATAGGTGTGAGTATTTATGTTTGGTTGGTGAAAATCGAAAAGAAAATAATAAACAAAAGTACAAATTGATTTCTAGTTTCCTTTTGTTAAATGAGACCAGGTAATTGGACAAATTATTTCTTTAGTTGTCACTAATTTGCTTCGTAAATAATCTATAATTGTCCCAGAGACGTAGCTCAACCGGTAGATGGATGGGCTTAGGCAAATAACTCCCTAGTCAGTGGCTCAAATCCTACCAATGGTAAAAAGCTTCAAAAAAAATAATAATACCTGATCTAGATAGGTGAATAGATAGATACTGTCAATATATATATATAATTTATTTGTAAAAAAATATATATATATATAATTTATTTGTTTGGTGATAAATGTATGCAATTTAGTTTTAGGAGTTCACAAGTTCACAAATAAAATTCAGCTGAGATGAATTTTGACATGACACGTAAAAAACACGATACAATTATGGGTGGCTCTATTGCCACCCATAAAATGTCTCAACACATTTTTTTTTTAATGCTATTTGACAATCCATTAATTATCTATTATCTGTTTACAATTTTTTTTTTTTTTTTTATATTAATGATAATTTTAACCTGAATTAAAATTATTAATCAAGACAAAAAAGTTCTAAAGATACTTTAAACTATTTTTTTTAGAAAACAACTTTTTTTCATCTTTTTTTTTTCCTTCCTATTTTGTGTTTTTTTGTTGTTTTACAAACCCTAAAATATCTTTTTCTTTTTTTCAAAATATTTTTTTTTCCTCATACACCATTAAACCCTTCATCATTATCATCACTAGTTTTATTTATTTATTTATTTATTATATATATATATATATATAAACTTTTCCTTGTTTTCTGGTTCATCCAAATTCAAAATCATTTTTTTTTTCTCTCAAATACCTCACACATTCAATATCACCATCACTAGAATATATATATATATATATATATAATTCCTTTTTTACAAAAAATAATATTTAAAATTACTTTTTTACTCAACAATTTTTTTTACTCAACTTAAAATCAAAAAAAAAAAAAAAAAAAAAAGGGTATTGCTTTCCTATTTTCACAGTTTTATCTCCAAAACAATTTTCTTCTTGTTTTGATCTCCTCACTTTTATTCTGTTTATTTTCATTTGATTACTTTACATCTCTTTTTCATTTCCAGTTTCAAATTTTCTAAAGCGAGGTATTGAAAATGATTAATATTAAAATAAATCGGAATGTTTTTAGAAATTTAATTTTTATTAAATGGAGTGACTTTAAAATAGGAGTGTTAAAAGATAAAAGGGATAATTTTGGAAAAAATGAAGTCTTTAGATTTTTTTTTTAATTAAAATTTTTAGAATGCAGTGCATTTAGAAATGAAGTGTAAAAAGAAAAACATTGGGTTGTAAGGAAAAGCTCTCTTTCTTGAAAGATAATTTAAAATTAAAATAATATATAACAAAATTACTTTTATACCCAAATAACAATTGCTCATCGCTATAACTGGGAAAAAAATCATTAGTACTCAAAATCATACAAAGAAATCGATCACTAGAATGGTTATTTAATAAGAAAAATTGACCTTGTATGATTCTGAACCATTTAAGGACAACCTAGATGAGAAAATCCGGAGAACAACCATACCTAAAAACAGTTTTATATATTTCTCCTTAACAATCAATATGGCAAAGTAAACCAATGCCAGTGTGAAAATATATATATATATATATATATATTCTTGCTTTGGGTTTGTTTTCTTTTTTGTAGGAGAAATGAAGAGATACAAACACACAAACTGAGAGAGGGATTTTCGTATTAAAAAAAAAAAACAAGCTTCTCTCTTCGTATATGTTATTATTGTTGATGTGCTATTGTCTGCTCAGCTAAAGTTTTTTTTTTTTTTTTTTTTTTTTTTTTTTTTTTTTTTTTTGAGGCGGATAAAATCAAGATAACAATATAGCCCCAAAATTTTGAATATTGAATGATGAAGAATTCTTTCACAGTTACAGTGATTGAGAAAGAAGAAGAAGAATGTTTTAAGTTATATGGGCATAAAAGTAATTTATTATAAGTTATTTTAATTTTAAAATATTTTAATAAAAAATAGGTGTATCCAGACATTTTATGGATGTCAATAGAGCCACCCTAAATTTTTCATTACAATATTTCCCATTGCCAATAATTTATTTACGTTAAAGAGAATAAATTATTTTTAGGATCATTCATGTCGTAGATGATACAAAGAAAAATAAATAAATTAAAAATTGATGTGTTTTTTTTTTTAAAAAAATATCATAAAAAACATTGATGTGTGCTTCCCACGTGACGTGGCCTCTCATACACGAAGAGAACAAGAAGAATGCGTGCCCCCCACGTGAGATAGCATTTCATGCACGAGTCTTGGAGTTGTAACCTGAGTTTAGGCTAGTGCATTCCATGTGCAGCAAAAACAATGTTGATAGTTGCAAAATTCAAGGAATGGTTGGTTAAGGATCCAAACCTCATATGCTTGGGAAGTGAATTTCGTCTCGTTTATAGTGAGAGTTAGGATCCTTTCATGCCTTTTCTTTTTCTTATGTAATTCATTATATTTTTTTCAAGTGTAAATGAAATATCCACTTACATAAAAAGAAATAAATTAACAAATCTTGATTATATATTTTCTTTTATGTTTATGTGTTAGCATCTATTGAAAAGCTAAGGAAAAAAAAAAAAAAAAAGGACAGGAAAGAATCCTGATCCTTATTTGAAAAGGGCAATTGGTAGGTTATATTCAGACCATTCGTGAATCGTGATATCACATGCCAATTTCTAACACATAGATCTATCAAGAATGTCACGTACTCACTCACCAACAAAAAAAATAAAGTTAATATTACAATGAAAATCTATCAAGAGTGCATATATAAAAGTTAGATTAATATTATAGACTGTGTTTGATTACTTAATTAAATTGGTTCAAATATATAACTAGGAAACTTCATATTGATGATAGCAAAGTTTGTAAGCTCTTAGAAAACTCAACAAATAATTGAAGTGTTGAATTTATAGGTAAAAATATCAACTAGCATTTTTTGACCGTTGCAGATGCAAATAACGTTTGTCCCTATAATGTTAAAAATTGTGCGTTGAGGCCTTTATAACAATGACAGTTCAGTACCCTAAACTATCATTTACACCCTTGATCAACTATAATTAAAAACTTTAAAATGAAATTTATAGTAAATTTTATTATGATTAATATTATTATACTACCACCATGTCATTTTTAAAACTCAGCTCTGCATAGGTTTCCTAAAAAAAAAAAAAAAAAAAAAAAAAAAAATTCCCTGAGTTATTATTACATAAAATGATGATATAGATCTGCTAAGGCAACTTGTATATAAACAGGCATGATCTCCTCATTTTCTTATCAAACTTGGTTTCAATCAGACGATATATCCAAACTAATCCCAAAATGTCTGCACTAACTCCTACTCATCTTTATCAAAGCTTTGAATGGCCCTTAGACAACAATCCCATAAACCATCAAAATAACTACTTGATCACTCAGAATTTTGAGTCCTTATTTTCTAATTTTGATCCATCTGATCATCAGCTTCATCGCTCAAATCCCATCATGGTTAAGAAGCTTTATCACAATGCTAGTGAGCGTGATCGACGCAAGAAAGTCAGCACTTTGTATTCTTCTCTCCGTTCTCTACTTCCCGCTGTTGATCAAACTGTAAGGTTTTTTTTTATTTTTTTTATTTTTTAATTATGTTATCTTCATTATCACTCTCGAAAATTTAACAACATATTTCATGACTATTACAGAAGAAATTAAGCATTCCAGTCACAATTTCATGTGCTCTCAAGTACATACCAGAGCTTGAACAACAAGTGGAGAATCTAATTCAAAAGAAGGAAGAGCTTTTGTCTAGGAAAGGAGAGGTTATTCATCATCAAGAAATGCAAAGAAAAGGGCTTGTTGGGAGCTCCTTTTTTTCTATTTCAGTTAGTCGGCTAAGCAGTAGTGAAGTTGTGATTCAGATTTCTACATATAAACTCCATAAAAATCCATTATCTGAAATCTTGCTTCACTTAGAGGATGATCATGGCCTTCTTCTTATGGATGCTTCTTCTTTTGAATCATCTGGAGGAAGACTCTTCTACACTTTACATCTTGATCAGGTACATACTCTTTTAATTAGGATCAAGTATTTATTTTTTCGTTTTTGTATATATATATATACCACTGTGGTGTTGCGACTTGAATCTGGATCCTGTTGATCATGATGATTGTAAAAGATTCTGAATTTAATTGATTATAACTGAATCTTACTATATATATTAATTTGATATTTTTAATTGACGAAAAAGTTCTCCAGAACCGGGAAATTTAAGCACAAATTAATTAATGGAATCTTTTTAATTATAATAATTACTTGCCTAATTATGTTCCTCTATGTATATGTATGTTTCTTTGGACTTTCAAAACGTTTTGATGTTTTATTAAATTTCTGCGTTTTGTTTTTTATTCAGTTGGAAAGTGCAAGCAGATTGGAGTGCGACGTTCTAAGTGAGGAGCTTTTGTCATTGTACGAGAAAAAGAGTTATTTAAATGGTAATTGATTTGGCTGTAAACTATGATCATACTCTACTTGCACTACAAGGAAAATGGCTTTCGACCACGGGCATTTTGTGGACCGCAGAGAAATCAATCATTTTGATGGAAAGCAGAGAAAAGATGGCCAATGATCATGTCTTGCCATTGTAGTAAAATGTAGGATGGTATCTGTTCTTAGGGTTGACTGGAGATGAAAAAAAAAAACAGAATATGAAAATAGAATAGAGAAGATATGCCATCTGTTATCAGATATAGTAAATGTTGGTTTTAAATCCATAAAAAAAATAAAATAAATAAATAAATAAAATAAAATAAATTATTTTTGTCTACAAAGGCTGAAGGAGGATCGATTTGTTCATGACATACGGATAAAAAAAAATTATATTGAAAATACACAAAGTATGTCTAATACAACTTAGAGGGGTTGAATAAGTTTTAATTAAAATTAATTACCAACTTTCGATTAATTAATATTATCAAAAACTAAATTATATCACCCAATCGCAACAAACAAGCAATCTGACGCAGCGGAAATAATAAAAGAATACGACCAACGTCAATATTCTTAATAAACTCTGGAATCCACTAGAAAACGAGAGAAACTCTCAAAGAAAAGTCTGAAATATTATTGAATAATTGAATAAATCGGCCAAAAGGCTTACAAGCATATTTAAAGTGAAAACCCTAACCCTAATCCTTGTTGGACAAGAAATATGACTAAATACTAAAAATTACCAAAAATAGTAAAATTGAGATAATTGCGGAAATAAAAACTGCTAGGAATCCGAAGCAAGCCTGAATTGACGGAAGTCGATTCGAACTTGGAAAACAAAAGTTATGGCTAAAACGAAACTTTCCTAAAATAGCAAAAACGGCAATTTCGGGGCCTAAACGACTGAATTCGGCTAAAAAAGGTATGCTACAATAGCAAAGCTATTGAATAACTCCCACGCCGAAACGCATCAACTGTGCGAGTTTCGCGTCATTCCGACTTCGACGCCCGAACTACTGGAATTCGATTGCCCTTGAATTTAGGATATTCCCTCTTTATCATGTACGCATCAGCCACTTGTTCTATATCACAATCAACGAAATATAAGTGTGGAAAACAATAAAAACACGTTTGATTTACGTGAAAAACCCTCCAACTGGGCAAAGTTTTGCACATTGCAAATTATGCAAACTCCCTCGTTTTGCTTGGGCTCCCCTTATTTTGGGTCAAACCATCAAGTCAATGTAAGGCACGAGCCCCTTTAGACAGGGGCGAAACCAGAATTTTTTTTCAAGATGGGCCGTTATGAAATTTTTTTTTATGAAAGAAATTTCATTAATTAAAAAAAAATGTACTTATAGTTGAAATTGACAAATTAATAATAATTTTTTTAAACAACTATATAAGTCAATTATTTACTTTAAAATCTAAAATTAACCGATAAGGGGATGAATAGTTTTTTTCTTTTTAAGAGTAATTAAGTTTGAATTAAATATGGAAATACTTAGATACATAAAAAAGGAAAAAAAAAAAAATACTTGATCATATAGTATGTTTTATCCTCACTAAAAGATAATCTTGACTTATGGGTATTAACTAATATAATTTTAATTCTTTAATAGATAATGTATAATGTATATAGCATTAATATATATTCTTTTTTTTTTTTTTTCAAATGTATAGCCCACCCAAGCCATGGCTATTTCCGCCATAGCCTATAGACCTACCAAGTCCATTAGACCTAGTTGCATCTATGGGTGACATGTTAGCACAATAGTAAGAGGGTTCATTTGTTCTAATCCACCTAGGTGATACATTTTCATTCCTAGTGGTCATATATATATATATAGTCAACATGTTACTAGATTTCTTAGGATCATTGACTTTAGATTTCCTAGGTGCATGCATATAGGCTTTTCTAAGTCTATTTCTTTCCTTCATGCTCTCATCCCTACATTTCTTAATGTAACTAAAGCAATTAGGCATAATATGCCCATCAACACCATAAAAATGACAAGTAGGTATAAAGTGATGAGTCATACCATATCATTGTGAGGTCACTGGAGACTTGTCATACATTTGATGTAGCATTTGGTGTTGAATCGGTTCTCTCCTTTTTTGTTGTTGAACCGTGTTGGAAGGCTTAGTTGGTTGAGTTTGCATGGCTTGCCTTCTTGGTTGGTTAAACCATTGTTGAAGAAAGCTTGGTTGTGGAGCCTTTGGTTGTTGAGGTTGAGCTTCACTCTTTGTTGGCATCTTGACTTGGCCACTCTTGGATGACTCTCCAAGTTCAATCTTTCTCCTAGTATGTTGTGGGGATCAAGCTTCCTTTATGCTCTTTTCCCATAACAAGCACCGTTTAGTCCAAAGAGGGGGTTTCCTTGTCATCAACATATCCAAGACCCATCTTATCATTTGGCTTCTTTCCATGCCCTAACATTTTGTCAAGCTTTTCGGTGCTAGAGGTCATTTTAGCAAGCAACTCCTTAGCTTCAATTCCTCAAGCTCATTCTTCATCTTGTCTTCACTGTCTTTGACTTTCCTCACTTCTTCATTTAAGTGAGTCACTTCGGTTGTTAGCTTGAGATTCTTTTCCTTTAGCTTTAGAATCTCATTTTTCTTCTTCAACCGTGAACTTTGGATGTACTTGATGAAGTCTTTATAGTCCATGTTTTCCTCATTTCCATTGTGGAGTGAAATGAGGAACCCTCATCACTTGAGTCATTTTCTATTTTTTTTCTCCATCCATTCATCACTTGAAGATAAGGATCTCTCATCACTTTGCTTTTATCAACTGAGTCAACTTCCTCACACTACAAGAATTTAACTCTTTCCCCACAAAAGTTTAGGCGACAAAGGTTGATTTGTAGGCAAAAGTCACTTTTCCACACAAAAAAGAAGTTTCGTGGGCTTAAGACACCCGCCAGAAAATCCATGGGCTGGAGGAGTTGGGCCGACGAAATAAGTCATTTATCTCGACAAATTGTTTGTTGCGTAAGATGTGTGTTGAGGCGATGAAAAAAATTGTCCCATTTGTAGGCGAAGGGTTAGATGGAATTGTTCCCGCTTTTTTTTTTTCGTTTGTTGTCCCTACAAACTTCGTATTCGAAGGGAAAAGATTATTAAAAATTTAAAACAAATAAAACTATCGCTCAAAGTCATAGGCAAGTACTCCCAACTTCAAAACTCTTGTTTCAGAACTTCTCTGCTCTCCTTTCATCATCCCCAATTTTCTCTAATCACCCAGCTTCTCTTTCTTTCTCTCTTATTCCCCTGTCTGTGTCTCCAATTTCCTTAAAACCAAACCCTACAATTATATCAAATTCAAACCCCAATAGGCAAGAGCCCATATCGACACAAGAAGAAGAGGTAATTGTTTGCTTATTTTTTTCTTCCTTCCATTGTTGCCTTAGGGTTTTGATACCATTCAATATTTGCCTATTATAAATTTTTCGAGTGTTGAATTTATTAAGCAATTACCTGTTTGTTGATAATCAGAGTACACATATATGAAAACATTGGCTGTGAATTTGATTGGTTTAATATATTGCCATGTTTGGGCGAGATTGTGTGGGGATTTTGTGGAATGGAGTGAGGGTCAGTTGAGGTTTTGTCTTGGCTGCTCTATGGTGCTGTGTTTGGCGGGTTTTTGGGGGGTATGATGCTGGTTGGTTTTTGCTTTTTTCCTGGTTTCTTTCCCCTGTTTTGTTCTGCTATTTTACTGTAGGCTATTGTCTTCCTTTTGTTTGTTGGTGGGTTCTGTCCGTTTGCCTCTGTGTTGATTGTGCCTTGTTGGTGCTTTCCTATGCTGCCTTTGTGCCCTTTTGTGGCTTTTAATATAATTACCGAATGAGAGGGTGGCAGTGCTGCAACATTCATGTAAAAGAATTCGATGAGTTCATGAGTATTCCACCATGCACCAAGGGATGGCACGATGCAAATCCAGGATCATGATCAGTGGATCTAGACGAGGTTGTGTTTCCTTGGTAACTTAAATTTTTTGTTCAATGGCTGAACTTCTTTAAAGTGACTTTTTCTGCCTTTTATTCAATTCTGGAAAGTGTGTGCTTATTCAATAATCTTATTTTGGAGAGACCAATTGACTAAATGACTTATCCACTTTCAGATTATAGTGTTGTGTTCTTGTAAGTTCCAGAGCTTTATAGAATATCAGACAAATTAATTATTCATTTCATTTAGAAGTACTTTTAGCAATAGCAAAAGTGCTTTTTCTTCAATATATATATATATATATATTGCCTTGTTTGCTTGGGCATTGCCTTCTTGGTTTCTCCTTTGTTTCTGCTTGGTCTGGCCTTGTTCATGCTAAAATCGAGTATATTTTTATCCTGTTGCACATCCATATGTATTGGGCAAACTCTTTCGTTGATTGTTTAGCGAAAATGGGTTCTAGGCATTGTGGGGATAGGCTATAGTGGGGTGATTTATGAGGTTTGGGTGTTTTTTCGCAGCTGTGGGATGGTGATAAGCTTGTGGTTCTGGTGTTTTGGTGTCTTTTTTATACTTTCTGGTGATACTATGTTCTTGTTTTGCTTTTCCTCTGCTTTGTTGTTTCTTTTGTTTTGTTGGTGTTCTAAGTGGATGGGGGTACTTTGTGTGGGGTTGGGGCTTTTTGTTGTCACGGCCAGATGTTGTTAGTTTGGCCCTCTCCTTATGCCTTTTTTGGCTCCTTTTCAATAAAATGCAGTTTCCAAAAAAAAAAAAAAAAAAAAAAAAAAAAAAAACTATTGTAGACCCTACAAACCTTAGTGTTCCACAAAATGGAGGTTATGCAATGGAGCTTGTACAAGCCACTTGCCATGGTATAGGGTGGTGGGGATTTTATATTACTATAATTTAGTTATGGACACCTAGACTTTGCTAATATTTCACCATTTATCAATATATGTACATCAATTATGTTTTGGTTATGCACCATTACAAATAGATTTTTAAGGCTTTCAAATTCCTAAAGAAAGTATGTCTTATATAAAAGCTTAAGAATTGGGTTGCATTGGGCTAGCCAAAGTTATTACTTTACATTACTTTTACTGGATGAGCAGTAATGGAAGGCTAATTTCTCACTGTAATAAATTATTAGACTTCTTTGTAGACATAGTAGAATTACTTGTATTATTCAGTTCTTTGTTTTGTAACAATATTTGGAGTTTTTAGAAATTGTTTTTCAATGATTAGTAACTGATTCTGGTGGTAGTCAATGCCATGCGTACTGCAAAGGTAGTTAATATATCAACTTATATGCTTTTATTTTGTTTCCTCTGTTTTGATTTCATGTTGGGGTGGAGCTGGGGAACATTGCTCTCTTATTGTTTTTACTTTTTAATTTTATAATCCTAGTGGCCATCTTGTCAACTTACTTTTTTGTTTCTCATCTATTCTATCAAGTAATATTTTTTCAAAGAAAACTATATTAATTAATGTCTTAGGAAAGCTTTTTCCAAAAAGTAATATTATCCTTTGATTTCCTACTTTTTATCAGCTAGGTGCTTGTGTTTTTCATTAATTAATTAGTAAAATCAGTGATTAATCTTTTTTTGAAGGGTTAATTTCTTGACCTCCATTTAGGTTAGCCTTAATTACACCCTGTTACTATTTCTTTTGGAATTTGCTAGATATTCTCTCTAGTTGCTAATGAATTTCCACTAAATTTAAATGATTAAGGTTATTAATGTAAAATAAAACTCTAAATTTAGGAATTTGTGTAAACAGCCTCAATATATTTTCCTTCTCAATCTGTCATATGTTCAGTTCCTCTACCAAACCAAGAAATAGATTGATTACTATAACTTTTGTGTTGTGTTAGCATGAATTGTTATATATTGTATATGCATGTTAGGGCTATATAGTGGCTATACAATGGATAGAAATTGGATACGTAATCCGGATAGAGCTTGTGATGAATATTTATCAGGGATTGAGGAATTTATTGGAGTTGCACGGAACCATGTCAATTATCGAGGTCATATCAAGTGCCCGTGCCAAAATTGTAATAACTGCTCTTGGAAGTCAGTGAGTGAAATTCAACAACACTTGATGATGCATGGGATGTCATATAATTACACCGTATGGACTCATCATGGTGAACGTTTTGGAACAGCATCAAGTTCTTCCATCGCTAATTCGGTTACCAAACCTAGTGATGACATTGGTTGTGATAATGATCAAGTAATGGGTATAATCAATGATATGTATCCATCTGTGTCACATTTTTATGAACAAAATATTTTAGAAGAAGATGATGTATTAGTTGATGATGATACAATATTGAGAGAGGATAGGATGTCCAACTTGCATAGGCTAGAGGTAGATAAGTATGAACGATTGTTGAAAGAAGCACAAAAAGAACTTTACCCTGGTTGTGAAGGTTTCTCTGTGCTAACATCAATTGTGGAGTTGATGCAATTAAAAGTAAAAAATTTGATGACCAATAAATGCTTTGATGAGCTAATGGGGATTTTGAAGAGGATGCTTCCAAAAGGGAATAATTTGCCTCCTACGCATCGACATGCACATAAAGTTTTGAAGGATCTCGGGTTGGGTTATGAAAAAATTCATGCATGCAAATATGATTGTGCACTATTCTACAAGGAAAATGAAGGGTTAGATAAGTGTCCTGTTTGTAATGAGCCGAGGTATAAGGATGGTTGTGGGGAAAAGCAAAAGATTCCTCAAAAAGTGTTGCGTTATTTTCCACTTAAGCCAAGATTGCAACGATTATACATGTCAATGCATACTGCCAGTCATATGAAGTGGCACAAGGAAAGGCGAATTGATGATGGTGTCATGACGCATCCAGTCAATGGAATTGCTTGGAAGGAGTTTGATAAGAAGTATCCTAATTTTGCAGCGGAGCCACGAAACATAAGGTTGGGCCTTGCAAGTGACGGTTTTAACCCATTTGGGAATATGAACCAGTCATATAGCATGTGGCCAGTGGTTGTCGTTCCTTATAATTTGCCGCCTTGGATGTGCATGAAGAAAGAATTTACCATGTTGACCTTATTCATTCCTGGCAAGAATGATCCTGGTAAGGAGATTGATGTTTATTTGTGCCCGCTAATTGATGAGCTGAAAAAATTATGGGAAATTGGTGTGCATACATATGATAAGGTGACTAATTCCACGTTTACCTTACGAGTTGCGGTGATGTGGACTATTAATGATTTCCCTGCTTATGGAAATCTATTGGGATGGAGTACTAAGGGTTATAATGCATGCCCTGTTTGTAATGATGTGGAACATCTGGATGGTTCAGTGACAAGGTTTGCTATATGGGGCATCGATGATGGTTACCATGGGATCATGTGTGGCGCAAAAACAAGGAGTCCTTTGATGGGAAAACTGAAGAGGGTGTGAGACCTAGAGAACTCTCAGGTGATGAAATTTTGTCTCAGGTAGAGAACTTAGACTTTGGTCAGATTGGTAAACATCATAGTAGCCAGGACAAAAATAGGAAGAGGACTCCTGAAGAACGGAATTGGACTAAGAAGAGCATATTCTTTGAGTTAGAATACTGGTCGAAGTTGAAAATTCGGCATAACCTAGATGTAATGCACATTGAGAAGAACGTTTGTGAGACTATTGTTGGGACGATATTGGGTATAGAGGGAAAATCCAAAGACACGTTCAAGGCTCACCAAGATTTGAAAGCAATGGGAATAAAAAAATCTTTGTGGTTAGATTGGAATGGGGAGAAGTGGGTTAAGGGCCATCCATTTTTCACAATGAAGCCAAAGTTGCGAAAAGAATTCTTACAATTTCTAAAATCTGTAAAATATCCAGATGGCTATGCTGCCAATATCTCGAGAAATGTGGTAGTTGAAAGTGGAAAATTTTCTGGATTGAAGAGTCATGATCATCATGTATTATTGCAGCGACTACTTCCTGTGGGTATTCGAAAATATTTGCTGAAGGATGTGGTTGAGCCGATTGTTCAATTATCGAGTTTCTTTCAACAATTATGTGCTAAAACATTGCGTGTAGAGGACATCGGAAGGTTGGAGGATGATATTGTGTACATATTGTGCAAGTTGGAACAAATTTTTCCACCAGCTTTCTTTGTTTCCATGATTCACTTAATGGTGCATTTACCTAAAGAAGCAAAACTTACAGGGCCTGTGAGTTATAGGTGGATGTACCCAATAGAAAGGTAAATGTTTATTTATGATCTTTAATTTTTTTTACTTTATGCTAGCTCGTTATGCAACATGTCTCACAATGTTATTTCTTTGGTAGGATGTTGGGCATGTACAAAAAATACGTGTGAAATCGGGCTCGACCTGAGGGATCTATTGCGGAGGCCTACATTGCAAATGAATCTCTCACTTTTTGTGCAATGTATCTCCGCAATGTTGAGACACCTTTTAATAGAACTGAACAAAACTTTGATGGTGGCTGTAGACTAGAGAAACTTTCTGTTTTTGCACAAGTAGCACGACCGTTTATGAGTAGTTCAAGTATTCCATTTACAAATGCTGACATGGAGGTTGCTCAATGGTTCATATTGAACAACTGTGATGAGGTTCTTTCTTTCTTAATGTAAGTAAATTTCTGCACCTACTTCAAGTAACTATATATGCATGTACTATATACAATCGCTTGCTATGCAGGGAGCATGAGGCAATGATAAAGCATGAAAGTAATGTACATGCAAACGTACAGAAAAGACATAGAAAGTTGTTTCCTAATTGGTTTAAAGAACATGTAAGCCATTTTCTAGTTATAATGAGTTTCACAGTTATCTTGATGTCTTAGATATACTTCATTTTTTCGTGATGCCTTATTATTTTATCTTTAATCAGATGAGAAGTTTGGGGGAGGCAAAATCACCCTTGTACAATGATGAGCTATTTGAACTAGCAAGAGGACCTCTTCGAGCTGAAACTTACCAGGGTTGCATTGTGAATGGAGTTAAGTTTGTAGTTGCACAACGAGACGATAAGTTGACCACGCAAAATAGTGGGGTCTTTGTACCTGGAAATCATGATACTGATAACATAGATTTCTATGGCAAGTTGATAAGTGTGGTTGAACTGTTGTATAGACAACGCTACAAGGTTGTTCTTTTCAAGTGTCATTGGTTTAATACAAACCATCATAGGACGGGATCTATTAAATGCAACTACCACTTAATATCCGTGGAAACGAATACTCGGTGGTATGATAGTGATCCTTACATTCTTGCAACGATGGCGAAACAAGTGTTTTACTTAGACGATCCCAAAGCGGGTGGTGGTTGGAAAGTAGTTCAAAAGATGGATCATAGGAACATATATGATATACCATAGAAGGAGATTTTCGATGACAATGATAACGATGATGGGGTGGCATATCAAGAGAGTTCTTCTTTAGATGTACCAAATATGGTTGAAGTTCGGAACTATGATGTCATTCAAACACCGCTGATTGTAGATGGTGTTCCTCCTGTTTTGATTGATCCAAAATCCGTTGATCGATGCCCTCTTAGAGAAAATAATGAAGAAATAAATAGTGAAAGTGATGAAGAGAATGATAATGATTTGGTTGACATAATTAGTGAAGATAGTTCAGGGGACAGTGATTTAGAGTACTAGTAAGATCATTATATATTTAATGCATGCATGAATGTGAATTAGATAATTTGTAAGTCACTGTTTTGTTATAATATAATGTTTATAAATGTAACTATTATTTGGATTTTTTGTGCAGATGAATCTGATTTCTCAAAAGAAACGATCAATCTCGGTTGCACCTACGACATCACGATTGACTCGCTCGACCATTGTGACTCTTCCCACTCGCTCTTCCCCTACAAGGGAGACTGTTCTTACTCCTATACACCCTCATGCACCCTCGAGGACGCTTCCTCACCCAGCTGTACAACATGGTCCTTCTAGCAAGAATCTTAATCAGCCACTTTCTTGTCGTGCTGTCCGCCGTCACTTAGGCTGTCAAAAAGTCCTAGGTACTATGTCATTTGGTGACAACAATTAAACTTATATTCAACCAATATTAATCAGTATTTTTTTTTTTTTTTACACTTGTATGAGTTTTTTATTTATTTTTTTTATTTTTTTTTTTTTTTTTATACATAATGTGTATGACTTTGATAAATGTAGTGGAGAATGATAATGTACATGGGATGACACAAAATGATGGGGCTTTGGATGATGAAATACAAAGGGATGATGGTAAGTGCTTGTTTTATTAATGATTTCTTTAATATATGAAGTGCAGTTTTTTTTTTTTTTTTTTTTTTTTTTTTTTTTTTTTTTTGTTGTTGTTGTTGTTGTTGTTGTTGCTGAAATGTGTAGTGCAGTATTTTTTTTTGGTGAAATGTGAACTGCAGTTTACATGTGCATTTGCAGGTGTAGGTACGGGACACTTGCCAAGGGTTTCTAATGATCGTCCTACCAGAGGGGCATGTAGACAGATTAAGACCTCCCGTATTGTGCATATGACCCAAGAAAAGATTCGAGTTTCATACAACTCAGTGAGCAGACGAGCAACAGTTGCTGGAGTACACAGTCTGTTAGTTCATGATATTGGAGCCATCATTCGGTCACATTGCCCAATGAATACGGGTTATTGGCGGACCATTTCTACGAGTGAGACAAAGGACCTTAGGGATGAGATCACGGTGAGTTAATAGCCAAGGGAAACTGCTGTAATCCTCCTAAATCAGTTTTTCATATTATGTTTTCTAGGCTTGGGTATTATGTTGTCATTCGGTTATCTTTTTATTTTGTAATTTGTCTTCTTTTTATTTTGTGATTTTTTTTAATTATATCAATTACAGACAAACTTTGAGGTAGATTTGAAAGATTCAAGAGTGGAAAACTATATTAATAGACTATACAATGAGAGATATAGGGAGTTCAAGGCTGAGTTGAATGCATACTTTAAGATGTGCAAGACACCTGAAAACGCATTGGCCAACCCCCCTTTGGAGATGCTTGAAAGAGGTGTAGAGCATTGGGTGGAACTGTGTAACCATTTACAGTCCAAAAAGTTCATGGTATTTTTTTTTTTGTTATTGTATTTTTTAACTGATTGAAATGCTTTTTCTCTTAATTTTGTTATGTATTAATGTATTATCTATCTTGTCTTTGCAGAAGGCATCATCAGCTAACATAGCGAATCGGGGCGAAGAAGAAGCACAATCATCGCACTGGTTGTCGCCCTTTTTCATACATAGTGGAGGAGAGGGCAGCGGTAATGAATTTATATGTTATATACATGTACTTAATTAGTTTTATTGACAATTTAAATACAGTGTTTGAAAGATACGTTTTTCATATTAGGAGGGTTCGAAGTTTCCTGAGGTCGACACCTTTGAGATCGCTTATGCGGGGAAGAACAAGTGTTGGACTGATGATGTAACCAAGGCTCAATATGTAAGTTGATGTTGAACTATGCAGGTTGCTTTTTTGGGTTTTTTGGAGCTACTGCATCAGTGCTTTGATGTGGTTTGTTTGCTCTGTTTTTGTATGTGTTGTTTGGTTCTTCTAGTTGGGTTGTGTTTGCTTTGTTTTCATCGGTTGCTTCTGTCTGCAGCTTCAGTGTTTGGTTTTACTCTGTTTTCTTATGGCTTTCTCCTGTATTGTTCTATGTTTAGCCTTTTCAAAAAATATATATAACCATTATTTCAAAAATAAAAATAAAAAATCTAGCCTTAGAACTCTTCAACTTGCCTTAGGCATGTATTTGGTCTCCTTTTAGTTCCATAATCAACCTCCAATAAGGCTAATTCAAGGAGTCTCAAAATAGGAAATACAATCCTTTTAACTTTAGGAATCTTAATTCAATCTCAACTAATCCTAACATTGAAAGTTTAGGATCAACTAAAACTCAATCAAAGTGATTTTTAGGCCTTCATAATCTCCAAAACATAACAAATTCGAGGAATGTTTAACTTAAACAAAGCAATAAACTAAAGAATAGAGGAATGTTTCATAGACAATCATAATATTATCAAATAATTACATGTTTGCTTTCTCTTTTAGGTGTTGTCTGGTTTATAAGATTAACGAAATAATTATAAGAAGTAGATATGGATTCTAATATAATATTTGTATTTATGTATATGTAGATATATATATTTTGTATGCCACACAGTTCAATGGTTAAGCATGTTCTTCACATATATACTTATTTAAATCTTTGAAGGATAAGATGCTTGCCAAGGAGGATGAATATCTTGCAGAGAAGGCAAAGGAGCAGCAACTTCCTGAGGATACCCCAAGGGAGGATATACCTGTAGACGATCTCGATGCTGGACTTAACATCTTGATGTTTGTAGTTGGTGTGAAGCCTGGACGTCAAATTCGTGGGTTAGGAAATGGTCGTCTTCGAGACATTGGGGAATCTGAATCTTCCAATGTGCGTCGTATGGAGAAGGAGCTGGAAGCAGAACGTGCTGCTCGGATGGCAGCTGATGCAGCTCTAATGAAGACCGAGCAGAGGATGCAAAAAAAGTTAAAGGTAGCTGGGCAGAAGTTCAATGCTACACTTCAGTCTTGGCATCAGTCTATGCAACAACTATATGCTCAAATTCCTGGTTTGGTCCTACCTCCATTTATGTCTTTTTCAATGGAGGATGATGATAATGAGGACGAGGAGGATGACTTTGGTTAGGACGAGGAGCACTAGATCATTTCATCTTTCATGCGAAAATTTATATCTTTTTTCTAGATGCATATATCAAGCATGGACGTTTCTTGAGTTTCCTTCCAGGTGCTTTTGCCCGGTTTGATGTTTATGTTTCCCTGGTTGTTTGTTGGGTGTCTTGGGCAGGCATGACTTTTGTTGTCATTATGATTTGGGGTTTTGTTTTCATCACTCTTGGCTCATGCTCGATCTGTTTATTTGGTTGTTTTGTTGTTGCCTGGATATTGTTGTTAGCCAAGGCTCTGTTTTTTGTTTGGCTCCCAATTTGACCTTAGTGCCTTAGTGGCTCATTAGAAAATACTGTTAAAAAAAAGAAAAGAAAAGCATGTTTACTTATCTTCTTATGTATACACACAGTAGTCTTAATCTATGTTTTATTACGACCAGACTATGTTTGTACGTAGTATGATTATATTAATCTATGGTCTTTATTATTTTAGTACATTTTGGCTACAATTGTTCATATTCAAAGCTTAAATTACATGTTTTATTTTAATATATAATATAAATAAATAAAATAAAATATTAAAAAGAATTCAATTTTTTTACTTTCCCCGACAAATTCTTTCAATGGAACAAGCTGTACAACAGATTTAGACTATGAATTTTTGTGTAGGGAAAAGCAAACTAAGCCGACGAATCATTATTTGTATGGAAAGCAACACTTATCTATGAATTTTGGTGCAGGGGAAAAGCAACACTTAGTCGACGAAATTATTATTTGTGTGGAAAAAACACTTAGCCTACAAATATTGGTGTAGGGAAAAGAACACTTAGCCGACGAATTATTATTTGTGTGGAAAAGAAATACTTAGCCTACGAATGTTTTCGTCGCCAAAGCATCTCACTGCCTACAAAATTCTTTCATTTGCACAAATGATTTTAGCCGACGAATTAATTTGTCTGCATAGGTTCGTCGGTAAAAATTTTCCCCGACGAAACAAAGACTTTCGTCGCCTCATCCCCTACCCGACCATGATTTCCCTACAAAGTTGCCGACGAAAATATTTCGTTGCCTAATACATGTGCCTACAAAATTTGACCTCTCCCCACGAATTCATTTCGTCTGGAAAGCCCAAAATTCTAGTAGTGTCATCAAGACCTTTGCCTTGGTCATTTGTTGTTACACCAACAACTTTCCATTGAGTAGCTACAATAATTGCACTTCAAGCTATATCTTCATCTATTCCATCTTCAAGGTTATAATTCAAGGCATTTTTGCATTCTTCTTCAACTTTCACATAGGAGGCCCTAAAGGCTATGAAGTTAAGTGCAAGATCTTTATCAGCCAAAAAGTCTTCTTCATTGTCACTATCACTCCATGAGGTGACCATCACCTTTCCTTTTCTATTGTCCTTCAAGTTACCAAAATCTATGGAGATGTGCCCGAATCCTCCACATTCAAAGAATTGAATGCCTTTTCTTGAAGGCTTCTCTTGATTTGGCTCGCCTTTCTTGAACATAGTCTTCTTCTTGAATTCATTCCCTTTAAAGTTATAACTCTTCTTCTGTAGCTTCATAAATTTCTTGAATCTCTTCACCATTAGGGCCATGTCTTCATCTGAGTTATCATCCTCTTTATCATACTTGGAAATCTTCGAAGCTATCCCCTTTTGCTTCTTAGGTGATGTAGATGTAGAAACCTTTCTAAACTCATAGGCAAGAAGCCTTCCAATTACTTCACTCGATTTTATCTTTTTATTGTCACTATTTTCTTTAAGTGTCTTCACCTTAGATTTGAACCGATCGTGAAATAACCTCATAATGTTTTGCTTGATCATCCTATCCGAGTACATGCCACTTAGCTGATGGCTTTGATTCATAATATCCATCAATTTCACTTAAAAATCATTGAAGCACTCATGCTCCTCCATCATAATTGTCTCGAATTCTGTTTAGAAGACTCAGAGCTTAGAGTCTTTCATCACTTCAGTTCTGTTGTGTGCCATTTCAAGAATTTTCCACACCTCATATGCATTCTTGGTGATTTGGATGAGTTTATATTGGTTCTCATCCATTGCACAAAACAAAGAATGCATTGCTTTGTTGTTCCACTTCGAAGCTTCGAACTCTTGGGCACTCTATTGAGCCTTGGGCTTAGGCATAATGCTTCCATCTTCAGTAGTCTTGGTGGGTGGTGTGTATCTATCCTCAATCACCATCCAAACTCTATCATCTATCGCCAATAGAAAGAACTCCATCTTCCCCATCCACGAGGAGTAATTGTCACTCTTGAGCAATTGTGGTGTCATGTTCGACGCTCCCTTTTTACTTATCCCATATTCACTCTTAGTGTTTGGGTATATGTATGCAAATGAATGCAACAAAAGCAAGATACAATGCAAGACACTCTAGACCAGAGCAAGGATAACCTAAGTATGTCTATGAACCCTCTCTGATACGAATTGAAAAAGAAGTGGGGGGGGAGGGGAGAGGTTGGGAGGTTGAATAGGTTTTAATAAAAATTAATTACCAACTTTTGATTGATCAATATGTTGGATAACTTGGAATAAAGGATTAGCTATACCGATGCATGTAGGAGATCAAATGTCTTCCTAGATTAAAGTCAACTTAGTTGTACCTAATGTCTAGTGTTGTATTAACTGTGCTGTATTTTGTTTATTGAAGTAGGTAGATGATAGCTGTTGTATTTATTAGATTAGTTGTAATTAAGGAGATGAACCCTCCTTCCTCTTGTATAAATTTTGAATGTTTTAAATCAATAAAGTAAGAGATTTTTTTTCTCTCAGAAAAACCACATGGTATCAGAGCCTAGTTAGGTTAACCTAATCTTGTTTTTTTGGCCTTTATTGCCATCCTCTTTTTGTGTTTGCCTTCATTGCAAACTTATTTTGTTTTCGGCCTTCATTGCCATCTTCTTTCTGTGTTTGCCTTCATTGTAAATTATGATGACTGAATCCTCCATTATTCAAAACCCAAACCAGGGCTTTATCTATAGTGATAACCCTACTCTTCAAATTACCACCTCAAAACTCAATGGGATAAACTTCATGGAATGGTCCCAATCCGCTAAATTATTTCTGAAATGTAAAGGAAAAATGAAATATGTGTTGGGAACATAAACGGCTCCAAAAGAAGATGATCCTAAATAAAAGAAATGGGATATAAAGAATTCAATGGTGATGTCATGGCTTCTCCACTTAATGAAACCAAAAATCAGCAAAACTTATCTTTTTCTCACTATAGCCAAGGAAATCTGGGAGGCAGTCACACAAACTTACTCCAAGGTAGGCATTGCTGCTCAACTTTATGAATTAAAGCGTCACATCATCAAAACTAATTAAGGGAATGCATCTGTTATGGAGTATTATAATCATCTCAAAGGTTTATGGCTTGAATTAGACCTATATGATAGTATTAAAATGGAGTCTACAGTTGATACTAAAAAACTCAAAGATTGGTTGGAAAGAGAACGAATCTTTGAGTTTCTCGTGGATTTAAATCAAGAGTACGATCAGGTTTGTGGTCAAGTTCTAGGGAAAGAGCCCCTCCTATCTTTGAGTGAAGTATTTGCCCTTGTTCGTGCGGAAGAAAGTTGGAAGAGTGTGATGCTTGGAAAATAGGCATCTCCAATCTTGAAAATTCAGCAATTGCAGTTTCAAAATCATCTAGCAATGCTGGAAATTATAAAGAAGATTGGAAGAAGCCAGTGGATAAAGACAAACTGTGGTGCAATTATTGTCAAAAACAAAGACACACCAGAGATACTTGCTGGAAACTTCATGGGAAGAATTCTTTTGGCAATAAATGGACTGGAGGACCTAGAGGAAAAGAGGGAAATCAGCAAATGAAATCTGGATAAACTCATCAAACCACTGCCATGGAGGACAACCAAAAGTCATCTGGATTCATCAAAACTGATATCGAAAACCTTAAGAAGCTGTTGAACTAACTTGAGGGCAACAATGCAAACTCATCTCAAATTTTAGGTTCTTGTTCTATGGCTCAATCAGGTATAAAAGCCTTAATGACTTCCAAAAATTACTCTAACATCTGGATCATAGTTTCAGGTGCTTCAGACCATATGACAAGCATCTTAACTCTTTTTTCAAGTTATTTGTCATGTTCAGGAAAACAAAAAGTAAAAGTGACAGATAGGTCAGTCTCCTCCGTTCTTGGTCAAGGAATTGTGAAACTCACCCCAAATATATCTTTAAATTCTGTTCTTCATGTTCCAAAGTTGTCTTATAACCTGCTGTCTATTTGAAAAATCACTAAAGATTTGAATTGCACAGTTGTGTTCACTTCTTCTGGCTATTATTTTCAGGATTATGTGACTAGGAAGACGATTGGGCATGCTGAGTTAAGAGATGGGCTTTACTACTTGGAGGCTGATTGAAGGAATGGCAGTCTACAACCTCAAGGCTTCGTTTCAACTCTCAAAAAGAATTATGAACAGATCTTTCTTTGGCATAACCATTTGGGACACCTACCATGTCAGATGTTGAAAAAATTATTTCCTTGTTTGAAAACAATGATGCTAGTAATTTTCACTGTGAGCCTTGCATTCTTGCTAAGCATCATCGAGCTAGTTTTCAAATAAAAGAACCACAAATAATCTCTCCATTTAGTTTGATTCATTCAGATGTTTGGGGCCCTTCTCGTATCCCTAATATTTTAGGAATTCGCTGATTTGTTACATTCATAGATGATCATACTAGAACAACTTGGGTTCACTTAATGAAATCTAAATATGAAGTTTCTACTATTTTCTCCATCTTTCACAAACTTGTTAGCACTCAGTTTGGGGGGAAAATCCAAACACTCAGATATGATAATGCTAAAGGGTACTTTAATCAAGAATTGATAAGGTATTTGGAAGGTGAAGGCATTTTGCTCCACTCAATGTGTGTTGACACCCCACAACAGAATGGGGTGGTTGAAAGAAAAAATCGTCATTTACAGGTGGCTCATGCTCTTTTGTCCTAAATGAAGGTGCCAAAAACCTATTGGGGAGAAGCCATTTTCACAATAGCCTATATGATAACTAGGATGCCAACAAGAGTTTTGAAATTCCAAACACTAGTTGAAAGGCTCACTGCCCTGTTTTCAAATTTCCAAGGAGTTAGTTTTTTACCACCAAAACTTTTTGGATGTGTCTCCTAAGTACATATCCATCAACATTTGCGGGTAAAGTTGGATCCAAGAGCTACAAAATATGTGTTCTTGGGCTACTCTTCAACCCAAAAAGGATACAAATGCTATCATCCTCCAACAAGGAAGAAATATGCCACCATGGATGTTACATTTGTAGAAGATCATACTTATTTTCAAGGCACTGATCTTTATGGGGAGAATAGCCCAAAAATTGAAGATAAATGGTAGGATATTGAGGCTGTGGATGTTGGAGGACCGATTATTGCTGCTGAAAATAACCAAGTTGTTGATGACAATGACCCAATGCTAGTCATAGTACCCTTCCTTACAATGAACATGTGGTTGTTTCTTCAAATGCTCCTACAAATCTAAATGACATTCATACCAGCCCTTCAAAAATTGAAGAAACTATTGATGAGAGACCTAAAACTCCAACTTTTAATGTATACTCTAGGCGGAAAAAGTCCATCCTTACCTCACCTTCTCCAATTGTCAACCTTGACATAGGTACTCAAAATATCAATCAAAATTCTCCTTTATTAGAAAATCTTGATTTACTGTTTGCTCTGAGAAAAAGGGTTCGAGCTTGTACTCGATACCCTATGTCTAATTTTGTATCCTTGTAGAATTTATCACCTCAGTATCGATCATTTCTCTCTCAAATTATTTCTCAGCAGATTCTAAAATCAGTCCAAGAAGCCTTGAATTCAAAACCATGGAAGCATGCTATGAATGAAGAGATGAGAGCATTGAAAAAAAAAATCAGACATGGGAGATTGTTGATTTACCATGAGGAAAAAGAACAGTGGGTTGCAAATGGATTTTTACAATCAAAATACAAGGCAGATGGCACTCTGGATAGGTACAAGGCAAGACTTGTGGCCAAAGGATACACTCAAACGCATGCATAGACTACCATGAAACGTTTGCTCCGGTGGTAAAAATGAATATGACAAGAATTCTTCTCATTTTGGCAGCAAATAAGGACAGGCCCTTACACCAATTTGATGTGAAAAATGTATTTCTTCACGGAGATTTGGAAGTGGAAGTCTACATGGATGTTCCATCGGGATACGAACAAAAATCATGGAAAAACATGGTGTGCAAACTTACAAAGTCCCTTTATGGCCTTAAGCAGTCACCGTGAGCTTGGTTTGGGAGGTTCACCAAGTCAATGATAAAAAAAAGGTTACTTCCAAAGTCAAGGTGATCACACTTTTTTTATTAAAAATTCTCCAGTTAGGAAATTAACTGCCTTGATTGTATATGTAGATGACATCATTGTCACAAGTGATGATTTTCAAGAAATGATGGGTCTAAAGGCATACTTAGCAATAGAATTCGAGATCAAGGACTTAGGCAAGCTAATATTTTTCTTGAGAATAGAGGTGGCTCGGTCTAAACATGGAATATATATCTCTCAACAAAAATATATCCAAGATCTTCTTCAAGAGACAAGTATGCTCAGCAGCAAGCCCATTGATACTCATATAGAGCTAAACAATAAGTTAGGAGAAAGGAAGGATGAAGAGATGGTTGATCGAAGAATGTATTAAAGGATGGTTGGAAAACTGATTTACCTGTCACATACAAGGCCAGACATAGCCTATGCAGTAAGTGTTGTAAGTCAGTTCATGCATGCTCCCCTTAAATCACATCTTGATGCTGTTTATAGAATTATTAGATACTTGAAGGGCACACTAGGCAATGGTCTTTTATTTCGAAAGAATAATGGATTAAAATTAGAAACTTATACAGATGCTGGTTGAGCTGGATCCATGATTGATAAGAGGTCAACTATGGGTTATTGTACATTCTTGGGAGGGAATTTAGTTACATGGAGAAGCAAGAAACAACCGGTGGTTGCTTGCTCTAGTGCAGAGGCAGAATTTAGGGCTATGGCTCAAGGGATATATGAATTGCTTCGGGTAAAAATAATTCTCTCAGATTTGAAGGTGGAAGTCGAAGAACCAATGATGTTGTACTATGATAACAAATCTATGATAAATATAGCCCATAATCCGATCCATCATGACCGGATGAAACATGTGGAAATAGATAGGCGTTTTATCAAAGAGAAACTATAATCAAGTACAATTTGCATTCCCTACATATCATCTTCTAATCAGCTTGTAGATGTGCTCACAAAAGGATTACCAGGTAAATCTTTTCATCAGATTGTTGACAAGCTTAGGATGTAAAATATCTTTGCTCTAGCTTGATGGGGGAGTGTTAGATAACTTGGAATAAAGGATTAGCTGTATAGATGCATGTGGTAGATCAAATGTCTTCCTAGATTAAAGTCTACTTTATTGTACCTAGTGTCTAGTGTTGTATTAACTATGTTGTATTTTGTTTATTGAAGTAGGTAGATGATAGTTGTTGTATTTATTAGATTAGTTGTAATTAATGAGATGAACCCTCCTTCCTCTTGTGTAAATTCTGAATGTTTTCAATCAATAAAGTAAGAGATTTTCTTCTCTTAGAAAAACCACACAATATTATCAAAAATTAAACCATATCATTGAATCACAACAAACAAGCAATCAACGAAATATAAGTGTGGAAAACAATAAAAGCACGTTGATTGATTTACGTAAAAAACCCTTCAACGGGACAAAACTCACGGGCTATCCTTCGAACCACTACCGTTCCTCAAATCCACTATTTGAATGAAAGCTTATAACCTAGCTTGAACTCTAATCACACCATTCTCGGTCACTAACACATTCCATTCTACCCGTGAGCCTTTAATAGTGATTCTACACTAATTGCTTATACACTAATACTCTTAGTCACAAGACTTGACTTAAGAAGAGATTAAACAACCAAAGTGAATATATTAAAATATTCTAAATGCAATTAATGCTAGGAAAACACTAAATGCTTAATTAGGAAATTAAAGATGCAAGCAATAACACCTAATTATCAATGTCTAAATGCAAAGTAAAAAGACTTAGCTAGAAAGGGTAAAAATGTCCTAAATGCAAGCTATCATAAACAACCAATTTCAATCAACAATTAATGACTCAATGCATATTCAAAATATGTTCAAGAAAAGGAGTCACACATTTAATCACACAATAAATGCTAAACCTAGGCAAGAATGAACAAATATAGCAATAAATGAAATCTAAGACATGTTTAACTTACCTAGTCATGAAAATAAAGAAGATCTATGCATGGATAATGAATGGAGATGCTAGATGCACATGGGTTTTGAGATTGATTGGGTAAAAAATGGAATCTTAGAGCTCTCTCTCTCTCTCTCTAAGAGTCACTTTCTCTCAATAAAAGTCTGATCTTTTTCTTTAAAAAACAGTTGAGAGAAGAGATGAAGAATATATTAGTGGCCATAGACAAAACTATGTCGTTTTGATAAAAATAGAATTTTTTGCTCCTAAGTTCACTCCCCACGACAGCGAACTTCTCTAGAAAAAGTTCCAAAGTTCTCTCCCAAGTACAGCGAAAATTGCGACAATGCAACGACTCCATTTTTTAGCGAACCAAAACATGACTAAACGATATCGAAATCTATCGTATAATATACCGTTGGAAAGATATTGATGTCTACTTTCTACTCCTTTTTACAAAACAAGATTTTGATGTTTATAAAAAGAGTTATGGTCATTTGAGTGACTAAATTTTAGATTTGGACAACAACAAGATTGCCCATACACATGGTATAAAACCATGTGACATAAGACCTATCTAGGAGAAGAAATGGACATTCTCAAGAGGTCAAACATCACGCTAAGATAAGCACACAAATGTTTATGTGCGGACGTTTTCGAACATAGTTCTAGAAACGTATTACTCAACACGCATACAAGACATTTCACAAAGGATTTAAACAATAAGGTGTAAGTGTGGTGTGTGATGGATGATATAGATGCACATAACAATGAGAGAAAAATGCAAGATTAGTAAATAGCATGTAGGTGTGTATGTGCACCTAATCTCTTCAATAATCAAAGTTAAGTAAGCTACCTCTTGAAGCTCTTGATCTTAAAGTCATGGAGATGCTGTGTAGCTTCACTACAAGAAAATAATGCATTTCTTGAAAGTTAAATTTTTTGATAGTAAGGTTTTCTTGACAGTTATTTTTTTTTTAATATACACCACCACCGCCACCATTCGGTAACCATCACCGCCGCTCGCCTCCATTTCGGCCATCGCCCCGCCCCCACCACCACCATCACTGTCTAGCCACCATCCGTCTGTCCGGCCACCGCCGGTGGCCAACTTCTGATAATAATGACAATTTAATTGTCATTATTAGGAATCGAACTTGAAACTTCAAGTCAAAAGTTGTAAGCCTTTACCACTTGACTATAAGATTTGATATGTTAATAATTGAACAATATTTATATATAATCTATATGAGTTGTTAGAAATAATAAATAAATAAATAACTTGTTAGATAAATTTAAATTTATTCAACTAATCAAAATTCTAATTTCTACGACAGACATATATTAAAAAATATTTATTGAAATTTTTAATAAAATTATAGTTTTTAAAACATATATAGTCGAGTTATTGGTCTATACTCTATGATCATGTTTGGTTACATGGTGGAATGGTAATTGGAATTGTAATGGGAATGAGAATGGGAATGAAAAGGAAAGGAAAACTGAGTTTTTTGTTTGGTTGGAACTTTAGAATTAGTCTCTGAATTAGTATTATTTTGTTTGGTTAATAACAGAATGAAATGGAGTTAACTGTATTTTGACCAAAATATCCCTAATTATAAAACATTCATAATATATAATATAAAATACATATATTATATATAATACATATAATAATATATATATATTTTATAATATAATGTATATATAAATATAAATATATATAATATATATAATTTATAATATTATACAATGTATATAATAATATATTTATATACTATAAATATATAATATATATTATTTAATAAATATATAATATATATTATTTAATATAATAATATATAATATATATTTTATATTATATGTGTTATATAATAATAATATATATTATATAATATATGTAATAATATATAATAATAATATAATATATAAATATATTATATTATATAAGTTTATATATCGTTATATATATTATAATATATATCATTAATATAATATATAATAATATATTATTTTTGGAAAGGCGGGTATTTTTGGAAAGGTGGGTATTTTTGGAATGGAGTCAGGGAATATGAGGGTATTTTATAGATGTAAGTTCCTCAAGTTTGATTGGTTTATTTCAGTGACAAACCACAATTGGGATTTGTGTTGTAAGGGTAGCTTAGGCTTCTAATTGTTGGTGATCAAGCTCAACAAAGGCCCTCTCAAGACCCCAAGATGATAAAGACTTCAAGGTAAAACACTTGTGCTTAATTGCATTAAAGAGATCTAGTTGAACACACACACAATTCATACATATCTATACTTTGTGTATGTTGTGTGTTTTATGTATGTGCATTCATGTTCTTGAATCCTCTTCATGCATATTTTATTGATTGCATCTTGTTTGTTAAATGTCATGTCATATTAGACTCTAGGATGCAAAATATATTATGGGCGCTGTACACCCGTTGTTGGTGGGTCGCCTTACGTACAGCGCCTATAAGGGGCTTTGAGCAAAATTGTTCTTACCAGCTGTACAGTCGTTGTACGTATAGCGGGTGACCTGATGGATTTTTTCCATCACTGTTCAGCCGCTATTCAACTGCCCTACGTAGAGAGGCTAAACATCGGCTCACCACACCCGATAGCAACTGCTCCTAGGTCACCCCATTCTCGCTCTTGTGTAGAGCGGATTATGGAGAACATGTTCTTCATTTTCCTAGGTGTACCGCTGTACACCAGCCCTACGTAAAGCAGGTGAACAACGGTCAAGGCCAATTTTATGAAAACTTAATAAAATGACGTAACATCATTTTGACACCCTGTATATATGCTACTTTGACTTTAGGTTGTTTCATTGAGTTCAAAATCATATTTTTAACTTAGAGTATTTTCCAAGAGAGAAAATCATCCAAGAACTCATCTTTGATTACACAAACTCAATTCCATGTGCATCAAACATCATCTAGGATCATCTAGGATGTATCTATGCATGGGTTTTTTTCAACACACATGTTATGGTAAGTTGAACACTATCTTCATTCATTTAAGTGTTTTTTCTTAGCAATTTATCTCATTTATAACTTGTATGCTTTTAGATTAATTTCTACTTACAAGATTGAGATTATATGTTGATTAAATGAGTTGTTATTTTATGATAGTTAGGATTTCAAGCTTATTTAATATCTAGCTAATTTATCTCATTTATTGATTGAGATTTGTTTTTGATAGCTAGCATATTAAAAAATTTCATGCCATCTAGCTAAGTCATCTCATTGATTGATTGAGATTGATTGTGATAGCTATTGTATCATGGATTGGTTTTCCTTTACATAGCTAAGTTGTATGCCATGACATATAGCAACATTGATATCTAGGATTGTTCATATTGACATCTTGTAATCCTAGATAAACATTTAATGTAACCTAGCCTTATTTTCATAATTGAATATCATTGCATATTCACATAGGTTTTTGATCTCTTCTTGAGAAGTAAGTCTTGTGACTACGGTGGTTTAGTGCGCAAGCAAATTGGTCAAGTGATACTGTAAACAGCCAGCGGGTAGAGCAGGAGGTGCTCATGCCAAAAGTAGTGATTGAGGGATATCACTAGGGATTGAACCAAGAGTGGTGAGTGGTAGTGTCCATAGCCTGATGTTACCTAGGGTGAGAGTCTGTGTATTGCTTGAGGGTGTAACCTTTTATTCATATAGTGACTTTCAGTGACCGTGTGTGGCGTACATATTAGCCCGTGGTTTTTCCTTGTTGAAGGTTTCCATATAAAAATCAAGCGTTCTTTAATTGCCGCATTTTATACTTGATTTAATTGTTTGTTGAATTGGGTTTATTTTTGAATATTGACTAATCTGAAAAATTTGGTAATAATCGTATTAACAATCCATTCACCTTCCTCTAGGTTGTTTTAGATGCACATGTAATATTTGTTTCAATGGAATATAAATTTTAGTTTGGAATGGAATAGGCATTCCATTGGTTTTTGGATGGAATGCTCATTCCACGAAAATGGTGGAATCCCCATTCCAATGGAATCACCATTCCATTGTATTTTAACTAACCAAACGAATGGAATGACTTTCTTTCCATTCCATCCAACCAAATATGGCCTATAGGAGACTCGTGGCATCAATTGTAATAAGCATGATTTGGAATACAACTCTCACTATAGGGGAGATATTTCTCAACATGCATCTTGCAATTTAATGAACAAATGTAATACTTAGATTACTAATTTACATGGGTAATTGAATTATTAATGTGTCTCTTAGTATGAAACAAGTGGGTGCAAAATAAATAAACAATTTTTTTTTTTAAAAAAAATTTTGAATTTAATTTTTTTTAAAAAGTAAATTTATTAAATTTAAAATTTTACTTATCCAATATCGGTTTGCCCAAAAACCGATATCTTACTGTAAAATAAATCCATATTGAGATTTTGTTTGGTGTTGAAAATAGGAAGTAAAAGTTAAAAAAATTTATTAAAGATAAATAAAAAATTTGAAAAAACTGTCAAAAACTTGCAATTCTTGACAGTTTTTGAGAACTGTCAAGAAAGACAGTTTTTCTTATAGTACTTGCTTTTGATAATCACCAAGAAGATCTAAGCTACCCATTATACAATCATCCCCAAATGTGGTTTGTCATAAAATAATCTAAGTATAAAAAAGAAGTCCTTACATACATGAATAACAGGCGCACTCTTTCTCTACTTAAAATCCGGCTGCTGTTATAATGTATGTGGCTTTAACCACATGTGTAATACACCCAAATATCTCCCCCATAATATCTCACACAAAATATCTTCTCCTAAATCCCACATAGTCCACCGCCATCTCTCTCTTTCACTTTATCACCCACTTGATCACCCACTTGTTCACCCACTTGTTTTTATCATCATCACCCATACAAGTGCACCTCTCTTTATTTGCCTATATATATGTGCTCTCTCTCTCTCTTGTAATAAGTTAGTTCAACTGATATCAATACAAAAAAGCTATTAGCTCTCTCTCCATATCTCGTCTCCTTTCTCTCTTGTTTTAATTCTTCTCTCATCTCTCATATTTTATTTCATCTATTATTTATTAATTTATAACACGTTATCAGCACGATCGTATGTAAGTAAAAAATATCTCCAGGTGAGTGATTTATTTACGGCTTGATATTCGTGTATATAAGTAAAAGGGATCCCTGATGGGTGATTTACTTTAAATCTCAATATTCTGGATCTATATATATTTCGTATACAAAATGGCTGTGCCGTTAAACGGAACATATATATATAGTCCTGAATTTATTTTCTCTAAATCTTAATTTACTTTAAATCTCAATATTCTGGATCTATATATATTTCGTATACAAAATGGCTGTGCCGTTAAACGGAACATATATATATAGTCCTGAATTTATTTTCTCTAAATCTCAATTTACTTTAAATCTCAATATTCTGGATCTATATATATTTCGTATACAAAATGGCTGTGCCGTTAAACGGAACATATATATATAGTCCTGAATTTATTTTCTCTAAATCTTAATTTACTTTAAATCTCAATATTCTGGATCTATATATATTTCGTATACAAAATGGCTGTGCCGATAAACGGAACATATATATATAGTCCTGAATTTATTTTCTCTAAATCTTAATTTACTTTAAATCTCAATATTCTGGATCTATATATATTTCGTATACAAAATGGCTGTGCCGTTAAACGGAACATATATATATAGTCCTGAATTTATTTTCTCTAAATCTCAATTTACTTTAAATCTCAATATTCTGGATCTATATATATTTCGTATACAAAATGGCTGTGCCGTTAATGAACATATATATATATATATAGTCCTGAATTTATTCTCTTTAAATCCCAATATTATAGTTCTGGATTTAATTTTTATGCACATAACAGGTGAGCTCAGCCTCCTGGAATTGTTTATTTACAGGACATATATACCGTTCTGGAACTGTTATTTACAGGACATATATACCGTCCTGGAACCGTTATTTACAAGACATATATACCGTCTTGGAACTGTTTATTTACGGAACATAACAGGTGAGCTCAGCCTCCTGGAATTGTTTATTTACAGGACATATATACCGTCCTGGAACTGTTCATTTTTCGTAATATATGAGATTGGCAAGACCGACGAACCAGAACTTAAAGTTTCTGGAATTATGATATTTAAGTCGGCACGGTTTTGAAAACCGATGAGAACCTGGAATTCTGGATCCAGTGTCATATTCATGAATGACGTAGTTCATTATTTGGAACCTGGGGTTTCAAATCCACTCATAATCTGAATTTTTCTTGATTATAATTATATATGAACTTACAGTTCATGGTCGAATCGGAAGTTCGAAAAATCATTATGATCCATGATTTTATTTTATCTCATATATATAAAGTGATATGTTTACATATCATTCATTTGAGAAAAATGATTTACACATCCAACAGGATGTTGTGAGTATCGTAAAAGGGATTTAAGATCCTAAACGAATAATGAAATTGGAATTAATATTTTATCCATTTCATACACATCCAACAGGATGATGTGAGTATCACATAAAAGGATTTAAGATCCTAATATCATGTATAATGAAATTGGAAATATTTTATCCATTTCGTACATACTAGAAAAGAGAGAAGAAAAGGAGGTGTGTGTGCAGAAATTGTGTGAAGAACACCACTGCGCAATCTTGATCAAACTTTGATATCTCCCTCATCTAATATCGGTTTGAGCTGAAATTTAGTCAGCACATTCTACTCTTGTAGTTCTTGAATCTGTATGGTGGGATTGTCAATCGGAATTCCCTGTTATGAGTTCTGCAATTACGAACATGGCTGGGCAGAAAACAGGGGAGAAAATTCCAGTATTGCGCAGGTTTCATCGAAGAGTGATCTCTTTGATTTGTGGTCCGATCGGATTGCAATTTTGTCAAAACGTTCTTAACTCATGATCGGTTGGATTGTTGATCGGAAATTTCTGAAAAGAGATATACACCTCGAACAGAGCATCCAAGTTTGTAGTATTCTCTCTTGTTTCACTTTTTGATATTCCATATTTATATTAATGGTGTTATGTATATATATTTGTTGTAAAATTGAAAGCATGGATCCTGGCCATAATTGTTATACATATGGGATAATTAAATATATCCATGCAATGATGATAGTGCAACAACTCATACAATTCTGCGGAATTATTATCATCTCAGATGAGATATAAAATGGCATTACAAATAATGTCCATAAAATTCCCATTAGGAAAAATATGTCTTGCCAAGAGTGCAACGACTCACATAATTCTGCAGAGTCAGAAATATTTTATGAATTCGACTTTGCTGAGAGCAAATGTTATTAATGTATTAGGTCCAACGGATCTGATAGAAAGCTCTGGAAGAGCCACGATATTGTTATCAAACAATACTCAATTATGTATCAATGATACTTGATATTATTCAAAGAACAACATAAAGAAATATGTTTGGTTCAAGGGCATTTAAAGTTAATACCAGATAAAATCTGGTAGATCTGATGGATCTGATTAAAGGCTCTAGAAGAGCCACAATCTTATTGCCAGATGGTATTCAATTATGTATCAATGATACTTTATATCATTCAAGCAGAATATAAAGAAATCCGTTTAGATCAAAGACATGTAATTTTATTAATGTCATATTGAGATCATTAATAATAAGAATGTTGAATATCTGTGCGTGATTCAAGCCAGAAACTGATTATAGAAAAACTGTGTTCTTTATCATCCGGATTATATTGTTAATCAGAAAAGGGATGTATGTGGATATATTTATCCACCAAATAAAACCATATCATTCTAAAGTTGGTTTTGAATCCCTATCATTCAAAGGGATATATGTGGACATATTCATCCACCAAAAGAACCATTTCATTATTTTATGGTTCTAGTTGATGCATCTACGAGATGATCACATGTTTATGTATTATCAAACATCTCC
The DNA here is from genome assembly GCA_954870605.1 of Acer campestre. NCBI lineage: Eukaryota > Viridiplantae > Streptophyta > Magnoliopsida > Sapindales > Sapindaceae > Acer > Acer campestre. The sequence continues at coordinate 19,918,841 of OX940799.1, read as the reverse complement.
AGTTGAGATTGATGTTCAACATCCAGCTTTCGCATGTACTTATAATTAGAATGGATCAGCGGAATCACTTATCAAACGTTTCCAGGTAATTACGAGAACTTTATTATTTCAATTCAATTACCAATTTCTATATGGGACGTTCTATTATATGTTGATATATTCATCTATGATCATTACTTATCATCATTATTTACCATTACAACTTGTAATTGGTCATTGACTTACTCACGTTTTTAAAGATATTTGATTGTGTAGTATATCTCCTTATTTCGTCTCTATCATGATCTAAGATAAGAATTATATATCATTATGAGATTAATATTGATTTTTGATTAATCTCTATTAGATCATTTAAACTTCTGAGAGTTTATATTTTTACGCACAATCTGTATATTATCATATTGATTAAATTCTAAATGGAAAGTTTCTCCAGAAAGAGTAAATGAAAAGTTACTCTTATAGAAAATAGAGATACCAGTTCGGTTCTCTATATATAAATGTGTCTCATTTCAATATTTGCATCATTCAAATATGAAAGATAATTGATCATCAGATAATTATTAATTTGTTACTTCATATATTAAAGGTAACAAGATTTATAAGTTGTCATCTCATAAACCCCGGCCGGGTGATTGTTCCTAAAGAATGATCTGAGTAAAAAGCAACAAATAAATCATCTGATATATATTATAATTCATAAGCTTATGAACCTTTTGAAAGGTATTATTATCAGGATCCTAATGTAAGCAAAACTCGAGTTATAAATAAATCCACTTTCTCTAAATTAACTCTGTAAGAGTCTGATATATCTAATGAGACACAAGTCTATGAAAAGACTAAATTCATTGAAAAGGAAGAAATCTCAACAGAGATACAAGTATATTGAAATTGGGAAAATTTCTATACGAGTCTATGAAATGACTAAATCCATTGAAATGGAAGAAATCTCAACAGAGATTCAAATATATTGAAATTGAGAAAATTTCTATAAATCATATAAGAGAAATGTGGAATCATAAAGAAACAATCATTGATGATGTATTTTTATACACAGTAGCGCTACTGAAATTATAAACGATAATTATGATATTCATAATATCAATGATTGTATACAAAAGGCATGATTAGCCTAAGTGAAAAGAAGCAATTCAAGAAGAATTGACTTCATATGCCAAACATAAAGTATTTAGACCAATAGTATTCCAGACACCTGGGGATGTCAAACTAGTTGGATACTAATGGGTTTTTATACGGAAAACGTAATGAGAAAAATGAGATCGTGAGATATGAGGCACGACTCGTAGTACAATGTTTCTCACAGAAACTTGGTATTCAATAGTGATGAATACAATTACGTTTCGAATTTTTGATAAATTTGGCTGCCTTTACAAGGCTTGAAATACGTCCTCTAGACGTAGTAATCATTTATCTATATGATTCACTCAATACAGACATTTATAATCCCGGAAGGATTTAAAATGCTAGAAGCATGTAAATCGAGATCTCGTAATCTGTATTTGATGAACATACAAAAATCCTTATATGGATTAAAAACAATCTGGACGGATGTGGTATAATCGTCTCAGTGAATATCTGATAAAATAAGGGTATAATAATTATATGCCCAAGTGTTTTCGCAAATAAATCAGAATTCGAATTTACTATATTCACAACATATGTTGATGATATGAATTTAATTGTAGCTCTTGGAGAGCTCTTGAAAACTCTTGAATTCTTGGTAAATGAGTTTAAAAATGAAAGACATGGGAAAGAAAATATTGTCTCGACCTTCATAGATCAAATGGAATGCTTGTCCATCAATCAGAATATATTGAAAAGATTCTGAAAAGATTCCATATGGATATTACTCCATAAAGCAAGTCTTTGCTTATACTCCCTCCAATCATTTATAATGTTATTTCATTTCATGAAATAAACATCTGTATACCCCAGTTTAGCAATCTAGAAGATTGTTTTAAAAGAACTTTTATCTGGGGGAGCGTCCCATCAGGGGGAGCATATCAAATGAAATATATTAATTATATTAATTATATTGGGGCATATGTGCATTGTACTCTTTTCTTTACAATCAGGTTTTCGTCCCATTGGGTTTTCCTGATAAGGTTTTTAATGAGACAATTCTCTAAGCACATCCAAAAATCATTTGATCCACAAAATCATCATAAATATTACATTGGTTTGGTTCAATATATCATCGTATATATGTTATCTTGATCAAAAATATCATTGTAAATATTACTTTGATCTTGCTAATCATCGTATATATATTACCTTGATCCAAAAGATCATCATAAATATTACTTTGATCCGACAGATCAATGAATATTTTTGCTCAGGTTTTTATCCCACTGGGTTTTTCCTAGCAAGGTATAATTATGAGAAATGTTTTGAAGAAAACATTAACTATTAACATATTTGCATTGTACTTTTTTTCCCTTCGATCAGGTTTTGTCCCACTGGGTTTTCCTGACGAGGTTTTTAACGAGACAATCAAGAGGAGCAAAGTTCTGAGCTGACATATGTGCACTATACTCTTTTTCCCTTCGATCAGGTTTTATCCCACTGGGTTTTCCTGACAAAGTTTTTTTAACGAGATAGTTTTGAGAGCATCCAGCATCACAAGATCCAGGAGATCATTGTATATATTTTTCTTAGGTTTTATCCTATTAAGTTTTTCCATAAGAGATTAATACATGTGGTATAAATCCAAGGGGGAGTGTTATAATGTATGTGGCTTTAACCACATGTGTAATACACCCAAATATCTCCCCCATAATATCTCACACAAAATATCTTCTCCTAAATCCCACATAGTCCACCGCCATCTCTCTCTTTCACTTTATCACCCACTTGATCACCCACTTGTTCACCCACTTGTTTTTATCATCATCACCCATACAAGTGCACCTCTCTTTATTTGCCTATATATATGTGCTCTCTCTCTCTCTTGTAATAAGTTAGTTCAACTGATATCAATACAAAAAAGCTATTAGCTCTCTCTCCATATCTCGTCTCCTTTCTCTCTTGTTTTAATTCTTCTCTCATCTCTCATATTTTATTTCATCTATTATTTATTAATTTATAACAGCTGCAATATTCTTTAATTAGCTATCTTTAAACTTCAAACTGTCCGTAAGCAAAAGCCACCACACTAGTATAAATTAAATTAAACTAGCAGAGGGACTAATGGACAAATTAACCATGATCTAACTGGAATTTATAATACTCATCGGGCATGGTTGTAGATCAATAATAACCACATAATTAACCATATATCCGATACTCACAGTGAAATTATATATAAAATCATTTTCATGCCTTTTAAATATATATATATATATTAAATCACTGATTGCTCTAATTATCATTTTCAATATATATGAATATTTATAAATAAAATTTACAAATAAATATTGTTATTCCATAAATATTTTATCACTATAAAAACCAGGGGCATTTACCACGGATTTAAGGTGTTGTAAATACGGTCGATGAAAAAGGTCTTGCAACGAATGTGCCACAGCCATGGCAAATTTCCAGCATCAAAGATTGTTACAACGACTTTTACATTTGTTGCGTGCGGCAATTGTGTTGTTGCATAATTTTAATATGGTTACTATCCCCGGCAAAAGCAGTTTCCAATTTTTATTTTTATAGATTTTACTTAGAGATTTAAATATAAATACTACCTTAAAAATGAAATTTATAAAAGAAAATTAGAAATTGAATTGTTTAGGCAAAGCTTCAAAAAGAAGTTGAAAGGCTTACATAAGAAAATACTAACATTTTGTGTAACACCAAATGCCATAGAAATGAGTCTATATCATATACATAATTAATCTCAAATTTTATTTAACAAAATTCCATATATATAAAGACTATAATACAGATATATATATATATATAGCAACATATATTTTCTTTAAAAGATATTTAATTCAAAGATAAATGATGTTTTGTATAGATTAAATTAAATAATTAAATTGTATTTAGTAAATTTGTCATGATGAAAATTTTCTTGAAAGTATTATAAAAATTGAAATCAAAGAATTATGTTTATTGCGTGAAACTTATTGAAACTCATGATGAACTTACAAATTATAGTTGTTTAAAGAATAATGTTTAATTAAAACGAAAACTCTTGAAAAATAATGTTGAATTTTGGCTTATAAATCAATGTATATAAGAAATTTTTTTGAAGCACTTTTACATCGATGATAAAACTAATTGATTGAATACTTGGGTGGTTATTAAATAACTCAAACAAAAGTATAAACTTCTTTTATTCTAAAGAAATAATGAAGAACTTTATGTTCCAGCGGTGCCAAATGCCAAATTTAAATATACTTATATTTATCTAATTTTTACCTATTTTTTTATATTTATATTTTCTATAATGACCAAAAACCCCTACATTTCATTTGATGAAGAAACTGGTTATATATAAATATTGTGTATCACTAAGATGATACATTGATACAAGCCAAAGATTCTAGAAGGAATTTAGATATAGTGGACATGTATATAAAGAATTGTTTTGTGAGATAAGCAGGGAGCAAGAAGAATGTGTGCTTAGCACGTGACGTGGCCGCTCATGCACGAGCAAATAATAATTAAGCCTAATTTATGCTTAACCTCTGTTAGGGAACCAGAAAAAGTTTGTGTTTGGCACGTGACGTGGCATCTCAGGCACGAGTTCTCGAGTATTAAACCTGATTTGGAGTTTTTGGACACCAGCATGCCATACGCAACACACGTACTCCAAACTTGTCATTTAAAAATTCTCGAAATTTGGAGACAGCGATGGGCAGTTATATACTTATAATTATATTCAGGTCGGTCATGATCTCACGTTCTTATATTTTTTAATTTATTAATTTTTTATTAATTAATGTAATAAATAATTACTTTCTTCTTATATAAACAATCGCTTTAAATTTAAAGTCAATATGAAGTAGCACTACGGTTATAATTAAAGTTAATTTCCTTCGAATTCAGTATTTTTTTTTTTAGCTTTTAGTGAGGTGTAAAATAAGAGTTAATGTTTGGATGATACAAGGTTGGTGCAATGGTACTCTTCTCGTACCCACTCCATTATTATTATTATTATTATTATTATTATTATTGTTTTTAGTTTTTTAGTTTTTTAGTTTTTTTTTTCCTCCAAATTCCAAATTATAATAACTTTCTTTAAAAAGAAAAGGAGTTATTGCTAGGGATCCCAATTTCTTATTCTAAAATAAGGTGTTAATTGTAATGCACTAATATGGATACAATGGCAATTGCATTATGGCCATCGTCAGGGCGTTAGCTTAGCTGGTAGAAGGACGAGCTTGGGCACGGGTAACTACTAGGTTAGCTGTTCGAATCTTAAACAAATAAATGCGAGTACTGATTTATCCTCTTGCATCTTTGTGTGGCTGGGGGTATGGACCAGGATTTCTTATTTGTCCTACTCCACGTATGATCCAACATGTAGGCCATGGCGAGTCACACAGTTGGGGACGACAGGCTGATGGGTGCCTATATGAAGTCTGGGATCATTGATACCAATATATATATACACAATAATTTTCAAGTCAGTATCTCCTCATTGTATTACTATTAGTACCTTTTAATGAAAACATCTTTTAAATTCAATGACTTTCATTAAAATGTGTTGATAGTAATACAATGAGGGGGTGCTGACTTGAAAATTATTATATATATATTGATATAATTAATCATAGCATCCACTAAAAAAACAGAGCAATATAGGACAAAGATATTGATAGTACTTTAGAGAAGAATTTAAAATTAACTTATGCTTGTCTATGGACAACAACAAAATGTTTTCTATATATTGTAGTTACATTTTCTCATTTGCTATGTCATAAATTGAATTTCATTTGAGATTCATAAATTATGACCCCGTTGCATTACTCTTATCATCGTTGCAATTAAAAGGTCTATCTTGTTATATGTTAATTGACGCTTTGGTAGCTGGTAATATTCTGTTAATAACTAGAGTTATATATATATTTTTTATAACTGTTAATTATTTGGATATGGTACTGTCAAAAAAAAAAAAAAAATTGGATACGGCGAGAACAGTAAAATTTAATAAGTAGGGTTTATATATTTTATCATTAATATATGAAATCTATTGTTTCGTCATTTCTTCATGCACCTAACAAATTACATGTGAGTTACATAAACAAAAAATATTACCAAAATTGGCGAGTGGATTTTGACAGTAGTAATCCAATGGCAAATAAAAAAACAATCAACCTCAAGTTAATGGACTAGTTTTTTTTATTTATTTATTTTTTTATACCACATGCGCTGGTGGCCTCTTGAACCAAAACATTACCGGACTGAATGAGCGCGGTTAGAATAAACTAGTTTTTTGATTTGATAGACAGTTCAATACTAAGCCTATCGTAAATCGTAATGCCATCCCTTGTATATCTTCTTGTCTTCTATTTTAAGCTCTCACAACCACATATACCTTCTCTTGAAATGTCACAAATATATAATAATATAATATACGGGGTAAGGTAGAATGTCATTTTCATAACAATTATATTATTAAGAAATAGTTATCGTCCTCCGAGTATTTATACATATGACAATCATCTCATCTTCTTATCAAACTTGGTTTTCCAAAATCCCAAAATGTGTGCATTAACTCCCTTTCCTCTTCTCCAAAGCTTTGGATGGCCCTTAGACAATTCTATAAGCCATCAAAACAACTACTTATTAACTGATAGTTTTGAGTCATTTAATTCTAACTTTGATTACCAATCTCAGAATAAGCCACAAGTTCAGCTTGATCGCTCTGCATCATTTAACACACATAGCAGCGGAGATCCCACCACTGTTAAAAAGTTTTATCACAATGCTAGTGAGCGTGATCGCCGGAAGAAGATCAACACTTTGTACTCTTCCCTCCGTTCTCTGCTTCCTGCTAATGATCAAACTGTAAGCAGCCTGCTTCTTTCTCTTTTCCTTTTTGCTTTTTCATTCTAATAGTGATCTAATAAGTCTCAAATGAAAACTACTATATTTAGGAAATAAGTCATCTAACAGTGCTTTCATAAAAAGAAAGTCAACTAATAGTCATCGAAAAATTTCCATATGGGATCAAACTATCCCTAGATCTCTTTGTTATGGCTAGGAAAAAAAAAAGCCATCAAATGAAAATCATAGATCTCTTCGAAAATTAATAAACCACAATTTAAAGGAGAATTATTAAGAATTTTTTGATGATCATAACAGAAGAAATTAAGCATTCCGGGGACAATTTCGCATGTGCTAAAGTACATACCAGAGCTGCAACAGCAAGTGGAGAGTCTAATTCAAAAGAAGGAAGAGGTTTTGTCAAGGATATCATCATCTAGGCAAGAAGGAGAAGATGTTATAATTCATCAAGAAAAACAAAGAAAAAGCCTTGTTGGGAGCTCCTTATTTTCAATTTCAACTCGTCGGCTAAGTGATAGCGAAGTTGTGATTCAGATATCTGCATATAAACTCCGACAAAATCCATTATCTCAAATCTTGTTCAACTTAGAGGAGGATGGCCTACTTCTTATTAATGCTTCTTCTTTCGAATCATCCGCAGGAAGAGTCTTCTACAATTTACATCTTCAGGTATATATTTCTGTAATTTTTACATCTCAATAGCATGCATTCATTCAAAGCATCGGATGAAATTAGATTCTGATTTTTACAATTAAATTCTAGTATTTGTTTACACTACAAACCAATAAGAAGTTTTTTTCTTGGAGTGGTGTATTCAATTAGGATTCTTAAGGACATTTAAAGACATGTTTTAAGTGACGGATTTTCATGGATTTTTACGGATTTTTACGGACTTTTATAAATCCATATGGATTTTCATTGATTTGTTTAGACATCTATCTCAGATTGTTATGGATTTGCTTAGACATCCATGGACTTTCATGGATTTGTTATCTCTGACTTCTATTATAAATAGAGAAGAGTGACAATAGTTGCACCCCTTAAAAACTGTATGTACACCCCTTTAGTAAGTCCAATCAACTTTATTATTATTTAAAAATTTGTTATTGAATTTAATTTTATTTTAAAGTGGTATATTAAAATAATAAAAGAAGATAAAAAAAATAAAAATAAAAATAAAGGTAAGTTAAATGCATAGAACCTGTATAAAAGGCAAGGGGGGGGTTAATCGTGGCAGTGGAATGTGTTTTTTTTTTTTTTTTTTTTCCTTGGTGTTGTTGGGTTAAAGATTGCAATCAAAAAAATCAGCTAGGGAAGATCATTGATCATGATTATTTCAACAGAGAAGAAGTGAGAAGAAGCAACACGTTTCTGTTTTGAGAGAGAGAAAGAGCAAAGTCCACCAAAATCTTTGGAGAGAAGGCTGGACATGTTATGACATTTGATATTTATATTTCCCACTATCAAGTCCACCAAAATCCATGACTTAAGAAAATCCTTTAAAATCTAGTCTTAATTGAATACACCTTGATTCTTGTAGACATTTTTAAAGTCTCAATTCAATACACCCAGATTTGAAAGGATTCTTTAAAAATCCATATAAATCCCAATTGAATACCACTGGATTAATATAAACTCTTTTAAAGTCTTTAAATGTCCTAATTGAATACACCAGGATTTATAATGTCTTTAAATGTCCCAAAAAAATCCTAATTGAATACACCCCCCTAATTACGTGTGTGATTACGCACTCACACATTATATATAATCATCTTGTTTTTCAATGAATATATAGCTTTCAAGTAGTTATGTTTATGTAATTACATGCATGTTTGTTTGTGTTTAAAATGTTCTAATGTTTTAATTAATTAATTTTTTATTTTGGATTATTCAGGTGGAAAGAACTTATCTATTGGAGTGTGAGGTTTTAAGTGAGAAGTTATTATCATCGTACGAGAAGAACGACATGTTATTTAAATGAAAATTAATTTGGTTGTAGAATATATGGTAATCTAGGTTTTGAATATTTATCCATAGATGATGGCAGATGTATTAGACTTAATTATGCCCAAAAGCAATAAGAAATTATTATATTAAATTTTAGTATTAAATTATTTATTATTTATTGTGAGCATAAGTCTTTAGCTGTTGCCTGTTGGTATTGTATTTGATTTTGTCAAATGACATGTTCCTAATAAGATGAAGTTGGTTTAGTATTGGTAAACCCCCCACTTACATCCAAAAGGTTATGAGTTTGAATCTTGTTTCTCCCCACAATCCTAAAATATTGTAATAGTTAAAAAACAAATGATGTATTCTAGTTACAAAGAAAGATTTGTTACAACCACCGCTCATTTAGTCTAACAATGTTTCAATTTAAAAAGCAGTAGCTATATCAAATAAAAAAAGAGTTGTTAAATCAAAGTCATATCTCTCCCACTTGATTCTAGGAGCTCACGTAGTTGTCAATTGAATTTCTCATTTCCTTGTACAACTTTGAATCAAATATTCTATCCAGTAATTTTGCCACGTATCATGCTTTCTATTGGGACAAGTGATGCGGAAGCACATGCCTAATATTCACCACAATACTAATAGTGTATACTAGTAGAAAAATAAGTTGAGAGAATTTAATCACACAACACAAGATTTTACATAGAAAACCCAAAAAGGGAAAAACCATGGCCATTAGGACGATAAGAGAAAAATATCAATATGTAGAAAATTGTTACAACTACACAACATAAATATTCTTTCTCGAACCCAAAACCCCAATAACAACCGAGCCCAAGCTCATAATCGAGCTTACATCCTAGCCGCTAGCTCATAGCTATCTCCAGGTCATCACTTACCCGGTCTCCCGCCACCCGGATATCCCCTAGGTCTCCCCATGAATATCTCTAGGGTCTCCACCGATCTCCCCAGGGTCTCACTCCTCAAATTCACCTACCCTTTGATGTTTCATGTGTCTCTCCAAGTGTTATCAACCAAAGAATAAGCCTCACTATCTATTAGGGATAGCAAAATAACTTGCAGGACGAGGCCTTGCGGGGACCCGCCCTTATGGGGTGAGGATGAGTTTTATAATTCCCACCACATTTAAAATATAATCTTTATTTTTTTTTTTTATTATTAAGTTCAATGTTTATGTTTAAAAATGATTGACTTAATTTTTTTAGCTTTGAGATTTATGTTTATGCGATGATTTTCAATAGTTTTTTTTTAGAATTACTTTATATATTAAATCATTTTCATTAGGTTATATATTTATTATTTTAATAAATAAATTTTTGTTGACAATTTTTTAATAAATAATTGTGATAAATGGGTTAAATTGTGTGGGATAGGGAAAGCGTACCCCACCCTGCCCCGCTCAGCTCTATCTATCATGAGGTTTTATGAGGGGATGAGTTTTCAAAAAATAAATTGAGCGGGGTGCAGGGAGAGCCACCCCACTCTAAACTCGCCCCATTACCATCCCTAATATTTATAGGGTCATTATCCTTGGTCTTTACGGAATTAGAATCCAACAAGTAGTTGGAAACCACCTAACAAGTCTTTCCTAAACAAATAATCCTGAAACAAAACCTTCCACAACTAGAAAACTGACTCCCACACATTTTCCCATATCTTCCGGAAGTCTCACATGCCAAACCAGGCCCCAAAAACATGCCTTGTGCACTCTCACACGCCCCAACACCTCTGACGCGCAGCAATACGTAGGTGATGTGAAAAATGTAGTTTATCCTTGCAAGTGCATTCATCATGAGATTCGTATAGTGCAAATACAAGGTTCTTTCCACTGGGATCGAGAGAATTAACCGTTAAGACTAATAAACTAACTATGTGCTGATCGAAAATTAAATCAAGTTTGGTTTGGACTTTTGAAGAAATTTTAAATTCAGAAAACAATTAAATTTGTAAAAGGTGCTAACGAACAACAAACAACCTCAAAGTGTGTGAATATGACGTGAAATACTAGGGAATTGATAGACACTACAATAAAATATGGTTTTGTTGATAGTTATTTGTTGACAGTTTTTAACTGTCATAAATTTTTGACAGTTCTTATATTTGTTGACAGTTTTTAACTGTGAAGAATTTATGATAGCTAAAAACTGTCAACAAAGAACTAATTTTTTTTATATATATTATTAATATATTAAATAATATATAATATATATTATTTAATATAATAATATAAAAAATAACTAACATTTTTTATATATATTATTAATATATTAAATAATATGTAATATAAATATATTATATTATATTATATTATATAAATATATTATTATTATTTATATAATACATATAATAATATATATATAATATATAATAATATATATAATTTATATAATAATATAATATATAATTTATATATAAAAAATATATATTTATATATCATTGATATAATATATAATAATAATATATTATTTTTGGAAATGAGGGTATTTTTGGAATGTGGTTGGGGCATATGAGGGTATTTATGGAATATAAATTTTAGTTCGGAATGGAAGGGCATTCCATTGGTTTTTGGATGGAATGCCCATTCAACCAAAATTTTGGAATCCCCATTCCAATGGAATCATTATTCCATTGCATTTTAACAAATCAAATGAATGGAATGATTTTCTTTTCATTCCATTCTATCCAACCAAACATGACCTATAAGAGACTCATGATATCAATTGTATTAAGAATGATTTGGAATACAACTCTCACTACATGGGAGATATTTCTCAACATGAATCTTGTAATTTAATGAACAAATGTAAGACTTAGATTACTAATTTATATGGGTAATTGAATTATTAACGCGTCTCTTAGTATGAAACAAGAGGGTGGAAAATAAATAAACAAATTTTTTTTAAAATTAATTTTTTGAATTTTTTAAAAGTAAATGATTTAAAAGTAAATTTATTAAATTTAAAATTTTACTTATCTTATATCGGTTTGCCCAAAAACCGATATCTTAATGTAAAATAAATTCATATCGGGATTTTGTTTGGTGTTGAAAATAGGAAGTAACCGTTTAAAAAAATTATTAAAGATAAAAAAAAAATTATATATTATGAATGTTTTATAATATAATATATATATATATATTATATTATATATTATTATATTAAATAATATATATTTATACTATTTATATAATATATAATATTATATATATATATAGCAAATCACATATAATAATATAATAATAATATATATTTATAATATTTATATAATAATATATACATTATATATTAAATAATATACATTATATACTATTATAATAATATATTATAATAGTGATTCCATTAGAATGAGGATTCCACCATTTTGGTTGAATGGGTATTCCATCTAAAAATCAATGGAATGCCCTTCCATTCCAAACTAAAATTTATATTCCATAAATATCTTTATATGCCCCAACCCCATTCCAAAAATACCCTCCTTTCCAAAAATAATATATTATTATTATATATTATATTAATGATATATAAATATATATTATATATATGTATTATATATTAAATTATTATATATAAACACATATAATATAATATATTTATATATTATATTATTATATATAATATAGATATATATGTTATTAGATGTATTATATATTATATATTATATATTATATATATTATTATATTAAATAATATATAATTATATATATAATATCGGTCCCGATCTAGTCAATGCATCATGATATAACTTTATCAGGATATTGAATGTGAGCCACTAGTTTTGACAAATGCATACACACTTGAGTTAAAGTATGTAAAACGAGTGGTTTATATTCAATATCTTCACAAAGTTATATCAAGATACACTGACTTGAATATTTTTCTATATAATATACTTTTATATTTTATTATTATTATCTATAATATATCATGTTATCATGATTGTTTTATAATTAAGGGTATTTTTGTCAAAATACAGTTAACATCATTCCATTCCGTTGTTAACCAAACAAAATAATACTGATTCAAAGACTAATTCTAAAGTTTCAACCAAACAAAAAACTTAGTTTTCCTTTCCTTTCCATTCTCATTCCTATTACCGTTCCACCATGTAACCAAACGTGACCATAGAGTATTGACCAATAACTCAACTATATATGTTTTAAAAAATATAATTTTATTAAAGTTTCAATAAATATTTTTTAATATATGTTTGTTGTAGAAATTAGAATTTTGATTAGTTGAATAAATTTAAATTTATCTAATTTAAGGTTTTTTATTTTTATTTTTTATTTCTAACAACTTATATAGGTTATATATAAATATTGTTCAATTATTAACACTTTAAATGTTGTAGTCAAGTGGTCAAGGCTTACAATTTTCGGTTTGAGGTCTCAGGTTCAATCCATACTAATGGCAATTAATATTGTTCAATTATGAGGGCAGGGTCGAACGGTGGGCGGCGGAGGGCAGCAACGGCGGCAGAGGTGGAGATCCGGCAACTGTGGCGGCAGCGGCGGAGGTGGAGGGGGAGGTCCAGTAGAGGCAGCTGGTGGACGGTGGCAGGCAGTGGCGGCGGTCTAGTGGCAGAGGCGGTGGAGGTCCGACAGTGGTGGGGTTGGTGTATAAAAGTAAAAAATGTTATTTAATTAAATATTATAATTAAATATTAAATAATGAAAAATTTTAAAAAAATTATATAAATATAGTTAAAAACTGTCAAGAAAAAAATAATAAAAAAAAAAATAAAAACTGTCAAGACTTTCCTTGACAAGTGTCATGAATCTTTTTCTTGACAATTTTTAACTATCAACAAATACCCTATTTTCTTGTAGTGAGAGTTGTAATACATCTATCCAAGTTTTCGGGTCCAACCTTTCTTTTGTGTTACTCAACTGTATGAGTTGAGTCACATAATCCATAATTATTATTCATCTATGATATGTAGAGTAATTAATAGTAAATGATGTCCTTAAGATCAAAGATTTTAGGGACCAAAATCCAATTAGTGTCATTTTCACTTTCATGAATTTCTTTCATTCAATGTAAAGCTCAATTAAGGCTAAGTATGATTTTTATTCAACTTTAATTCTCAGATTAATTTACTTAACCAACTTACATCAAAAGTGATATTCAATTAGCACAGATCAAGGTTAAAAGATGAAGAACTATGAATGAAACAAAACTTAAAAGAGATAATAATCTCAAATTAGGCTACATGTCAACACCAACAATTTATATACAACTCACATCAAACCCCTAGTGTGGGATTTAGTTAATCATAATTACATAATCAAAAAGAGATGAAAAAGTATAAAGGAAACCCCAAGAGTCTCTCCTTCCTTCAAGCTTTGTCCTAGATACAATTGATGCGAACAAGATCTCTAAGTTCCGATGATGCGGAACAGGTAGCACTTGCATATTTGGGTCGCTTAGAGCACCCAAACGGAGTTGAGCTTTACGAGTCTCTAAAAATTGTAAACGGGATTAGAATGGTTATTATAATATGTATTCGAAAAGCCTAAGAAGAGCCCTATGAATTTTGCCCCGTAACAATCGTAGGAGGCCTAAATTTGGCCATTTAGCTTGTTGTTTGGAGACTTTTGGTTTCTTGCGCAACATGAGAGTTGTTTTTTCCCTTCTCCATTTATGACATTTTTTTTTTTTTTTTTAGTTTTTGGTTTGAGATTCTTTTTCCGATTTGGTTTAGAAGTTTTAGAGATCTTTGATTCTTTTCTCGATTTGGTTTACATGTTTTAGGGATTATTTTCCCGATTTGGTTCCTAAAACAGAGAAACCGGTCGATTGACAACTACACTTCAAAATTTTACTAGTTGATTTCACAAAACACAGTCGTTGAATTAGATGATTTGCGTGTTTCTTGGTATGTTGGGGGAATGCAAACGCAGTCCTCAACATGTTTGATTTGGTGTATGTGTTCAAAGCATACCAGAGAGCAATACAACTTGAAAAGCTGTTGATGAGCAGAAATACGGGTGGGGTTAGTTTCAGGTGAATTCTGGACCAAGTAGCAATAGTGAGCGTGAAGCAGTTTCGTCTGTTGCAAAGTCAGCCATACCTCCACCGGCAACGGTATCAACTTCTCATCCTCGTTGCCTCAATTTTGGGAAGCCAGAACATAGGTTTGTGGACTGCAAGAAAGGATCGTGAAAGAGGCTGGTGATCGAGCTAATTTTGTGTTACATTTTGGCCCTAAATTCCACATCCTTTGGCTCTCTTCCGAGTAAATTCTCGTGTTTAATGACTCAGTTCTAGTCAATGTAGGCAATCAATGTATTTCGGGAAATGGAGATTCAAACTAGAGCTTTCGGGAGTAGAACAAGTTAGATTTTCAAGAATAATGCCCAGTCTGTTGGTAATGTGTGGATCCATACCCGTGTAAGACAACTTGTGGAAATTCTAGGGACCTCGCATAGAAGTTCACTGGTTCATACTAGCAAAGCTACCCACGGATCAAGAGCCAAATCACCTCCAGAAGATCTCGAGGCCAAAGTGAAAATACCTACAAGTTTATACTAAACAACGTAAAGGAGTGTGAATAGGTTGACACTCTATTTCTTAAAACTCTTTGGTGACATTTGTGAAATTCTTGGTGAGCATACAAATTAACCTTTAATATGATTGTTATGAGAAAACAATTAACACATGTATGCTCAAATCACCCCTCTTAGTCTACAAATCATATAGTAAGAAACAATGTATCTCATATACAAGTATATTCAATATAAAGCAAATTCCACAAGTTGTACTTTGAATATTATAATGTAAATTCACTAAGTAGAACTATACAATTTGATATAGAATATCACGAGATACAATGTTCAAATACTACAAAGATACAAGAGACAAATGTTAATTAACAAAGAATGTGTGCATCTCTTTCTCTACAAAAATCTTGTTTACAAGGATATGAAGAATCGTAAACAAGATATATTGATTTCATATACAAATATAAAGAGATAAAGATAAAGACATTTGACACATTGATTTTTACTTGGTAAAACCTCCGAAGAGGAAACATTCGCAGGTTAAATCCATAAACACCAGCAAACCCTAATCCACTATGATGAATAAAAGATACAAACTCAAGGAAATGACTAATCCCATGATACACTCTCTAAGCTATCAACTCCTATTCTACCCTCGGGCCTAGTGAATTACTTTACCTACTCCCTATCCAAGATATAACTATCACACCTCTAGGAAGTAACTTCTTATCCGAGACGCTCACGCTTCTAGGAAGATTTCATGCATGAATATCCAGATCCTCCCGATCCTAGCCAAGACTTCTTGCTTAACTCTCCAAATCCTCTCGATTCTAGCCATGTCTTTCTCGCTTAACTATCCAGATTGTCCTGATCCTGGCTAAGTCTTCTTTGCTTGGTTATTCAGATCACCAAGATCCTAACCAAGACTTCATGTCTTTTGCAAGGACTTCCTAAGTGATCAATGAATGCAAATTCAAACAAGCACTCAATATAGAATATGAGATCAACACATCCTATGGGAACTAGACATTGTCATGAAAGTTCAAAGATCAAAATTGTCTAGTTACTATACTGGAATAAAAACCTAGAACATGTGAAACACCAAAACACATTCAATTTCTAGATTTATTCATGCAACATTAAACATATATTCAAGATTTTAATAACAAACGAAAACATGTTAGATTCACAAGATATGATCAATCAAAGTTCGAGCAAATATTTAGAGCACCAAACAATAATCAATTAAATCCTAATTAGCTCTAAATACAAAATCAAATGTGCTAATCCTAGATTTGTTCAACTAATGAGTTCTAGCACATGATAATGTTATTGATCATGAAAATAAAGTCAATCAAAGCACAAATAGCCCTAGATAAAAAGCTAATCACAATACAACTCACAAGCATGTGAAAACATAGGTTTTAAGAAAAACCTAACTCACATTTAAGTTTCTAATTAAGCACAATTATCTTTCAATTTAAGCTCTATAGCTCATCAACATTTTTTCAAGTGACATACACTAAAATAGGAAGAAGACCCAAGGTGTTTGAGCAATAGAATCAAATAAATCATAAGATAAACAAATACCTTGACAAATTATGTGCAGTCACGAATTTGATGTTAGACACCAAAGATACTTGAACTTTTTACTTCCAAATCACTTGGAGAAGATAGATAACTTCAAGACGAAGAATCTTCAAACACTTAAATCGGATCAGAAATCAGAGAGATATGGCGATTCAAAGTTGAGAGAAAATTTCAGAAAATTTTTGCACAAAATGATCTTCTTCACATTTGAATTTTCGGTGAGAGAGGGAATATAAAGAGAGAGAGAGAGAGAGAGAGAGAGAGAGAGAGAGAGAGAGAGAGAGAGAGTTATCCAGTGTGGTAAGCTCGCACAAGAAAACATTCACATGCCAAATAGGAAGTCATGCTAAGTCAACACTTGCATTTGATTGAGCATGGCACACCAAAACCGTGTACATGCAATGCACACAATAAAAACCCATTAAATTTTGAAAATTGATTTTGGTGTGACACATATTTTCTTTCATGTGATAGAGAAGTTTGTTTGGCGTGGTTCCCACACACCCTCTAACACCAAGGGGTGCAAATGGCAATGTGCCATCTATATTCCCCTTTGCTCCCTTTCACGCACCTCTCGTGTTTTTCGACTATTCTCCGGCCTACGAACTCTATATTTGAATCCATCTTTGGATAATGAACCGAGACTCTCTCACAAACATAGAAGTCAACAAAACTTTCACAAAAAAAATATGGAAATTGACTCAATACACAAGGACGAAAACCATGGACGATAAACACACGAAAGTTTCATAACTACCAACTTGAAACTCGAAAACTAATGAATGAGTAACCGAAACGATTAGAACTTAATAATGAATAATACAAGAATATATTCAAGTCCAATATCACAAAAACATAAACAAACAAACACATGAACACACAAGTGATGAGCCGTCGTGCACTCACAAAAAATGATATAATTTTGTTTGATCTTTGAAAACCCTTTTAGGCCACTTAATCCTTTAAAATGTGATTTTATAGCAAATGGTAAGCAAGTTCGTTCCACAGAGATATGGAGTGCTAATTAGATAGATTGACTAATCTTGAACAAGTAAAATAAATCATAATGTTTCATAGATGTGTGGTTTCAAAAGCCACCAATGCTAAATACTAAATTGAAAATACACAAGTGTTATGAAAAATAGAATGCTCAACAACCTTGATAAGAATAGTGATGAAAACAATTAATAAGATAGCTAGAGAATAGATCGATTAACAATTGAATGTGGGTAATGCCATTTAGCTACTTTAATGTACCAATCTCTTTATGTTAACCACTAAAGGCTTAGATTAGTGTGGTTGATATACCCACCACTAATCTATCCTCTTCAATGGGTTCTTAATCACACAAGGAGTGTCAATCCAAACATGAATATATAACATATTACTCTACTCAAGATTGCAATTAACAAGTGATATACAAGTCAATTACACAATGAATAGAATCTAATAATTTGAATGAATAGAACACATAAGAGATTCATTACAAGCTAAAGCTAATACCCACAACCAAATGATCCTCAAATCTATCCCCTAGATTAGGGGTTTAGTTACACATATTAGCAATAAATGAAAAGAAGTAAATAGTAAGGAAATCACCCTTGGGTCTCCTTCTTTAAGCTTGATCCTTCTTCTCCTTTATGCTCCTAAATGCAAGGAATGGAAGTAGAGGATATGTCTTGAAGTATGGATGTTTTGGTGGAAAGTGACAAAGGAATTTGGGTGGAGAAATGGTAGGAGAGGAATGATTTAGGGAAGTAGTCAAGGTTTGGTGTTGAGGTTTGGATGGGATTAGATGAGTACAAGTAGAGAAATGGAGGATGAGGAATGGTGTGCCATGGATGAGAAAGCTAGATCTCAATGTAAGCAATTTTGTGCTCTCTAAGGTCTGGATCTCTCTCTGAAGATGAAAGATCGTTATATATATACACACTATTGGACATGTACTGATAACTGCTAGATTTGCTGATGTGGCACCAAGTTTGCTTTTTTGTCGCTATGGCGACCCTGGTGCGCAAAATGGTTAGATGCAAAGGTCGCCATGAACACCATCTTTTTCGCCATTTAGAAAGTGGCGACCATGAGCAAATTGTGAAGAGGTCGTCACTTGCATGAGAAGGTCGCTATGGCGACCATGTGTGGCGACCTTGCAAATTGTGAAGAGGTCGCCACTTGCATGAGAAGGTCGCTATGGCGACCATATGTGGCGACCCTACCTAAATGTGTGAGGTCGCCATTTGCAAGGGTGGGTCGCTATGGCGACCCCCAAATGGCGACCCACCTGATGCATTTTTGAGACTTTATGTCACCATGGCGACCAAGTGGCGACCTTCTGAAGCTCTGAATAATCCTCTGTTGCCATGACGACCATGAAGCGACCTTCTCTTGCCTAAGTGGCGAAAATACCCTGTTTTTTCCCATTTGTGAGCCTTTTTGCACATAAGTCCTCCACTTCATCCCAATTGCTCTTAAAACCTGATAAAACCCGAAACACTCAATTTAACACCATTAAACACGGGGAAATGCCCAAGAATTAAGCAAAAAGAATCGGAAATGAGGGCCAAAATCATACCAATTTTGGCTTGATCAACAAATATGCCATTTCCTAGATATAGTCCTAGAACATGCAGTTTACAAAATTTGTCAATTTAAATCTAATGCATGTGCATACATTAACATGTGTGTGTATGTGTTATACCAATTGAGCACAGCAATGCAGGGACACATATGGATGTAATGTGTGTGTGTACCTAAACGCCTTGCAAGAGGAATGAGGTCTTAATATACCTTTGATGTGCAATAATGCTTACTCCTCTTGAAGACTTCACTTTGCTTGATGAGTTACCCAACTTCCTTAAAGCTTGATGAAACAAATAATGGCGTGTTCTAATATTATCTAGAGGGGGGAGGGGGTGAATAGATTTTAATCGATTATTACCAAATTTTCGCGTTTAGTCAATTTTACGAAAATACCTCAATCTAGTCAATACAATAAATCAAGTGTAAAAGCAAAATATAAATGACACTTGATTTTTACGTGGAAACGTTCAAAAAGGAAAAACCACGAGTTGTTATATGCGCCACACACAAACCTCAAATCCACTAATTGCAATGGTGTTCACAACCTAGGTTGACCACGTCAAACTCTATGGTCACTAACCCACCACTACTACTACCCATGCCTTTAAAAGTGAACCTAGTCAATTTGCTTGCAGCCTAAGCAACCTTAGCCACAAGTCTTACTTCTCAATGAAGAGATTAAGCAACCTATGTGAATATGCTAGATATCTAAATATGCAAATAATGCTAGGTTACACTAAATGCTTATCTAGGATTATAAGATGTCAATTAAATCAATCATAGATATTAATTGCTATATATCATGGAATAAATCATAGCTATATGAGATAAATCAATCCTAGGTATAGCTATCAAAATACAACACTCAAACATTCAACACATAATCTCAATCTTGTATGTAGAAATTAATCTAAGAACATACTTCTACCTACAAGTAATAAATGAGATAAATTGCTAAGTAAAAACACTAAGATTAGATGAAATTAGTGTTCAACTTACCATAACATATGTGTTAAAGACGACCCATGCACTAGCACATACTAGAAGATCCTAGATGATGCTTAGATGATGATTTATGCATATGGAAATGCGTTTAGAGAATTAAATGAGCAATCTTGTTGCCTTTTCTCTATAAAAATCTCTCTTTCTTTTTTAGGGTTCTTGATGATCAAAGAGGTGAATGAAAGAGAGTGACATAATGGTGTATTTATAGAGAACAACAAAGGACAAGTCTACCCCTGAAACGCGCTAATCAGCGGTTTCATTCGGTGGCCACCAACCGCAGATTAAACCGCCGAATTGAATCCCAAGAGAGCAGGGGAACAACGTCAGTTTCATTCAGTGGCCACTAACTATCGATCCAACCGTCGAATTGAACCCAAGAGGAACAGGGGTACAACAACAGTTTCATAACCACCGATCACAACCGCAGAATCAAACTGGAGAGATAAAATCAATCAGATATGAACGGCGGTCGTGGCCGCTGATCATAACAGCAAAATCACTCCTGAGCCTTCTAAAATCAAACAGCAGTTCCATTCGATGGCTAGGCCATCAATCATAATCGTCGTTTCACAAAATGTGGTAAAACCAAAGGAAAAGCCAAGGGCATTCTCCGAAGGCAATCCTCACGCTAACTAAGCGCATCAACGAGCATGCACGGACATTTCCAAACAATGTTCAAGAAATGAATTGCTAGACACACTAACATACAACAAGATACAACAACGAAGTGCAAGTGTGAAATGTGAAATGTGACATGTGAAGAGAATGCACACATATGTAAATATGATAAGTGTGTGTGTGCAACTAAGCTTCTTCAATGAAAACTAAGCACAAGAGATATACATTTGGAGTGCTTATCCTCTTGAGGTCTTGAAAGGGACTTTGAGCTTGATCACTAATCACCTAAGCTACCTTTACATTCAAACCTCAATTGTGGTTTGTCACCAAAATAAGCCAATCAAACTTTGAGGAATTTACACTTGATAAACCGTGAAACCTGGACAACTAATCAATACAAAGGAAAATTCGTTTTGATATAGAATAATGCCAACATAACTCAAAATCCTAACACAAAGTTCGCTAGGCCACACAAGCAAATGCACTCGCGAAGTCATCTCTAGAAGATCTCGAGACAACATTTCGCTGGTCCATAATCGTGAAGCAAAACCAAGAAGTGTCACAGTTTACGGATCCATACCTGCGAAGTGACCTGCAGATTGAGAACCAAAAGGCATGATCTTGCCGAAAATGTGCTATATTTTGGCCCTCATTTCCATGTCCTTTGTCTCGTTTTCAAGTGTTTTTTTGTGTGTCTAATAGGCTCTTTTATAGTGATTGTAGATATTCAATGTGATCTAGATGTTGGTAATGAAAAGTGGGACTTTTCGATGCGAAATGGGTCGAAGTTCTAGAAATGAGGCAGTGTGCTGGTGCATTGTGGGGAAGGTTACCTGCACAAAATGTCCTAGTGTGCAGGTAAGGACCCGCACACAACCCGTACACCAAAGGATCGAGGATGCAAAAAAAAGGGCCTAGTGTGCGGGTAAGGACCCACACACAACCCGCACACTACAGGCGCCCTCTAAAACATATAAATACATCACTTTATTTAAGACCCAAATATATCATTCAATCACGACCTGGACACAACCTCTCTACACTTCATCTTCTTCACCACAAAAGAAAGAGAGACCTTTAAAGGCATCCATGGAGGTTTTCCTCCATGGATGCCTAACCATCACCACCTTCCACTTGTAACCACCCATCTTTGGAGGAGATTCATGAGGAAATAGACATCTTCTCTTGTCTATGAGAAGGAGGAGCTTCAATAGGCTTAGAGATCCGAGATGACAATAGGGTTCCTCTCTGAGCTTGGAGATCCGAGATTGATACCTTGGGTTTCCTCTTTTTATTCTTCTCTTGTATTTTCTTTAATTGATGTGTATCCCCATTAAGGAAATATGTAACCCCAAAACTAGTTCCATTTATTTGATTAACTTGTATTTAATATTTTCAAGTATTATCTCATTCAATTGCTTTATATTGATTCTTAGCTTGTGTTGAGTAGGCTTGACAACCCTTCTAGATGCATGTTTAGGGATATCTTTTGTCTTTACATTCATGGCATGTTGGGTAAAATTGATATGTGTTAATGATTGGGATTAGGAGTAGATTAATGTAATTTATGAGTAGTTTAATTAAACATCCCATGATTGTGTGTGTTGATTGATAATCCGAAGTGCATATTTTTAATTGATTTGAGTGTTTGAGAATTCGGGCTAGGTAGGCATATCAACTCTTGGCCTTGATTATGCTCTTAATTGTTCGGGTGAAATTCATGATGAGTATATACGATGCATGTAAACATCAAGTGTTCTTTAATTTCTGCACTTTTAATACTTGATTATATAGTGTTGTTTGCCATTAAAATTGACTTATCGAAAAAGTTGGTAACATAATCGATTAATTGGTAAATAACCTATTCACCCTCTATCTAGGTTGACTGTACTTGCATTTAACACATTTTCAGTTGGTATCAGAGCAGGTGTCTAGATACACATATGTTGATTCTTGCATAATTTGTGTTTAGCATACATTGCATCTCATTCATTAAACATTATGAGT
Organism: Acer campestre; assembly: GCA_954870605.1. NCBI lineage: Eukaryota > Viridiplantae > Streptophyta > Magnoliopsida > Sapindales > Sapindaceae > Acer > Acer campestre. Next base: position 19,895,581 of record OX940799.1, on the reverse strand, counting down.
CACACTGAGATGTTAGAGGGTGCGTTGATCTCTGAACCACCATTTCTCACCGAGGATAACTACTCCTCCTAGAAAGGAAGGATGGAATTCTTTTTTATGGATATTGATGAGCACGTGTGATGATGAACTCGAGGTTGCATAATGGAACTCAAAAGGCCTTTATGCCTTATGTTGTGTAGTGGATGAGAAGCAAACCAAACTCATCCAAACCACTTGAAGTTCTCGTGAAGCTTTGGAGATTCTAAGAATCACCCACAAAGATACCATCACTGAAGAAGACAATGAAGTCTCATCAAGAAGGAAGGAATCGAAGAAAAAGGTTTCTTCAAAGAATCTTGAGCCGAGGGAAGAGAAAATAAAGCCTCAATGCCATGATTATGGAGGCTATGGACATATCTCCATGAATTCTAGAAACCAGAAAACCAAGATGAAAATGCCTACAAGGTTGTACTAAACAACCTAGAGGAAAAGGGAGGGGGGGGTGGTGAATAGGTTGACACACTAGTTTTAAAAACACTTTCGTGACTTATGTCAAAACCTTGGTAAGCATAAAAATTAACCTTGAGCAAGATTGTTATGAGAAAACAATTTGTACAAGTATGCTCAATTCACCACCCTTAGTCTACAAAACATATACCAAAAAACAATGTATCTCATATACAAGTATATTCAATAAAAATCACATTTCACAAGTTGTACTATGGATATTATAATAAAAGATCACTAAGTAAAACTATACAACTTGATATAGAATATAACAAGATACAATGTACAAACACTTACAAGATACAAGAAACAAATGTTGATTCAACAAACAATGTGTGCATCTCTTTCTTTATCCATAACATGTTTACAAGGATGTGAGGAATTGAAGATCATTAACAAGTTATATTGAACAAACATACAAATATAAAGAGATGGAGATAGAGACATTTGACACATTGATTTTTACATGGTAAACCTCTGAAGAGGAAACATCCACAGGTTGAATCCACAGCCACCGGCAAAGCAATCCACTATATGAAAAGGACATACACACTCAAGGCTATCAACACTATGATATCCACCTCAAGCTATCAAATCCTAATCTACCCTCGGGCTAATGAACAACTAAGTCTACTCCCTATTCAAGGTGTGTCCTACACCTCTATGAAGCAACTTCCTATCCAAGGCTCTCAAGCCTCTAGGAAGATTCTCTTGCTTAGCTATCTAGATCACAAGGATGCTACTTGATGACTCGCTTTTTGTGTCGTTACCAAATAGCGAATTATCAAAAGAATGTTTATAAATGAATTCTTACACAATGTGCTTTAAGTTTTGAAAACTAGTAAAGCGGTAAGCTTAAGATTCGTTCCACAGGGATTAGGTTAGATTAATCGATTTGTTATCTAATCTAAGTTAGTCTAACTAGTGTGTAATAAAGTAAATCATGATTAGTGGGATAGTATGTGGTTTGAGAAACCACCAAACAATGCATGTAAAGTATGTAGGGAAAAATACCGTAGTACACGCAGCGGAAACGAGACTAAAAATTAGATTTAGTAACTTTAAAATTTTTTCCTTTTTATGAACCTTAACCCTTTAATTAATTAAACATATATATAATCAACAAAAGAAGAATATCTTTTGTCGCGTGATCCGATTGACTTACGTCGATGGTAATCCGCAAGATCTTCAATCCTAGCACGAACGTGAATCACCTAGGAGCGTGGTCTCCCTTTTTCTTTGAGTTGCAAACCTGAGAATGGACAAACAAACTTTTCTGATTTCTGTTAGTCACAAAAATTCCAATAGGTTGCTAAGAACGTTCCGGTTACTTTTGAATTCACAATCGTAAGATTGAAATTCGCGTGAACCTAATTCGAAAGTGTGTACAAGATCTCTTGATGTTAAGATCACTAGTACACTATCGAAACAAGAACAATTCTTCTCTCACAAACCTCTAGGCCGAATCACTCACTAGTCTTAGAGTTGGATCTTATTTTTCTCTAGCAAAAGAAAAAGCTCTCAATTGTAAAAACTAGGGTTTTAGAAATAAATAAAGAATATATATATATATATATATCTCTATATGGCCGGCAATCAAAATGCCAAAAAAATATATATATATATATGTATTCATACCACACGCACCTTTAATATATATATTCTTTTTTTTAAATATTTTATCTATATCTATGACAAAGTGTCATATAAATAATATATAAAAAATATATACTATAGTTAGCCGACAATATACAAAGCCACCAACATATTTCTGCACACCTATATTATATATATTTGTATTGTATTCAAACACTGCATGCATTTAAAAAATATAATATATATCAAACCCTAATCCAACTCTTTAGTGTATTTGTGACTATATAAAAGACTTCCTAATTTGACTAAACAAATAAAGTCTTTTATATTTAGTATAATACTAATAGTAGTATACTACTAGGAAACATATTTCCTAATCAGAAAAAGATTTGATTTTTAATTAAATAATTAATTAACATATTAATTAATTTCCATTTAATTAAATAATAAAATAAAACAATATTATGGGCTAAAAATTAGCCATTGCTACCAATGACTAGAACTTGGGCCTACATATTGTTTTCTTATTTTATTTAATCCATTTGGACTTTAATAAAAAGCCCACATGTGAACTAGATCCATTCTTACTAAAAGAAACAAGCCCACATGCCTTTCATTAATATATTAATATAATTAAACAGCCCATTAAATAATGTGCAAATTATATTCTTAATATATTAAATACAATTCTAAATGGACCCACAAATAGTCCGGTAGAATATATCAAGTGATCCATACAAGTCCGTGTAGATTGGGGATCTTGGCGGGCTATCTAAATTTAAGCTTCAATAGACATAACCTAATCACAATCAACAAATGATTCACTTAGGTCCGATCCATTAATTTTAACTCATTCCACTAAAGAGCTAAAATTGAACTCTTAAATAAAGACAGAAAAAGAAGATGTTCCTCATTCATATCCTAGACAATCATGTTGGAGATAGTGTATCCTCGTGATTAATATCAGTAATCGCCAAGAGTTCATAGACCGCCTATAACTCTCCAAGTTACCATATTTACTCATATGACCACGTTTTGAACTTGGATATTTTGACTTGTCCAGAAGCCATGTTTTCAATAGACACTATCGAAAACTCAACGTTGAGATTTAATATCCAATTACCTCAAAACATCCATATGATGATATTATACTCTCATTTAATAAATGGAGCCACGATGTCCATATTTATAAATGAAGTCCTCTATCGATTAACAAATGAATATCACCAAACTATCGAGGATAGACTATGCGATATAATCGTACTCATTGATAACTCAAATGATATCACTTGCAACCATAAGTCCATCATTTATCTCAGGATTAAGATAGACTCTCCGATTGTCCTGATAATGAAAAGACTTTTATCTACTGACGGTTATAGATAAAGTATTTCATTGTGATCCAGTTCAATGCACCCAGTGCACTAGATTCTTTTGCTCGAAGACACTCCGATGATTTTAGACTCATCATATCGCATTTGATCCCACTCAAATGCTAGCAAAAGAATTCTACAACTTTGACAAGATAAAGGTGCACAACCTTTAACTTAAGTTGTGAACAATATTCAAGACTAACTAAAGAATTGTGTCTACCATATACATATCCAAATGTACGAACAATTCTTCTTTTCTCATAGTCTTTAGACCTTATGATTATTTACTTTGACAATTATAATATTAAACTATAAATGCTATAGGATTTGTTTAAACCAGAAATCACTTTATTAATATGAAAAAGATTGTTAATTACAATATTACACTCTTGCTATTGAGCATAATCCTAACAAAGTAAATATACAAAAAATGTAAAGAGAATATGAATGGAGATAGTAATCCAATACAAACAACTTAGATAAGAAAATAGGTTTAAACAATTAAGAGAGGTTTAGGGAAATGATAGAGTAGCTAATGGACCATTGAGCAATTCATACAAAACTTTATTAATGCACAATCTACATAATCAAGGACCGATCTCATTCGAAAGTGTTGTTTAGGTCGTCACTACAAACCCTAAACAACTTCCCACCAAAATGCCTAACTGATTAAGGAAAAGGGGTCAAGGTGGGATCGGTTAGTGACAATCGAATGGCCTAGGCAATTGGGGTGATATCCCCACCAACAACCTAACCTATTCACTTTGTGCTCTAATCAATCAAGTGTGTCAATAACTTAACCAATTTTATCACAAATAAATCCTACAACATATTGTAATCAACAAGTGTGTCAATACTCATTTAATCACATAAGTGCAAGATCTAATTAAAAAGTAAATAGAACTATAATTATACAAACATAATATCCAAAGCTTTAATAAATACTCAATGTCCAAATAATCTCTCAAATCACCCCCCTAAAATGGGGGTTTAATTACACATAATAACAAACAAGAAAAGGAAGTAAAATGTAGAGAAATCACCCTTGGGTCTCTCTTGTAAGCTTAATCCTCCATTGAGCTTCCTTGCTTGAATCTTGTGCAAAGATTGGGTGTTGAGGATGTGTCTAGATAGGTGAAGTCATATGGAAAGTGACAAAGGAAATGGGTGGAGAAGATGGAAAGAGAGGAATGATTTAGGTGGAGTAATCTAAGTGTTTATTGGAGAGGAGAATGGTAGGATTAGGAATGGTTGAAGAAGGAAGGTTTCTTGATGAACAAAAGTTGTTCAAAAAGGGAAAATAGTGATGTATTTATAAGTGTGAAAAGTTAGGGTATGAAATGGGCATGAAAGGACAAGAATACCCCTCAAAATGGCTTGAAAAAGTCCATTTCGTTGCTTCTAGAAAGTGGAGTTCACACTGAGGTCGCCCTGGGGTCGCCATGGCGACAGGGAATGTGCAATAGTTACTAAAATGGGTATAACTTTCTGTAGAAGACTCAAAATCACAATCCGTAAAAAGCGCTGGAAAGAAGACTTCCGGGGCTTTCCGAATATACGTAAACTGAAATGTGATTCAATTTGACAAGAGAGATATATCTCTTCAAAGTTGGATGATCTGCATACACTTTTTACAATTTCAGCCCCTTTTGCCACCAAATCCCATGTCTTGCCCGAAACGCACTAAATACCTGTAATTGACTAGAAACAAGCCATTAGACACCAAAATACACTCGAAAACAAGCTAAAGGATATGGAATTGAGGGCCAAAATCATAACAATTTTGGTTCGATCACTAGTCTAGCTTCCCTAGCTCAACCATCCGGAGTACCAAACTCCTAGCTAAGACTTTTGCTTGGCTATCTGGAACACTTTCCTAGCCAAGTCTTCTTGCTCATATTGAAGCTTCACTTACTTCAAGATAAGACTTCCACCTTTTGCAAGGCAAATGATTTAAGTGTTGCAAATGATGTAAACAAATGCAACATATAATATATGATCAATACTTCCTATGGAAATTAGAAATAAACAATGAGCATACAATGTATATTTTTCTAGTTCATGATCTAAAACATGACACCACATAAAATGATGCACGAGCATATGAAATGTATGGATAAAGTACAGTCCATGAAGATCTAGACATAGGCAACAAAGCACACAGAAACAAGGTTGTCTATAATAATCTAGAGCATGCAAAACAACTAAAACATGCCAAATCCTAGATTCTATTCATGTTACTAAAGCTTGAAAACAAAGCATGATCATTAAGCATATATTCAAGACTTTAGAACACAAACAACAAAGATGGTAGAATTATAAGATATGATCAATGAATATTCTAGCAAGTATTTAGAACAAGGATATAATTAAATGATCAATTAAATCCTAGAAAGTTCTAAACACAAAATCAATTATGCTAATCCTAAATATGTTCAATTAAGGATCGAAGCACATTTCAAGGATTATTAATCATAAAATGATTCAATCAAGTCTCAAATAATCCTAGATATCAATTTAATCATAATACAACTCTCAATCATGTGAAAATCACAGAATCTAAGAAGCTAGTTCACATATGTCTCTAATTAGACTTTTGATTAGGATTGATTATGAAGGTATCTTTCTCAATAGCATTCACCATACATACACATACATATAGAAGAAGAAAACCCTAGGTAATTGAAGATCAAAATAGATGAAATCATAAAGTTTAGTTCAATACCTAAGAATCCCGTGTAGTTTCGGTTTTGAGTGAATAACCACCTCAAAAAGTGATCAAACAGCTATAAATCTTTTTGAAGAAGGTAGGGGACTTAAATACAAGGATTCTCCAACTTGAATCACTCAATTCAGAGTCTGAATGAGAAAGTTATGGTATTTGGAAGTTGGAAAATTTTGAGAGAATTTCTGCACACTCTTTTTCAAAATTTCTTCTTAGAATGAAATGAGAGGAAATGAGAATATTTAAAAGGAAGAGAGAGAGAGGGAAGAACCGACAAATGAGGACCAGCCACATCAGCCTCCATGTGTGGGGCACATGTGCCACACGTGGGCAGAGAGGTGTTCTAGCCATGTGGCACACGTGGCTCACATGTGGCTCACATATGGCCTCCCAAGCATGGCCTTTGGCCATGCAATCTCCTTTCACGCTCCGCTAGCGTTCTTCGGTTGTATCCAGACCTCCAAACTTCGATTTTGAATCTACTTTCTGATTATGAATCATAACTGCCTCACGCACAACGAAGACTATCAAACTTTGACAAAAGGTTGAGAATTCATCTCGAAAAACAAAGACGAACACAACTTAACGAATGAGAACAAAAAGTAGCGTAGCTACATTGTTCAGACTCAAAATACAATGTATGAGTAACCGAAATGACCAGGACTCAATAAGGAATCATATAAGATCATGTTCAATTCCAAAAACAATAAAACATAAACATATAAGCACAATGTCACACATGTATGCCGTTTCCTAGACATAGTCTTAGAACATGCAATTCTACAATGTATGAGAATTTGAGTTCAATGCATGAGCATGTAAAAACATGTGAATGTGCTATATAAATGTTGCACAATGATGTAGGGACACATATAAATGATTTGTGTGTGTGTCTTAATGCCTTACAAGAGGAAAAAGAAACTTGATACCTTAGCATCCAAGTATGCGTTTTTCCTCTTGAAGACGATAGTTGCACAAGATATTGCTTCTTCACCTTTGAAGCTTCTTTCTTCCAAGAATCACCTAAGCAACAGCTAATACAAATATAGAGAGTTTTGCAGTGGAATCAAGCCAATACAAATAAAGGATCTTACAATTCCCCCTTTGGCTATTCCATGGCAAAACCTCATCCTCACCATACATTGATCACTCCAATAAACTCAATGTTGATAGCATTATCCCATCCTTATATTACAAAGAGAACCCTAGACTAAAAGGTCTTCAAGTCTTCTTGAGTCTTCAAGGATCCTTTCTTTAAACTTCAAGGTACCTATGAGAAAAGAAGCAAACCAACAAGAGGTCTTCTTCCAAAGAATAATGGTGAGATATTATCATATAAACAAATAACAACTTCCATTATCTCTTACAAAAAAAAAAAATGCATTATCTCAAGTGAATAAATGTTATCACATTAAAAGCTCTCCCTTAGATCCTTAACACAATAAGGCAAAAATTCATTTCTCCCCCTTAAGACAAAGTCTCCAATAAGCACAAAAAGGTACAAAACTCTCTCCATATTGAACATGGTGAAGTTTTCTCCCCATGGTGAGGTTTCTCTCCTTATATGGTCCCCAAGGTGAGATTGATCACTCCTTATATAGATGGTGAGATTTCTCCCCCTTTTTGTCAAGGAATAGACAAAGGGCACAAGAGATAAATAACGAGATATTAAACAAACAAATCATATAGAAACCATAGTTAAATAAACTAAAGCTCCCCCATAACATATGCTCCACATATTATCACCAAGTAGATTTGTTTACAAGGGACTATGAATCACAAAAGCATAAATATTACTCTTAAGCACATGTGTCATATCTACCAAGTTGAACAATTGCATGAACAATTATATCAACCCCAGATATGAATGAATTGGTATCAACAACAATCATCTTGACCCCATTCAAGAAGAGATTTGATAATAACCACAACTACTATCACTCTAAGCAAGGAGGAATTTTCTACAACTATAATCAATAGAATTGATTACAACCACAATTACTATCACTCTAAGCAAGGAGGAATTTTTTGCAACCATAATCAATTAACTTGATTACAACCACAATTATTATCGACCCCAAACAAAGAGGAACTCATTCCAATTACACTCAATTAAATTGATTATAACTACAATTACTATCAACCCCATACAAAGAGGAACTCATTGCAATTACTCTCTTATCAACCTCAATAAGGAAGAAATTGATTACAATCTTAACTACTATACAACCCTAAACAAGGAGAAGATGATTGGAAACACAATCATACAATTATTACAAAAAGATTCATGCATTAATTATGATCAAACATACAAAAGCATATATCATTATGAAGAATCATTGTGCATATCAAGACATGAAATAACATCTTCAAGATTCAACATATCAACCAAACAATATGCCAACATTTATCAAATCGAAACATATGAACATATCATAAAAAAAGAACAAAGCCTAGCAAACTATGCTCCCCTTTGATAAGAACTCTATCTAAGATCAAGATAGAAAATTTGTTCATAATAAAATCCACAAAATCACACATTCAAGCAATAAGAGAAAATATTTCATCACTTTTCAAAGTTCAAGAGAGAATCATAGATTTTCATCAATCTCTCAAAAATATTCTCACATTGCTAATGAATCAAGTATATAAGAAAAATATGTGTGTGTGAATGCTTCTCACATATATAGAAGGAGTAATTATGATATCAACATGCAAACAATTTCCACACCTATCCAACTAAAGTGTTTCCAAAAATAGGTCAAATCGATATTCATCTAGGTTTTTGCTTTAAAAGAATAGTTATCAATATGTGAGCGTGTGTGTGCATGTGGCTCGTTTTCCCATTTCTATTTGTCAACCCAAGCTTTTCACAATTCTCAACTATAAACCATTAAGCCTTTTGTTTTTCATTTCTTTTAGGCTTAGAATAAAAGATTATTTTTTTTTAAATGATTCTTTTCAATGCTTCTTTGATTTTTCTAACAAAAACATATACACATCTTGACGGCTTTCACTCATCACAAAGGTGTAGCCCTTTCTAACATTGGGCAGCTTCACAACCAATGTGTATAACCCTTTCCAAGAGGGTGCTCATTGAATATTATGTAGTGTCGAAGCAAAATGGATACATATCATAGGTCATTTATCATGTACTAAGCAATAGGCTTCTAGATACATCCATTATCTACACATATTCAATCACATATACTCAAAAACTAAAACATATAAGAGAAGCATTTGTGCACTTTTCAAAAATAAGATTTTCAAGCTCAAGTGCATGATCTAAAAACAATAAAAGTTATTTGTTTAAGACCATTACTTCTCATTGAGTAGCTCTCAAAGATATTCATATTCAAATTAAGTTTTGCTCATCAAGCCACTCAACAATCACACAAGCATTTCAAGCATCATGAATAAGATCATTGTGAACACATCACTAAAAGATCTTTAGAGAGCACATGTCAATGAGAACCATATGAATGCTATACTAGTTCTCTACTATGACATGCTACATGATGTAATGCAAACATAGAGTCGAAAGATGAAAAGCTAGAAAGCAAGCATTTGGATATAGAAATACCTAAGCAAGCTTTTTCATCAAATACAAAGCCTACGCTCTTTTTATGAGCTCACTTGACTTGTTTGTCCTCATGACAACAAGTTGTTGGTGTGTTATCACAAGAGAATAAAAACTTAACACTTCAACTCAAACATATACAAAAATGACTTTCTCCAAAAGTCTTAACAAAAATTATTACCAAATAGATTTCATGATATACAACTTCTCATGACTCATTTGGTCTTAGGTGCACAAATACATAAACCATCATGATCATTTCTCAAGGCAATATCATATCTAGAAGATAAATAATCAACTATCTTCTCTACAAAGATATTCTCATGTTATACACAATATTATTGCCATCAACAAAGATATTATCAAGACTATGCAAATGATCATGTGAAACACTCATTTTCACCTAAATCTTCTTGACAATTTTCATCACATGATTATCATTATAATGCATAAAATCCAAAGTGCTATCATGCAAGAAACATTTATAGAAGATTTTCCCATCTCACTAACATGCATCTTATTCCTTAGTTTGCATTGTCTAATAAACTCATGGCATCTAAATTTAGTATGCATTACAACATTTCAAAAATGACAAATCGGAATACATATGGAGAAGATACTATTTAGGTGAGAGTGTACCGACGGTGAAGGCTTCTTACTCTTCTTGATTTTGCACTTGACCTTGGAAGATTGGCCTTTGAAATCCTTTTGTTCCTTAGTGACTTGCCTTTGATCGTTTCCTACAAAAAAAAAAAAAAAAAAAAAAATGTTAGCAAAATTACTCATTAAACAATCTAACACAAGAGCATCCTCAACCGTCTTCTCCTCTAGACATTTGATCACTTCATTCTTCACTTCAACTTCCTTCAAGGCTTTATCTCTTTGCTTCTTAAAATATTGAGCTCTTGCCATCAAGCTGAAGTTGATGGTCTTTGATCATGTTTAGAATGATCATCCTCCGGGAAAACTTCTTCTTCTTTGCTTTTGTCACTAACATTCTTTTCAAGCTTATCAACAAAATTGTTAGTAGACAAATGAAATATAAAACAAGAATAACCTATTTAACAAGTAGCTTGGAATTAATCCCATGCCTCTTTAGCCATATTTGAATCTTTATTAAGAACAAGGTGATGAAAAATTAACACCACTATTAATTGCAAAAAGGTCTAAAAGTTTCAACTCCTCAAAAATAAACCTCATTCATACTTCATTAACATATTGGTTTAAAGAAACTACTCCATCAAATATAAACATGGAGAAGAGAAACCTTTCTTGACAATCCAACCAAGCTTGCTCATCACTAGACTTAGTGAAGTTTTTCATGAGCATTTTCAATAAAACAAACATTTTCCCAATTAACAAAGGAAGACAACCATTACAAACAATTATAGACAAAAAGGTTGTTATCATAGTAAATAACCTTGTAGATCCCGAATCACACTAATTGCTTTAACTGACCCGCTCTAATACCAATTGAAAATGCCTAAAAGGTTATACTAAACAACCTAGAGGGAGGAGGGGGGGGGGGGGGGGGGGGGTGAATAGGTGACACTCAAGTTTTAAAAATTCTTTCGTGACTTATGTCAAAACCTTGGTGAGCATACAAATTAACCTAGAATAAGATTGTTATAAGAAAACAATTTGCATAAGTATGCTCAATTCACCACCCTTAGTCTACAAAACATATACCAATAAACAATGTATCTCATATACAAGTATATTCAATAAACATCACATTTCACAAGTTGTACTATGAATATTATAATGAAAGATCACTAAGTAAAACTATTCAACTTGATATAGAATATAGCAAGATACAATGTTCAAACACTTATAAGATACAAGAAATAAATGTTGATTCAATAACAATGTGTGCATCTCTTTCTTTATCTGTTAACCACCAAAAATTGGCGGAGGATCAAAGAAGAATTTTCCACCCTAATACCTCAGCAAGAGGGGTATAAGAGTGCGAACACCATCCGACTACCTTGACGAAGTGGACCCCGAGTGATCCAAATACACATCTCCTTCAGCGGAGTCCACCCCGCCAGCGTCTTAGCTCAACAGAGTGGTCAAGAGCCAAAATGCTCATTATAACTCATAGCAGGATCCAGACCGACTATGGCCGAGCTTCCTATGGACCCCGTAGTACCCCGTCACTGTCTTCTAAGGACCTCGCAGCACCCCGAGACGGATTCCTACTACTATATGAACCCCGCAGCGTCTCGATATGGGGTTCCACGCCACATCCCGCTATAATACCAGTCAGATTCCTACTTACTTCATCAGCACGATACCTGCTAGGTAACGTTTCCTGATATAATTAGCCCGCCAGAGCAAGAAGATATCAGGCAGCAAGATTCTCGAAACAGAAATTGAAAGCTTCGCAAGAAACACACTAAAACACTGCCGTACAAAGGAGGTACACTCCTTCCCATCAGAGAGTCCTAATTTGAGCAGGACAGCACATTTTGAATCCTACTAGGAAGGTAAGTGATTGACTCCTCCAAGGAAGGAAAGATTGGATTCAGCGCATTAAATCTCCGAGATTATCTCCTAAAGATGGAGGATCCTGCAAGCTGCCAAACCCTAATCCGAGATTGTAGGAGTGCATGGCAAGCAAACAGGACCTCTATATATATAACAGCTAATTTGCCGAAAAGGGAGAGATCGGACGCACTACTTATCGACAGGCACAGATTCACCACCGCCATCATCACCCTCATTACCGACTAAAACTCTTATGTAACGTGATGATCTCAGAAATTCATGGTCGATGTATTCATGTATTAAAAAAGAGTGATCAATAAAGCGAGTTCTTATTCGATTTCACGTATTCTTGATTATGCATGCATTGGCAGGGACCTAGTTGGTATCGAACTACTTGATACCCCTCCGGCCAGGATCATTCTCGATCTTGACCCTTTTAAAGTGGTTATTTGGATTATTGTCCTCCTAACGATTTTCGGATAACACTATCCATAACATGTTTACAAAGATGTGAGGAATTGAAGATCATAAACAAGTTATATTGAACAAACATACAAATATAAAGAGATGGAGATAGAGACATTTGACACATTGATTTTAACGTGGTAAACCTCCAAAGAGGAAACATCCATGGGTTGAATTCACAACCATCGGCAAAGCAATCCACTATATGAAAAGGACATACACACTCAAGGCTATCAACACTATGATATTCACCTCAAGCTATTAAATCCTAATCTACTCTCGGGCTAGTGAACAACTAAGCCTACTCCCTATCCAAGGTATGTCCTACACCTTTAGGAAGCAACTTCCTATCCAAGGCTCTCAAGCCTCTAGGAATATTCCATTGCTTAGCTATCTAGATCACAAGGATCCTAGTCAAGCTTCCCTAGCTCAACCATCCGGAGTACCAAACTCATAGTTAAGACTTTTGCTTGGCTATCTGAAACACTTTCCTAGCCAAGTCTTCTTGCTCAAATTGAAGCTTCACTCACTCTAAGATGAGACTTCCACCTTTTGCAAGGCAAATGATCTAAGTGATGCAAATGATGCAAACACATTCAACATAGAATATATGATCAATACATCCTATAGAAACTAGAAATAAACAATGAGCATACGATGTATATTTTTCTAGTTCATGATCCAAAACATGACACCACACAAAATGATGCAAGAGCATATGAAATGTATGGATAAAGTACACTCCATGATGATCTAGACATAGGCAACAAAGCACACAGAAACAAGGTTGTCTAGACCTTAAACAAGAACAATAATCTAGATGATGCAGCAGCAGTGGAACAACTGGCATTAGATTATTTGGAGGGGTGGGATTTGAAACAAGCCAAGTAAGACCAAACTCGGGCGACGGAATCAGATTGACTTGAAATTTTGACAGCTGATGCATTTCGGCGTTTCCGGAACTACTACGCAGCTTTGCTGCGTAAGCACATCCTTTTTAGGCGAATTCCGTCGTTTAGGCCTTGAAATCGGTGTTTTTGCTATTTTAGGAAAGTTTTGTTTTTGCTTTAATTTGAGTTTCCCAATTCCGAATCGACTTCCGTCAATTCTGGAATGTTTAGGATTCTCAGTAGAATCAGTTTTTGCTTTAATCTCGTTTTTGCCTTTTTTGGTAATTTTCCGTTTTTAATTCGTTTTTCTTGTTTTCCAAGGAATTCGATTAGGTTTAGGTTTTTGTTTGCTTTAAATAAAGATGTAGGCCGAATTGGCCACCCAGTTTTTGATTCAATAAAATTTCAGAGAATTCATTCTCCAACTATCCAATTACACATCCTTCGTGCGCGAAGATTGTCGTATTGAAGCCTGATATTCTGGCATCCGTGCGCGGATCAACAGAATATTAGTAGGTTGAACTAATTGTTTCTTGCAGGTTTTTCTCGTAGAGCTTCCGCTACACCACTAGAGCATGCAAAACACCTAAAACATGCCAAATCCTAGATTCTATTCATGTTACTAAAGCTTGAAAACAAAGCATGATCATTAAGCATATATTCAAGACTTTAGAACACAAACAACAAAAATGCTAGAATTATAAGATATGATCAATGAATATTCTAGCAAGTATTCAGAACAAAGATATAATTAAATGATCAATTAAATCCTAGAAAGTTCTAAACACAAAATCAAATATGCTAATCCTAAATATGTTCAATTAAGGATCAAAGCACATTTCAAGGATTATTAATCATAAAATGATTCAATCAAGTCACAAATAATCTTAGATATCAATCTAATCACAATACAACTCTCAATCATGTGAAAATCATAGAATCCAAGAAGAAATTAGACTTTTGATTATGATTGATTATGAAGGTATCTTTCTCAATAGCATTCACCATACATACACACACACACACATATATATAAGAAGAAAACCCTAGGTAATTGAAGATCAAAATAGATGAAATCATAAAGTTTAGTTCAATACCTAAGAATCCCATGCAGTTTCGGTTTTGAGTAAATAACCACCTCAAAACGTGATCAAACAGTTGCAAACCTTTTTGAAGAAGGTTGGGGACTTGAATACGAAGATTCTCCAACTTGAATCACTCAATTCATAGTTCGAATGAGAAAGTTATGGTGTTTGAAAGTTGGAAAAAATGGAGAGAAAATTTCCACACTCTTTTTCAAATTTTCTTCTTAGAATGAAATGGAAGGGAATGAGAATATTTAAAAGGAAGAGAGAGAGGGAAGGAACCGACCAATGAGGAGCAGCCATGTCAGCCTCAACGTGTGGGGCGTGTGTGCCACACGTGGGCAGAGAGGTGTTCTGCCCGTGTGGCACACGTGGCTCACATGTGGCCTCCCAAGCATGGCCTTTGGCCATGCAATCTCCTTTTGCGCTCCGCTCTCATTCTTCGACCGTATTCGGGCCTCTGAACTCTGATTTCAAATCCGTTTTTGGATTAGAAATTGTGACTCCTTCATGCAAAACGACGGCTATGAAACTTTGACAAAAGGTTGAGAATTCATCTCGAAAAATGAAGACGAACACAACTCAATTAATAAGAACGAAAAGTAGCGTAGCTATATCATTTGGACTCGAAATCAAATATATGAGTAATCGAAATGATCGAAACTCAATAAGGAATCTTAAAAGATCATGTTCAAGTTCAAAAATAATAAAACATAAACATATAAGCACAATGTCACACATGTATGCCATTTCTTAGACATAGTCTTAGAACATGCAATTCTACAATGTATGAGAATTTGAGTTCAATGCATGAGCATGTAAAAATTTTGATTAGTTGAATAAATTTAAATTTATCTAACAAGGTTTTTTTTTCTTTGATTTCTAACAACTCATATAGGTTATATATAAATATTGTTCAATTGTTAACACATCAAATCTTGTAGTCAAGTGGTAAAGACTTACAATATTTGACTTGAGGTCTAAAGTTCAATTCCTAATAATGACAATAATTAATTGTCATTGAAAGTTCACAAATACAACGGGTGTGTTTAACAAATATTAATCTAGAGAGGGGGTGAATAGATTTTAACTAATTTTCACCCAATTTTCGTTTAAGGTCAATATTCCGAAAATGCCCCTAATAGTCAATATAAAAACAACAAGTGTAATATGGTGCAGAAATTCAATAACACTTGATGTATACGTGGAAAACCCAACCACTAGGAAAAAACCACGGGCTGTTTAGTGCGCCAAACTCGAATCTCGAAATCCACTAATTGAAATGGAGTTTACAACCTATGTCTAACACTCCGGTCTATAACCCCCCTCTTCTACCCCGCGGGCCTTTAAAATTGGCTCTAGTCCATTTTTCTTGTGGCCTAAGCAACCTTAGCCAACAAAACTTAAATTCTCAATGAAGAGATTATACAACCTATGTGTGAATATATAAAAATACTCAATACAAGCAATAAGAGCTAGGCAACCATATATGCTTATCTAGGATGATAATATGTCAATAAAAACAATCCTAGATATCAATAGCTAAATGACATGTCAAATAGCTTAGCTAACAATAGATTATAAAAACCTAGATAGCTATCACAATACAACACTCAATCATGTCATCATAAACAATCTCTATTTTGAATATAAGATATTAATCTAAGATCATTCAAATAATAAAAGAGATGCCTTGATAAATAAAACACTAAATATCAATGGATAAAAGTGAAGAACATACCAAGGGAAGTGTGATGACCAATACCCACTCAAATAAGCAAACTAACTATGCTAGAAGATGCTTAGATGATCTTTGATGCATATGTGTATGGTTTGAGTGTATAAAAATGAGTTCTTGATTTGAGTTTCTCTCAAAAATCTCTCTTTTAAGTTTAGGGTTCTTTAGAGTCAGAGAACTAAGTTAGAGAAAAGATAAAGTATGATATTTAGACATCAAAAACAGGGCACGTGAAAAGACAAGTTTGCCCTTGAAATCGCTGATCGGCGGTTTCATTCTGTGGTCGTGGCCGCAGAATTGAACCACTGAATTGAACCCGAGAAGCAGGGGATCATTCGGCGACCAGATTCGGCGGTCAACGAAACCGCCGATCAAAACCCAAAAAGAAACCGACCTAAATATCTAATTCGGCGGTTTCAAACCGTCGATTAAACCGTCCCGATTAAACTGTCCCGATTAAACTGTCGAACAGAGACCGAGAATAATAAATGCATCAGGTTAATTCGACGGTTTCGATTCAACGGCCTGGCCGCCGATCGTAACCGCAGATCCAATCCAGAGCTTTCTGGAATCAAACGGCGGTTTCCATTCGACGGTCATGACCGCCGATTAAACCGCCGTTTCACCACTAAAGGTGAAACCAAAGGAGAAGCCAAGGGCATTCTCCGAAGGCGATCTTCGTGCAAAACCAAACACATAATCGTGCAAGCGCGGATGTTTTCGAACATATTCGGGAAACGAATTACAAGACACTAAAACACACACCAAAAAATAACAAACAAAGTGCTAGTGTGAAAAGTGACATTTGAAGAGAATGCACACAAAAGTAAAGCATACATATGCAAACATTACAAGTGAGTGTGTGCAACTAAATCTCTTCAATAAGAAAATAAGCACATAAGATATACCTTTTGAGTGCTTGTCCACCTTGAGGTCTTGAGAAGGGCCATTGAGCATGATCACCTATCACCTAAGCTACCCTTTACAAACAACCTCAATATGTGGTTTGCTCACGAAATAAGCCAATCAAAAACAGGGAATCCTTACAGTCATTATTATCATAAGTGGGCATGGCCAGAGGTGGCGACGGGGTGGCCATCCGAATGATAATGGTTGTCGGAGGCAGCGGCAGGGGAGTAACCGGTTGGCTGGCAGGGTGGTCGGATGACGGTGGCGGATGGTCGGATGGCATTGGGTTACTGGATGGCGGTGGTGGGCCAGCCCCCGGACACCGGCAGTGGTCGAATGGCTTAACATATCATGACAGTTTACTTATCTAGAGCAACACACAACGCGTGTTGTTGTAGACGTTTATGAACATTGTGTGTTGCCATAAATATTTTTGAAAACGAACGTGGTGCGTTGTTATAAATATCTACGACAACATACATAGACGTTGTCATTAGTTATAACAACGCGCGTTTCATGTTGTTATTATATCTACGACAACACGCGGTGTAAGTTGTAAGATGCATATCATCTTTTGGCAACAAGCGTATCAATAACATGCAAGGCATGTTGCAAAAAGTTTTCGCAACACACATTGTGTGTTGTGGTAGACTTAATTTGTTGTAGTGTATGTTGTGTGTTTCTTATTGGTACACATTCTGTTTTCATGCATGATCTCTCCATTGTATCTTATTCGATCATTGCCATGCTTATTGATCTTGAAAATGCATGTCTTTTCCTTGTTGCTTGAAAATTGCATGTGACCGCTCCCACGACTGTTGTGAATTTTCACATCGGTAGGCACATCGCTCTCATGGACAGAGCGTATCGCCTTCATGACCGCTGTGAATTTCCACAGTGGTATCGAGAGTGGTCGATAGCTAATGCGTTTTAAAAAAATGTGACCTTTAACATTCTCACACACTTCTCTTTAAATACACCTTTTTCTCTAGTTCTTTTTAGGTTTTGAGTTTTCAAATCACTAGAGAGAAAGCATTAGAGTGACTTCAAAGAAAAAGCAACCAAATATTTGATCTTTCTTAATCAAAACCCAAAACCCATCTTCCTTTCATGATTCATACATCATCTAGCATGCTCTAGGTATGATTTCTCTTAGGTTTTCTTCTTTACTCACATGACTTGTAGTTAGAACATCATCTACATCTTTTTATATGTTCTTACTTTACAAGATAGCATCTTTATTGCTTGACTAGTTTCAAGATAGCTTTTTTATTGTGTTTTGTGAGTTGTTTATGATAGCTATTGCATATAGGGTGTTGTATTGCACTTATAGCTATGTTGTATGCATGTTATATAGCAACATGATATCTAGGAGTGTTTAACATGTTCATCCATGCATAGATAAGCTTAAATGTTTAACCTTGCATTTATGCTCCTTGAATATTACACATATTCATTTTAGGTTGTTTATCTCTTTTATTGAGAGTTAAGTCTTATGATTACCGTGTATAGTGCTCAAGCACCTTAGGTCTAAAATCGCTATTAGAGGTCTGTTGCGTAGCAGTGGTAGGTTAGTAACCGTATAAGGTTTGACATGGTCAACATATGTTGTAAACACCATTACAAGTAGTGAATTTGAGGACCGTGTGTGGCGCACATATCAGCCCGTGGTTTTTCCTTGTTGAAGGTTTCCACGTAAAAATCAAGTGTTATTTTATTTTCACATTTTACACTTGATTGTTGTTTTTGACTAGATAGGGGTTTTTATGGAATATTGGCTAATCAAGAAAAATTGGTAATTAACTTGATTAAAATCTATTCACCCCCCTCTAGATATAATTAGACATGTTTTATATATTTTTTCAATTTGTATCAGAGCGGGTTCCTTAACATAATTAGGAGATCCCCTGCTCTTGATAGAGTCTCTTGCATTTGTTTGCATTTTTTTGTGTCTTGTGTGTTTAGCTTGTTTGTTTGCATTCATATCATTCTCACCCAAACATAATGAGTGGAAATGAAATTGGAGGCAAGGATGCTTCTAGCACAAGACCCCCTTGCTCATCGGGGTAAATTATGTATCATGGAAAGGCAAAATGGAAGCATATATGTGCCAAATTCATGACCGCGCGTGGATGGTGATTGAAGATAGGTACACACCATCTATGATAACTCCCACGGGAGGTGGAGAGGAAGTCCCCAAGCCAAAGGCACAATGGACTCCCCAAGAGTTCAAAACGTCCAAGTGGAACAACAAAGCTATGCACGCAATCCTATGTGCCATGGATGACAACCAATACAAACTAATTCAAACCACAAGGATAGCAAAGGAAGCTTGGGACATCCTAGAGACGGCTCATGAAGGAACCGAGGTAGTCAAGGACTCCAAGCTTCAAGTCCTCTAAACACAATTTGAAACCATTAGGATGGATGAGGATGAGTGCTTCAATGACTTCCAAGTGAAGCTTATGGTTATAGTGAATCAAAGTCACCAACTTGGTGACCCTTACTCGGATAGGAGGATCAAGCAAAAGATCATGACGTCGCTTCTCGAGAGATTCGAATCCAAAGTGATGGCGTTGGAGGAAAATAGCGACTATACAAAGATGAAGCCAAGTGAAGCGATTGGAAGACTCATACAACTACACCTCCAAAGAAGTAAAAGAGAGAGTCTTGCCTTGAAGAGTATCAAGGTAGAGAAGGATGAAGAAGACTCGGATGAAGAAATAACTTTAATGGCAAAGAAGTTCAAGCAATTTATGAGGTTTAAGAAGAAAGGTTTTGGTTCCAAATGAAAGTTTGTGAAGAAAAAGGCTCATTTCAAGAAAGTTGAGCAAACTCAAGAGAAGGACCATAAGAAGGGTGTCCAATGCTATGAGTGTAATGGCTTTAGACATATTGCTCCCGAATGTGCAAACTTGAAGAAAAAGAGAGGAAAGGCCATGACGGTTACTTAGAGTGATAGTGATTGCCTTGAGGATGAAGACAAGTCCTCAGTTGATGATGAAGACCAAGTTACCAACTTCATTGCTTTCACATACTCTCATAATAGCAATGAAGTTATGAGTGATAAAGAAGAGGAAGAGGACAAGCAAGAAGAAGTAGATTAAAGTGACTCAAATGGTGGAAGCAACTCATCTAAGTCTAATTTTGACTTTGATGAAGAGATGGACTATGATGACTTCAAGAGATTCTTTGAGAACTCAAGATTGAAGAAGAAAAAGGAGATACAAAAGTTAAAAGGGGAGAAGCTTGAATTGACTTCCAAGGTAACTCATTTGAGTAAGAAAATGAGTAAAGCAAAAGAGATGGAAAAATGATTGAAGATGGAGCTAGTCTTGGCCAAAAAGAATGAAGAAAGCTTGAGGAAAAAGTTCATAGAAGCTAAAGAGTGGATTGATAAGATGACTTTCAGAACCAAGAAGCTTGACGAGATGCTATCTTGTGGGAAGAGTAATAGTGACAAGAAGGGATTAGGATATGTGGAAGAAATGGAGACCATGTCCTTGAAGAAGACAACATTTGTCAAGAGCAAAGAAATTGAAAATGCTCAAACCCTTAACAATCCACTGAATGGATTGAAGTTGGTGAATCCTCAAAGCAAGCACAAGCAAGGATTCTAACAAGAGCTCCACCACCACAAGCTAGAGCACCACAACCAAGACCTCCACAACCAAGACCCCCACAACTAAGACCTCTTCAACCAAGGATCCCATAAGCTCAACATAGGGTCAAATTAGGCCTAATTGCTTTAAGTATGTTAAATTGAGTAGAAGAGAAAGCATGATTGAGGAAAATATGCTTAGAAGAGCCACAATGCATGCTCCTAGGAAATTTAGAGCTAATGGACCAATGGCTCCTATGAATGACCATGTTCCTTCTAAGATGAATAAAAATGTTGAATATTATTACTATGTGGCCCAAGTTGCCTTGAAAGCAAATGCCTTCAACACTTGGTACCTTGATAGTGGGTGTTCTAGGCACATGCGAAAACAAGAGTTTCTTTAAAACTCTTGTGATGGAGGATGGGGATTTGTAACCTTTGGTAATGGCTCAAAGAAAAAAGTCATAGGGAAAGGTAATATATCTATTCCCGATTTGCCCTCCTTGCTCAATGCTCTTTCTGTAGATGGCTTGCAAGCCAATCTTATTATCATTTCACATTTGAGTGATGAAGGGCTTTCGGTTATGTTTGGGAAAACTAATTGCTCTATTCTTAAGGAAAATGGGCAAGTTTTGTTGAAAAGCAAGAGATCAAGTGACAATTGCTATTGTCCTGAGTCTAATCTTATCTCTTGTAACTTGTCTATTAGTAAGCAAGTTGAAGTGTGGCACCAAAGATTTGGCCACATGAACTATAGGGACTTGAAACTCCTTGATAGGTTGAATGTTGTTAGATGCCTTCCCAATCTTGGGAAAAAGGTTGAGGGAGTTTGTGGACCTTGCCAACAAGGCAAGCAAACTAAAAGTGTACATAAGAAAGGTAAATACCTTTCCAGCAAAGAGTCATTGGAGCTTCTCCACATGAACCTTATGGGTCTTATTCAAACCGAAAGCTTAGGTGGTAGAAAGTACATTCTTATAGTTGTTGATGACTTCTTTAGATTCATATGAACTTACTTTCTTATAGAGAAGTCCGAAGCCTTTGAGAAATTCAAAGTGCTTTGTGTCAAAATTCAAAATGAGAAAACTTCTCAGATTAAAAGCATTAAGAAAATTAGGAGTGAACATGGGAAAGAGTTTGAAAATGTTAGCTTTGAAAACTTTTACAATAGCTTAGGCATTTCCCATGAATTTTCGGCCTCTAAGACTCCTCAACATAATGGTGTTACTGAGAGGAAGAATAGAGTCTTCTAAGAAATGGCCCAAGTCATGTTGCTTAGCACCAAAGTCCCTAGGAACCTTTGGGCTAAAGCCATCAATATGGCTTGTTACATATGGAATAGAGTATTCCTTAGGCCCGGGACTAAACAAACATCCTATGAGTTATGGAAGGATAGAAAACCTAATGTGAGCTACTTCCACATCTTTGGAAGCAAGTGCTATATACTAAATGACAGAGAACAACTTGGCAAGTTAGATGCCAAGAGTGATAAGGGTATTTTCATTGAGTATGCACTTAATAGCAAGGCCTATAGAGTTTTCAATTTAAAGACTCGAAGTGTTATGGGATCATCAAATGTTGTATTTGATGATTGTAGGCCCAAACATGATAACCATGAGGAGGATGTTTGTGAGATTGATGACCTTCCTTTAAAAGAGTGTGGTGAGACTTCAAGTGGTGTAAAGTCAAACCAAAATGAAGAGGATAATCTAACTATTAATAGAGTTCCTCATTTGAACTCTAATGAACCCACTCCTTGGGTAAGGAAACTCCACAATAAGGATGATATCATTGGAGAAGTCAATGGGGGTGTTAGGACTATGAGTCAAATAGCTAATCAAATTAGCTACACTTGTTACACCTCTCAAATAGAACCCAAAAAGGTTGATGAAGCCTTGAACAATGAATTTTGGGTTCTTGCTTTGCAAGAAGAGCTAAACCAATTTGAAAAAAAAATGAGGTTTGGACTCTTGTTCCTGAACCTAGAAACACTAATGTCATAGGCACTAAATGGGTGATCGGGAACAAATCCAATAAGGATGGCAACATTGTGCGAAACAAGGCAAAGCTTGTTGCACAAAAGTACTCTCAAATTGAGGTTATTGACTTTGAGGAGACTTTTGCTCCCGTTGCCCGCCTTGAGTCCATAAGGCTTCTCTTGTCAATTTCTTGTGTGTACTTACACCAAATGAATGTCAAGAGTGTCTTCTTCAATGGCATTTTGCATGAAGAAGTGTTTGTAGAGCAACCCAAGGGGTTTGTGGATCCACACCACCCCTCTCATGTCTATCGTTTCAAGAAGGCTTTATACGGGTTGAAACAAGCACCGAGGGCTTGGTATAAGCGTCTCACCCTTTATCTTGTTGACAATGACTACTCTAGAGGTAGTGTTGACAAGACATTGTTCATAAAGTGCAATAAAGACGAGCTATTCATAGCTCAAATTAATATTGATGACATTGTATTTGGTTCCACCAATAACTTGAAAGTTCAACAATTTGTTGATGTCATGTCTCATGAATTAGAGATGAGCATGGTTGGTGAACTAAATTACTTCCTAGGTTTACAAATTAAGCAAATGAATGATAAGATCTTCATTTCCCAAGCAAAATATGCTAAGAGCCTAGTGAAGAAGTTTAGCTTTGAAAATGCTAAACATTGTGATACATCTATGAGCACCACCTTGAAACTAAGCAAAGATGCTAGTGGAAAGGATGTTAAGTAAAGTTTATATCGTGGCATGATAGGTAGCTTGCTTTACTTGACCGCAAGCAGGCCTGATATATCATTTAGCATGGGTGTTATGTTAGGATTATGCTCAATAGCAAGAGTGTAATAGTGTAATTAACAATCTTTTTCATATTAATAAAGTGATTTCTGTTTTAAACAAATCTTATAGCATTTATAGTTTAATAATTGTTAAAGTAAATAATCATAAGGTCTAAAGACTATGAGAAAAGAAGAATTGTTCATACATCTGGATATGTATGTGGTAGACACAATTCTTTAGTTAGTCTTGAATATCGTTCACAACTTAAGTTAAAGGTTGGGCACCTTTATCTTGTTAAAGTTGTAGAATTCTTTTGCTAGCATTTGAGTGGGATCAAATAAGATATGATGAGTCTAAAATCATCGGAGTGTCTTCGAGCAAAAGAATCTAGTGCACTGGGTGCATTGAACAGGATCACAATGAAATACTTTATCTATAACCGTCAGTAGATAAAAGCAATTTCATTATCAGGACAATCGGAGAGTCTATCTTAATCCTGAGATAAATGATGGACTTATGGTTGCAAGTGATATCATTTGAGTTATCAATGAGTACGATTATATCGCATAGTCTATCCTCGATAGTTTGGTGATATTCGTTTGTTAATCGATAGAGGACTTCATTTATAGATATGGACATCGTGGCTCCATTTATTAAATGAGAGTATAATATCATCATATGGATGTTTTGAGGTAATTGGATATTAAATCTCAACGTTGAGTTTTCGATAGTGTCTATTGAAAACATGGCTTCTGGACAAGTCAAAATATCCAAGTTCAAAACGTGGTCATATGAGTAAATATGGTAACTTGGAGAGTTATAGGCGGTCTATGAGCTCTTGGCGATTACTGATATTAATCACGAGGATACACTATCTCCTACATGATTGTCTAGGGTATGAATGAGGAACATCTTCCTTTTCTGTCTTTATTTAAGAGTTCAATTTTAGCTCTTTAGTGGAATGAGTTAAAATTAATGGATCGGACCTAAGTGAATCATTTGTTGATTGTGATTAGGTTATGTCTATTGAAGCTTAAATTTAGATAGCCCGCCAAGATCCCCAATCCACACGGACTTGCATGAATCACTTGATATATTCTACCGGACTATTTTTGGGTCCATCTAGAATTGTGTTTAATGTATTAAGAATATAATTTGCACATTATTTATTTAATGGGCTGTTTAATTATATTAATATATTAATGTAAGGCATCTGGGCTTGTTTCTTTTAGTAAGAATAGGTCTGGTTCACATGTGGGCTTTTTATTAAAGTCCAAATGGATTTAATAAAATAAGAGAAACAATATTAGGTCCATTTTTTGATATGGGCGGCAAGGTTGATTTAATTAGCCTTTTTATATTGTTTATTTTATTAGTTAATTAAATGGAAATTAATTAATATATATTAATTAATTATTTAATTAAGAATCAAATCTTTTTCTGATTAGGAAATATGTTTCCTAGAAGTATACTATTGGTAGTAGTATATTTAAAATAAAAGACTATATTTGATAAGTAGATAAATAAGGAATATTATTTATCTAGTCAAATTAGGAAGTCTTTTAGATAGTCACAAATTCACTAAAGAGTTGGATTAGGGTTTAAATATTATATTGATATGGCAATTGCATATCTAGATATATAATATATTTATATGATATATAGTAAATAAATATAAATAGGCGTGCAACTTTGAAACAATACATATATGCGTGCTGCTTTCAAAACTAAAATATAGATATAATGGAAAGTAGAGTTTGTACCAAACTATATATATATATAAGAAACGTGCACTACATATATATAAAAGGAAAAAAGGTATACAATTCAAAGAGAAGGGAGACCACGCTCCTAGGTGATTCACGTTCGTGATCGGATTGGAAGATCTTGCGGATTACCATCGACGCATAGTCAATCGGATCACACGACAAGAGGTATTAATCTTTTATTACTTTATTATATATGTTTGATTAATCAAAAGGGTTTAAGGTTCATAAAATTGGAAAAATTTTAAAAGCTACTCAAACTATTTATTTAGTCTCGCTTCCGCTGCGGGTACGATTTTTCCCTTCATGTTAGTGCTAGGTACCAAGCTAATCCCAAGGAGTCTCACCTTGTTGTGGTAAAAAGGATCATTTGGTTTGTGAATGGTACCTAAAACCATGGGACTTGGTACTCCTGTGACACTAATCCAAGTCTTGTTAGATTTAGTAATGCCGATTGGGCGAGAAATTATGATGATATTAATAGTACATCTGACAGATGCTTTGAAATTCCCTTAAGTAATAGTGTAGAATATACCTAGGGGGTGGTGAATAGGTATAGGCCCAAATTCTTCCAAATCAATTATGTGGAATACAACAATTAAAAGCACACTTGATAATTCTTAACAATTGAATTGATTTAACCAATATATGTGGAAATCAAAATACAAGAGATGCAATTAATACAAAAATATGGAAGATAAAGAAATATAAAAATGAAACTTCACACAATAGTTTTTATATGGTAAGACCTCAATGAAGAAACATCCACGGGTTGATACCATAACCACCGGTAAGTAATCCACTATGAACAAATAAGAGATACACACTCAAAAAGCAATCAACACATGATTCACTTTCTAGGCTATCAACTCATATTTTACCCTCGGGCCTAGTGAATCACTCAGCCTACTTCCTATCCGAGATGTGTCCTACATCTCTAGGAAGCAACTTCCTATCCAAGACTCTCAAGTCTCTAGGAAGGTTTCATGCTTAGCTATCCGAATCACAAAGATCCTAGTCAAGCTCCCCTAGCTTAACCATCCGGAATAACACACTCCTAGCTAAGTCTTTTACTTGACTATCCAGACCACATGTCCTAGTCATGACTCCTTGCTCAAATCAAAGCTTCACTCACTTTGATAAAAGACTTCAACCTTTCATATTGCAAAGATCTAAATGATGCAAATGAATGCAAACACAATCAAATAAAGCAAGATGATCAATCAAGCTCTATGAACATGCTTAGTGATAATCTAGAATATGCTTTCAACAAACAATCACAAATGTATCTAGAAATCAAAGCATGTGAATCAATAAGAAAAAGAATAGAATATTCAATATATCACTTAAAAAACCTAGTTCTTAGATCACAAAATTAAACCTAAAAATCAACACGAAGAACATCATACAAAACATTTCTAGATTCAATTTCATGTAAATCAAATTTAGCTAAAATATGTTCAAATGAGGTCACAAAGCTAAAACTTAACAATCAATCAATCAAACAAATATAGAGTATGAACTAACATCATTCTTAACATATTTCATCTATCAAATAGAAAGATTAAATGAGATCAAAAGAGAAAGTAACAAGAAAATGCTTCACCCACAAATGATGAATCTTAGACTGAAATCAGCTTTCTGTGAAAAATAATGAAATCATTTGACTTTGAAAATGCTTATGGTTTGTTCCTCTCCTCAAGACCAACTTTTTTGGTTTTCAAATCACTCGATTTCGAGTTGAAATGAGAGAGTTATGATCAAAACAAGAAATCAAAAATCATGAAGAAATTCTGCACTCTTCTTTTTAAATTTTTCTTCACACATGTTTGGATGGAAGAAGGAAAACATTTAAAAGAGAGAAAGAGGGAGATTCGGTGGCCAATCAAAAGAGGCCACACAGCCCACCCCAAGAGAGGCGCGTAAGCCTCATGGAGGTAGAGGGGTGTTGAGGCCGTGAGCCTCACGCGCCCCTCACGTGCTCCTCTCAAAAATGGCTTCGGCCATTCTTGCTTCCCTCGCGCTCCTCACACGTTCTTCAGCCGTATTCGGGCATCTGAACTCTGAATTCAAATATATTTTTATATTATAAATCGTGACTCCCTTACACACAAAGAAAACTATGAAACTTTGCAAAAAATGTTAAGAATTTGACTTGATACACGATGACGAAGACAACATAATGTATAAGAACGTAAAATAACGTAGCTTTCTAATATGGACTCGAAACCTAATGAATGAGTAACTGAAATGACCGGATTCAATAAGAAATCATATGAGACCATGTTCAAGTCCAAAAATAATAAAACATAAATAAATAAACAAAAAGTCACACAAGTATGCAATTTCCTAGAGATAGTCATAAAACATGCAAATCTACAATGTTTGTCAATACGATATTAATGCATGTGCATACTTCAATAAGTGTGTTAATGTGTTATACCAAATGTAGCACAACGATGCAGGGACACACATTAATGAATTGTGCATGTGTGTGCTTACGCCTTGTAAGAGAAAGAAGAATCTTGATACCTTAGCATCCAAGTATGAGCTTTTCCTCTTGAAGACGATATTTGCATGAGAAGTTGCTTTTCTCCTTTGAAGCTTTTTTTCACCAAGAACCACCTAAGCAACTAACCATTACAAATAAAGAGTGTGTAAGGATTCCTGGTTTTTGATTGGCTTATTTCGTGAGCAAACCACATATTAGGGTTGTTTGTAAAGGGTAGCTTAAGTGATAGGTGTTCATGCTCAATGACCATTCTCAAGACCTCAAGGTGGACAAGCACTCAAAGGTATATCTTGTGCTTACTTTCTTATTGAAGAGATTTAGTTGCATACACTCACTTGTAATGTTTGCATATGTATGCTTTACTTTAGTGTGCATTCTCTTCAAATGTCACTTTTCACACTAGCACATTGTTTGTCATATCTTGGTGTGTGTTTTGTGTCGTGTAATTCGTTTCCTGAATATGTTCGGAAATGTCCGCGCTTGCATGATAATGTGCTTGGTTTTGCGCAAAGATCGCCTTCAGAGAATGCCCTTGGCTTCTCCTTTGGTTTCACCTTCAGTGGTGAATCGGCGGTTTGATCGGCGGCCATGACCGCCGAATGAAACCGCCGTTTGATTCCAGAAAGCTCTGGACTGAATCTGCGGTTACGATCGATGGACAGGCTGTCGAATCGAAACCTCCGAATAGACCTGATGCATTTATTACTCTCAGGTTTTGTTTGGTTGTTTAATCGACGGCCTGGCCGTCTAATTGAAACCGCCGAATTAGATATTTTAGGTCGGTTTCTTTTTGGGTTTTGATCTGCGGTTTCGATTGACCGCCGAATCTGGTCACTGAATGATCCCCTGCTTCTCGGGTTCAATTCGGCAGTTCAATTTTGCGGCCAAGACCACATAATTAAACCCCCGATCGGTGATTTCAAGGGCAAAATTGTCTTTTCACTTGCTCTGTTTTTGATGTCTATAAATATCACACTTTCTCATTTCTCTAACTTAGTTCTCTGACTCAAAAGAACCCTAAACTTGAAAGAGAGATTTTTGAGAGAAAATCAAATCAAGAACTCATTTTTATACACTTAAATCATACACATATGCATCAAAGATCATCTAAGCATCTTCTGACATACATAGTTGCTTATTTGAGTGAGTATTGGTCATCACACTTCCCTTGGTATGTTCTTCACTTTTATCCATTGATATTTAGTGTTTTATTTATCAAGACATCTCTTTTATTATTTGAATGATCTTAGATTAATATCTTATATTCAAAATAGAGATTGTTTGTGATGACATGATTGAGTGTTGTATTGTGATAGCTATCTAGGTTTTTATAATCTATTGTTAGCTAAGCTATTTGACATGTCATTTAGATATTGATATCTAGGATTGCATTTGTTGTCATATTATCATCTTAGATAAGCATATAGGGTTGCCTAGCTCTTATTGCATGTATTGAGTATTTTTATATATTCACATAGGTTGTATTATCTTTTCATTGAGATTTAAGTCTTGTTGTCTAAGGTTCCTTAGGCCACAAGCAAGATGGACTAGAGCTATTTTTAAAGGCCCGCGGGGTAGAAGTGAGGGGTTATAGACCGTGTGTTAGACGAGGTCTACATAGGTTGTAAACTTCATTTCAATTAGTGGATTTCGAGGTTCTAGTGTGGCGCACTAAACAGCTTGTGGTTTTTTCCCAGTGGTTGGGTTTTCCACGTATACATCAAGTGTTATTTAATTTCCGCACCATATTACACTTGTTGTTTTTATATTGACTATTATGGGCATTTTCGGAATATTGACCTTGTTGTATGTTGATCGAACCAAAATTGGTGTGATTTTGGCCCTCATATCCTTCTCCTTTTTGCTTGATTCTTGGGCATTATTTTGTGATTTAATGGTGTTAATTAAGTATTTTCAGGTAATTATAGAATTCAGGGGCATTGGAGTAATTTTGGTCAATTGAGGGCAAAAGAGTAATTATTGAAGGAATTGTTGGATTTATCGCAAATATGTAAGAGTATGGGGGAGCATTGTGTAATTTTCCATTCAACGCAGCAAACAACGCCACGTCATCTACTTAAACGGTGCGTTTTGTGAAGAAGAGAAGTTGGGCTCAGCTGGCCCAAGCAAAGCCCAAACGCGTGCCCATCTTGCTGCAGCCCAAGCGCCCATCAGTCCAAGACCCAAAACGGCGCCGTTTCATTAAAGTTAAGTAGCCCAAGTCAGGCAAGGCCCAATTCACGCACCAAGCCTGATCTGCAGCAGTCCAATTGCACCCCATTCGCTTGCTAATTGCACCCCCACTTCAAAGACAAAACAGCAGCCCAATTCACCCCTCTTCCCTACTAATTGCACCCCTACACTATTCATCTTCTTCTTCACACCCACGAGCAGCCATGGCTCATTTCTCCCCAAACCCTTGCCGGCCGGAAACCACCCTTCCCGGACCTATCTCCGGCCGGTTTTGGGCCCAAAATTACGGCCAACCGACCGGCTGGCCGGTCGGTCCAACTTCGGCCCCTCAACTGGCCGGAATCCGGCCACTCTAAATCACGCCATTTTCTTCCCATTTTGCCCCTAGGTCGCCATTTGGCATTTCGAGGTCGCCATGGCGACAGGGAGTTGATTCCCACACCTGATGAGGTCGCCATTTGCATCCCCCAAGGTCGCCATTTGTGCCAAACCGCGACCTCCCCTGTGTTTAACGCTGATTGGCTGAAATTGACAGGCAAATTACAGAAAGGCCCCCTAGAGGGGCCAAAATGGTAATTTGACAAGTACAGGGGGTGTTTTGGTAATTTGCCATCCATGACCTAATTCAAAAATACTATAAATTCATCCCTCTTTTCAATTTGAATTGCTAATCCCTACCAAGCCTTACCAAGCCTATTCAAGCCTATTCTCTCCTACCAAATCTCCCTTTTCTCCATCAATCATCTCCCAAATTCCTCCATTTCTATACTTGGACTTATCTTTTCCATCCAAAACCTCACACCAAATCTTGATTACTTCCCTAGACCATTCCTTCCCTACCATTTTCTCCATCACAAATCCTTTGTCACTCACCATAAGCCATCCACCTATCTAGACACATCCTCCTCTTCCATTCTTTGCAACTAGGAGCATCAAAGGAGAACAAGGATCAAGCACTAAAGAAGGTGGCCCAAGGGTGATTTCCTTACCATTTACTTGTTTTTATTTGATTGCTACTATGTGTAATTAAACCCCTAATCTAGGGGATTGATTTGATGAACATTTGGTTGTGGGTTTTTGCTTAAGCTTTGTAATGAATCTCTATATGTGTTCTATTTATTAATTCATTAGATTCTATTCATTATGTGATTGACTTGTATACCCACTTGTTAATTACAATCTTGTTTAGAATAACATGTTATATAATCACTCTTGGATTGACACACTTGAGTGATTAAGAACCCAATAAATAGGATGGATTAGTGGAGGGTATATCAACCACATTGATCTAAACCTAAATTGGTTAACATGTGGAGATTGGTCCTTAAAGTGGCTTAAAAAGCAATACCCATACCTACTTGCTAATCAATCAATTCCCTAGCATCAACATTAATTGTTTATATCCATTTTTCTTATCAAGATTGTGAGTCTTCTATTTTTCATATCACCATATTTTTAGTTAGGTTAATTTTGTATGTATGTTTGATGGTTTGACAAACCATACACTCATTCATCATTTATGATTTATTTTATTGTTTCTAGATTAGCTAATTTAATCAACATATTTCTCTAATTCCCTGTGGAACGAACTCTATGCTTACCATTTACTAATTTTCATAACTTAAAACATATTGCGTAAAGATTCATTTTATAAACATACTTTTGGTAATTCGCAATTTGGTAACGACACAAAAAGCGAGTCATCATATGTGTAAATTTGATAAAAGAACACGTCAGCAAAGAAGCAATAAAGACATAGACACGTCACCCATTGACTCGTCAACAGGAGGAAATCAGTCAAAATGAGTGCCAGTAGGCACGCTCGCCGATTCAAAGAAAAAGAGTGTTCGCCACAACTGTTTGTCCAGCGGAGAGGCGAAATGCGCTCGCCAATCTAAGGTGTTCGCCAAAGATATACAGCTGGAAAGGGTGATCCAATTATTCAATTCCAAGTATATTTCCACGACAAAAACGAGGGTTTAATCAGATACAAGACTCAAGGATTAAATCTTATTCCGAACAGAATATAATCTTCTTCAAACAAGGAAGAGTCCAAACAGGAAACAAACCCTAAAGAAGTTATCTGTAGACTCTAGACTCCTTATACAACACAAAATAGGGACTCCCCTACCAACACGGCATGGGCACGGGAAACCCTAGAAAAAACCAATATAAATAGAACCTTAACACCCATGAAAAAGGGTTCAAGATAATATAGAGAATCATCAAGCTATTGTATGGGAGATTCAGATTTGAGTGTGTAAACTATAAACAAATTCATAGTGATTTCTCTCGCCCTCAAGGGGCACCGTGGTTTTTTTTCCCATTCAAGGGTTTTCCACGTAAAATCCATCTTGCATGTGTTGATTGAATTTTCTTTGCTTATTCGTTTTTTATTAATATATTATTGTTGACCGAGTCAATCCCGAAAATCTCCGTCAACAGACCTTAAACGAAAATTGGGTGAAAATTAGTTAAAATCTATTCACCCCCCCCCCCCCTATAGATTAATATTTGTAAACACACCGTGTTAATTTGTGACCTCACAATTGGTATCAGAGCAGGTTCCTAGATATACTTAGGTGATCCTTGCTCACTTTTGGTGTGTATTGCATTGTGTGTGATTGTTTGATTTCTTCCTACATTTTGCATTCATCTCATTTGCATTCATCCAAACACTATGAGTGATAACGGGATGAGCAAAGAGGGAGCGTCGAGGTTGAGGCCACCGTTGCTCACCGGCATGAATTATGCCTCATGGAAAGGCAAGATGGAGGCATACATGTGTCAAATCCATGATAAGGCATGGATGGCTATTGAGGATGGGTATGCACCTCCTATGATGACTCCCACAGATGGAGGAGAAGATGTTCTCAAACCTAAGGTGCAATGGAGTGCACAAGAGTTTGAGACTTCAAAGTGGAATAGAAAGGCATGGCACGCCCTTCTTTGTGCATTGGACGAAAATCAGTACAAATTGATTCAAAACACTAGGATAGCCAAGGAGGCATGGGATATCTTAGACGTTGCACATGAAGGAACCGATGTTGTCAAGGATTCCAAGCTACAAGTCCTTCAAACGCAATTTGAGTTGCTTAAGATGGAGGAGGACGAGTGCTTCAATGACTTTGAAGTCAAGTTGATGGATATTGTCAATCAAAGCTATCAACTAGGTGATCCATACTCGGATAGGAGAGTTAAGCAGAAAATTATGAGGTCTCTCCCTACTAGGTTTGAATCAAAAGTTACGGCTTTAGAAGAAAATTATGGTTATAAGAACATAAAGCCGAGCGAGGTAATTGGAAGACTCCTCGCCTATGAGTCTAGGAAGGGTCTTAGTACTTCACCTCCTAAAAAGCAAAAAAGGATTGCTTTGAAAGCCTCCAAGGTTGAGAAGGAGGAAAAGGAGGACTCGGATGAAGACACAACTTTGTTGCTTAGAAGATTCAAAAAGTTTGTCAAGTTCGAGAAGAACGGTTATGGATCCAAAGGCCAAGATTTGAGGAAAAAGGCTCCTTTCAAGAGATTTGAGCCTAGGCAAGAGAATAGTGAAAGGAAAGGGATCCAATGCTATGAGTGTGGCGGTATGGGACACATCTCACCCGATTGTGGGAATTTGAAGAACAAGACGGGTAAAGTGATGGCCGCCACATAGAGTGATAGTGATGACTCCGGAGAGGGAGATAAGTCATCAAGTGATGATGAGCATACCATTAACTATACGGCTTTTGGAGCCACTTTTGTAGAAGATAAAGTTGATGGTAAGAATGTTGTGACTAGTGATCCCATAGAAGAAAGAGATGAATAAGTAGCTCTAGAAGTGGTTGGTGTAGCTACTCATTAGGATATGTCCATTACCTCATCAAGAGACAAATTTGATGATCTTGATGAAGAAGATGACTCCATTGGTGAGTTGGAGAACATAGAAGATGACTCAAGTATTGAGAATTTGTTACCTAACTCTACAAAAGGAAATGTAGAGAAAATGGATGTTCATGACTTTATAGTCAAGTGTGAAAGTTCTATGATGAAGGATAAAAGAAAGCTAAAGATTTTAGAGGAAGAAAATCTAGAACTTTCATCACACAATGACCACTTAAGTAAGCAAGTGGAGATGATGGGTCTTAAAGACAATGTAGAAGAATTTGAAAGCTCTAGGTTAGAGAATGAAAAAGAGATTCAAAGTTTAAAGGAAGAGAAACTTAGGCTTTCAACACTTGTTGACCACTTGAGTAGTGAAGTGGTAAGATCCATGAAGGATGAAGACAAGCTAAGAGATGAACTAGCTTTGTCTAAGAGGAATGAAGAAGGGTTAAAAAGAGAGCTTAGGGATGCTAAAGAATTGATCACTAAGTTGTCCTCTAGCTTGGAAAAACTCAACCACTTGTTGAGTGTTGGAAAAGGCCCTTGTGACAAAAGAGGTCTTGGCTTTGAAGAAGACAAGGAGAGTCTCACTCATAACAAGACCATATTTGTCAAGAGCTTAGGCAAGAAAGAGACTTCACCGGTACAAACTCCTAGGAAGAAGATTGATCTAGGGCAATGCTCTCATAATGCACAAGTGAAGGTAGCTTCAAGGAGACAACCTCAAGCTCAAAGAGTTCCTCATGCTAACTTCCCTCAACCTAAGATCCACAAAGGGAAAACACCTATCATGCAAGCTCAATTGAACGAGCAACCTTGTCTTGGTCAACAACAAAGAAGGAGAGATCCTATCCAACAACCAAGACAACCACAACGACATGGGAATGCACCAAAGCATGCACACGGGAATGGTATGATTCCTAACTTTATTCCCACTTGTCATTTTTGTGGAATTGATGGTCACATTAGACCAAGTTGCTTTTATTACATTCAAATGTGTAGAGTTAAAAGCATGATAGAAAAGAGAAAGGCTAGAGCTAGAATGCATGTTAATATAAAGGAAGAAACTCATTTGCATGATCCTTTAACTTCTAAAGCTCTAGAACCTTTATCCACTAGGAAGAAAAATATATCATCTAAGTGGATAAGAAAAAATAATGAACCCGCTTGCTATGAGACTAACAAGTCTCATATAGGTTCAACCGAGTCTAACTGTCTAATGGACTTGGAAGGTCCATAGGACCTCATGACCTTCATTGATGAAGGGTAGTTTTTGACCCCATATGGGGAACTCAAGCAAAGTGAGTTTTTGCATACTTGATGCATGCAAAATATTTTAAAGATCTTATGCTTCTTTGTTGATTGCTTGAGTAAGCTTGGTTGCACATTTGTGTATATGTTTTCTATTCAAATATGTGTGAACCTTGCTTTGTTTTCAATCCATGTCATATTTATGTTCAAACATGCATTTTTGGACTAGGAAACCTACATAGGAAGTATGATTTGAATGACCTATAGTTATTTCCATGACATGATGATTCGTTGATAACATGCTAATGACATATGAAAAGCATGAAATTCAAATGACATGCTAAAATGAAAAAGCATGAATTGATGATTGCATAATTTTTAAATGCAAAACTTGTGTGAAAAAACTTATGAGACTCAAATTGATTAAAGGATCTTGTATCCGGTCAAAGGATTTTACAATCCAAATGTCTCTCTTTCTTTATTTGTTGAACATGGCTACTATCATACGGGTTTCATATCCGGAAGAATCAAATAGGGTGCAAAGTCGCTCATGCCATGTTTCGCTTATAAAGTTGGATATAGTGTTTATTAAATTGAAAATCAATAAATTCTCTATATCTTTGCTTCTCTCATGACATTGGTAAAATTGGTTTGAATTCTTATTAGAAACCTTTGTCATTTGTTTTGCCAAATACCATTGTATTTTGGACTTGAATGCTACATGTCTTGTATGCAAAGCATTTTTGATTCACACATTTTAATCAAAATAAATCTCCTTGTTTCTCTCCAATTTTTGAGTAGCATAAGTGACTCATATGAGTAGCCAAATATCTTGTATGCTACTATCTCTCTTTGCTATGAGTGACATTGTTGGAGACTACTCCTTTGCCTATATCATGACAAAAAGGGGGAGTAGAATGTGGTAAAGGGAGTTGCTAAATTGTTGTGGCAATTTGTGCACATTGGGGAGATTACATATTGAGGGGGAGTAACCCATTGAGGGGGAGCATTGCATTCACATACATTGCATTATGTTGTGCTCAACTTTCGTAAATGCAAATGCTTGGTTTATCTCACATGATTAATCTCACATGTATGTGTATTGGAAAATATAGAAAACTTGTTTTCAGGGATTGATTGTTCTACAAAAGATTGAAGACTTCAAGATTTTGTTTTTTTTTTATAACTCTTTATAATGTAGAAAATCATTGTAGACCCTTAGTTTCTATTTTGTTGTGAGGAATCAATGTGAGTGGTGGTTTTGTTACGAAATAGCCAAAGGGGGAGATTGTAAGGATTCCTGGTTTTTGATTGGCTTATTTCATGAGCAAACCACATATTGGGGTTGTTTGTAAAGGGTAGCTTAAGTGATAGGTGTTCATGCTCAAAGACCCTTCTCAAGACCTCAAGGTGGACAAGCACTCAAAGGTATATCTTGTGCTTTTCATATTGAAGAGATTTAGTTGCACACACTCACTTGTAATGTTTGCATATGTATGCTTTACTTTAGTGTGCATTCTCTTCAAATGTCACTTTTCACACTAGCACATTGTTTGTCATATCTTGGTGTGTGTTTTGTGTCGTGTAATTCGTTTCCCGAATATGTTCGGAAACGTCCGCGCTTGCACGATAATGTGCTTGGTTTTGCGTGAAGATCGCCTTTAGAGAATGCCTTTGGCTTCGCCTTTGGTTTCACCTTCAGTGGTGAATCGGCGGTTTGATCGACGGCCATGACCGTCGAATGAAACCGCCGTTTGATTCCAGAAAGCTCTGGACTTGAATCAATCATATATATAAAGTACATATTCAAGATATTAGAAACATACATAAAAATGTGTTCAATGGATATTCTAGCCAAGAATTAGAGCAAGGATATAATGAATAATCAATTAAAATCCTATTAGGCTCTAAATACAAAAACACAAATGCTAATCCTAGATTTGTTCAATAAGAGGATCTAAGCACATGTTAAGGTTATTGATCATAAAGTACATCAATCAATCCACAAATAACCATAGATATAAAACTAATCACAATACAACTCTCAAGCATGTGAAAAACCTAGAATCCTAGAAAACTAGTTCACATATGTCTCTAATTAGACTTTGATTATGTTTGATTATGAAGCTATCTTTCTCAATAATTCATCATACATATACATACATATATAAGAAGAAACCCCAAGCAAATTGAAGGTTATAAAAGAAGAAAACACAAAGATAAGACAACTACCTATGATTCACAAGCTGGTTCATTTTTCTGGGTAGATCCACTAGAAAACTCAATCAAACAGCTACAAGATCACTTGAAAAAGGTAGAGGACTTGATTACAAAGATTACTTGGAAAAGGTAGAGGACTTGATTACAAAGATCACTCAATTCTGATTTCATATGAGAAAGTTATTGGTGTTTAGAATGTGAGAAAAAGTTGAGAGAAAATTCTGCACATGAGTTTTTCTAATTTTTCTTCTTGAAATGAATAGGAGGGAAAATGAGGATATTTAAAAGAGAGAATGAGGGAGAATCGGTGGCTAATCAAAAGAGGCCACATAGCCCACCCAATGAGAGGTGCGTGAGCCTAACGGGGGTAGAGGGGTATTGAGGTCATGAGCCTCATGCGCCTCTCACTGGCTCCTCTCAAAAATGGCTTAGGCTATTCTTGCTTTCCTCACGCTCCTCACGTGTTCTTTAGCCATATTCGGGTATCTGAACTCTGAATTCTAATCTATTTTTGGATTACAAACCATGACTCCCTTACATATGAGGATGACTACAAAACTTTGACAAAATGTTGAGAATTTGACTCAATACACGAAGTCGAAAACAACTCAACGAATGAGAACGTAAAGTAGCGTAGCTTCCTAATATGGACTCGAAACCTAATGAATGAGTAACTGAAATGATCATGACTCAATAAGGAATCATATGAGATCATGTTCAAGTCCAAAAGCAATAAAATGGAAACAAATAAATACAAAGTCACACACGTATGCCATTTCCTAGATATAGTCCTAGAACATGCAAATTCACAATATTTATAAAATAAAATCTAATGCATGAACATACTTTACCAAGTGTGTGAGAGTGTTATATAAATGGTGTATAACTATGCAGGGACACAAATGAATGCCATGTGTGTGTGTGCCTAATCCTTATAAGAGAAATGAGGTCTAATATACCTTTATTGTGCAATGTAGCACATTCCTCTTTGAAAACACCATCTTGCAATAATTGTGGCCAAGTCTTTCTTTGAAGCTTTGAGTCATCATCTCTAAGACCACTAATCAAATAAAAGAAAAACATCGTTTTGATATGGAATACATGCTAAAACAAACCAAAAACCTAACAAATGGACCCACAATTTTGAGCTCCAATAATACTTAGAAAAATTAATTAAACTGTTTACTGCTTTTGAGCTATACAGTAGTTTTAAAAATATAATTAACCAAACATCTGCTGATTAACTTCACAACTGATTATTCATTCAGCACAGCTAACAGTGATTATTATAAAAGTTACAGCAATACCAAACTGGCCCTTAGTGTCCATCAATATAGCTATTACATATGGTATGATCCTCCACAAGTAGTTCATAATTAGAGCTAGGTCATAAAGTCTGTTATACCTCTCCAATTATATCCTTCATTCCTTTACGGAAGAAAAAGAGCACTCTTAATCATTCAATTCCCGAATCAACCATTAAGGGAACTACTCATCTACTTCTTGCAAAAATGAATGGATTCCACTATTGTGTGCATACCTTCCTAGCCACAAGCCAAACCGTGATTCCAAGATACAGAGTTATTGACCGGGAATGCTACTCCGATCTCACCCATGATATTTTAGGAAACACGATCTAACTCAAAAGAGTCAATATGACACTCAGGATTTAGATCACTCATATACAACCATCATTTATTGATATATATGAATCTTTTCAACTAACGGATCTTAGTGATAGATTCATATAGATTATGGCCTAGTCCTATATGATCACATCATATAAGGTGCCTCCATTCTAATATCACCATATAAGTAGTCTAAGATAAGACCACTGTACATTACAGAATGGACCGCGGCTGTAGATTAACCACAAATAAAGTACCCATCTTTATTTGCTTTCTACGGACTCTTTAGATTGCACATCTCAAAATGAATTCATCTATATATGATATTCATATACTCATTTTGATATTACATCTAGTAATCTTGGATGTTTAGTATATGTAATATAAACATATGAGTCATGTTAATTGAATGAAATAACTACTTCGTTTATTAATGGATTTATATCATTTACAAATTACAAGTTTTAGGGCATAAATCTCAACACCGGCAACATTGGGCACGACAAATAGTTATATAGATCACGATTTGGTTTTCGTAGTTGCCTTGCCAGCGATCTTGGGGGCGACATCTTAATCTAGAACTTTTCCCAATGATGTCGCGGTGGTTTCCCAGCAACGCACTATGGGCGATTTCCTCTGGATTTGTTCTTTGATGTTTCATCTATCATTGTTAAGGACTCCACCTTACGACGCAACAAGAGCAACATTCTCTGAACTTTGCTTCTCTGGTTTGCTCTTCAAATGTTGCAGTCTCTACCCAGCAACGCACTATGGGCAACATTCTCTAATCTTATTGGTCGGTGTTTGCTTCTATAATTGTCACAATCGGTGTCGCCATGGCACCACTGCGATGCAAATGGGGCGACATCTTCTAATTCGATGGTTGATGCTAGTGACCATGTGAGTGACACCGACCGCTTGCTTTACTTCTTTCATTTTTGCACTTTTGAGCATAAATTTACAAAGTTGAGCCCAAATGCCCTTGCGATGTAAAATTATCTGCAAAGCTCAATCCAAGCTATCAAATGACAGGATTTCGCCTGAGAATGCACAAACTGAGTCAGAAATAGGGGCCAAAGTCATATACATTTTTGGCTCAATGAAATACTCCCAAACCTATTTTTTGCTAGTCCTCAAGCAAAACCATATGAAACAAACTCAAGTACACTTATTATACTCAAAAATAATCAAATCATGCATATGACTCGTCCAAAAGACTCAATAAGATGTTAACTTCAAACTTTTGAAACCAATAATGAAGAGATTAAAACGAATTACTTTCTTAGCAAGGTGAATTACATTCTTAGCTTGATGTCATTTTTCTTTTAAAGCTTTTGCATTTTGAATGTGGGATCGCACTATGTGCAATGCTTTCATAGAATGGCTTGATCTTAATCTTCACTTAACATCTTTTCATTATTGGTTTCACAAGTTTGACGTTAACTTCTTATTAAGTCTTTTGCGAGAGTCATGTGCATGATTTGATTATCTTTTAGTCTAATGAGTATCCTTGAGTTTGTTTATTAATGGTTTTGCTCAAGGACTAGCAAAATATAGGTTAGGAGTATTTGATCGAGCAAAAATGTATATTACTTTTGCCCTATTTTTGATTCTTTTTGTGCGTTCTCGAGTGAAATCTGATCATTTGATAGCTTGGATTGAGCTTTGCTGGTAATTTTACAACACAAGGGCATTTGCGCTCAACATGGAGAATTTGTGGTCAAAAGTGCAAAAATGAAATAAGAAATCAAGCAAATAGTCGGTGTCGCTCACATGATTGCTAGCAATAGAAACTGACCACCAAATTAAAAGATATCGTCCCATTTGCATTGCGGTAGTGCCATGGCAACACCGACCATGACAATTGAAGGGGCAAACACCGACCACCTAGATCAGAGAATGCTGCCCATGGTGCATCGCTAGGTAGAGACTGCAACATTTGAAGGGCAAACCAACGAAGCAAAGTCCAGAGCATGTCACTCTTGTTATGTCATGGGGTGAAGTACACAACAATGAAAGATGAAATAACGAAGAACAAATCTAGAGGTAATCTCTATCAATGTGTCGCTGGGCAACTACCGCGACATCCTTGGCGAAAATTCCAAATCCAGATGTCACTCCCAAGATCACTGGCAAGGAAACCGCGAAAACCAGATCGAGATCTACATAACCATCTGTCATGCCCAATGTCATTGGGTCCAAACTGAGAACGTCTGGCCACAACCCTTGCCACCTCAGCGAATCTAACAGTTACAAGCTTGCTTCTTGGACCAATATATATACCACTCTTAGATTCATCTGTAGAGGACATTCCATTGACACCATATTCGACCTACCTTACAATTTTCTAATCTTGTACTCATCTTTTCCATCCAAAAACTCAACAAATCAAATCTAGGAGCATTCAAGGATGGATCAAGCTTACAAGAGAGCTAAGACTCATGAATTATTTCTCTATTTTTCTTACCTTCTTTCTTTGTTTATGACCATGTGTAACAAAACCCCCATTCTAGGGGATTGATGTGAGAAATTGTTGGACAATGGGTTTTGTTAGCTTTCAATAATATATTTGCACAATTACAATTTTATTCACTTGCTTAATTAGATCTTATTCTTTATGTGATTGAATTGAACATCACGCTTTAATTGCAATATTGGTAAGATAATTTGCGATAAAATTGGTTGAGACTTGACACCCTTAGTTGATTAGAGCTCATAATGAATAAGATAGGTTCATTGGTGGGAATATCACCCCCGATTGCCTAGACCATTTGATAATCACTAACCAATCTCACCATTATCCCTTACTCTAAATATCATTGGTGAGGAATTTTTGTGAGAAGTGGTTTAGTTTAGTGTTTACGGGCAAATCACACTTTCAAATGAGATCGGTTCTTAATTGTGTAAATCGAGCATTAATGATGCTACTTTAGCATTGCCCATGGTTTGACTATAACTCCATCAATTCCCTAGACTTCTCTTAATTTCTTTAATCCATTTTCTTATCTAGATTGTTGAGCTTATGTTTTCCATTCCCTTTTATTTTACTTTACTTGTAATTCTACTTATCTTGTTATCAAAAATATATCTCTCCAAATTATGATTTATCTTTTTATGCACTTAGTTAGTCTAATTAATGTAGTTTAGAAAGCATTTCAACTATTCATCTCAATCCCTGAGGACGATCCCTTCCCTACCATTTTACTAAATTTTGTATTTAATTATGGTTGCAAGTGGTAAACAAACTTGGTTTTATAAAGTAAAACATATCATTTTGACCGTGAAAAAAAAAAAAAAAAAAAAAAACCGTCACTCATATGATTTGAAAGACCCCATCAGTTCCATAACACCCAACTTAGAGACATCTCTAGTTTCTTCAATAATGGACACAATAGTTTCAAACTTCCGTGGTAGACATGCGAAAATCTTCTAAACCATTCTTTTCTCACCCATTTCACCCCGGCCAATAAGCTTTCATTTGATTAATGAGTTCCATAAACCTAGAGAAATATTCCATGAAAGTCTCATTCTCCCTCATTTTTAAGTTATCAAACTCCTCTTTAAGGGTTTGATGTTTGATAGCCCTTACTTTGGTGTCTTCTTAAAATTCTTGTTGAAGAATATCCCAAGCCTCTCTAGCTTTGATAGCTCTTATTATTCTAGGAAATATAGTGTTCTATACTCCTTCTTGAATCAAAAGAAAAGATTTTGCATTAAACTTTCAATTTTTCTTAAGTTCTTTTCGAGTGCTAGTTAGGTTTTCTTGAAAATCAACATCCTCATACCCATTTTATACTAACTCCCACACATCTTGAGAAATAAATAAAGTTTTTATTTGTATACACTAAAAGTCATAGTTTTCACCTTCGAAAATGGGAATAGAGGGCTGTTGAATGTTGAGACTTGAGTTGCTAGTGCTTGTTATGGAAAATCTTTGCAGATTTCTTCTCTTCTTTCCTGAAATTTTCTTTACAGCAAACCTTCATTTTTTGACTCACCACCACTAGCTCCTTTCAATCTAAGCTATGATTCCACTTTTCTTTACTGCATACATCTAAGCTCCTTTGGAAATAAATTAAAAAATAAAAAATAAAAATAAAAACCATTAAAATTTGAAAAATAAAAAAATACAATTGGAACATAAAAAACAGGGAATCTCAGTTAATACTCAAAAAGTTTCGAAATGTAACTAAATCTACCTAAAAATCATTAAGTCTTGGATTTTATACAAAAAGTCTCAATTATGTATAACAAGTTTCGGATGCTATTAAAAAGTCTCAAACAAAAATTAAAAAATAAATAAAATAAATATATAAAAAAAAAAAAAAAAAAAAAAGTCTAGAACAAACATAAAAAAAATTCTCGAACACACATATAAAAAGTCTCGCAAACACATTAATTAAAAAGATTCTCAAACACACTTTTTTTTTTTTTTTTTGAAAGGAAATTCATTCATAAAAGAGCAAAAAGCTACATGGAGCTAGGACAATCGTCTAAGACCAGACTCTCCACCACCAGGGGATAGTCTTCCAACCACACAAATTCACCAACAAATTGGAGAGTAAGCTTAGCAAGACTATGAGCAACACTATTAGCTAATCTAGGAAAAAAAATTAATAGAAATAATATTGGAGTTCCTTAGCATACAACGAATGTCATGGATAACAACACCAACCTCCGCACAAGATAAATAAGTCTCAAGCCCACGTTAAAAAATTATCCACTTATATCAATTGCAGTTAATTTCGAGGTTTCGAAAAAAAATAAGCACATCTTGAGTATATAAAAATCCAATAAGTTTCGATATAAATTACGACCAGAAAAATACGAAGCCCATGACTTTAACCCTAACTCGTAGCTCAACAACAAAAAATTGCAAGTTCCCAGACTAAAGAAACAAAACTATTGAGCTCTAATTATCTTGTGTAGAAAAGGTATATGGAAGAGAAATTACCTTACAAAGTATTCCGATGAGCTTGTACAATCTCTTGCCCTTCCAATGAGGCTTAATACAATCTTCTAAGAAGCAAATCACTATTTTCAGAGATTTGTAAGGTCAATGTTAAATGAGAGGTACCAAAATGACGTAATTAGAATTAAACACTAGGGTGGGCTAGAACAATTTTTTTTTTTTTTTACTGATCATTAACAAAACGAGAAAATTGTATTAATCAAAAATAAAGATTCACCTAGTCAATAAGACATAGCAAGGCTTACCTTGTAAATATATATCCTAAATAAATACATTAACAAAATTAATTAAAAAAAATAAGGTCAAAACAAGTTATAAAATAAACATGAAATGCAAATGCAAATACAATCAAATACTAATTAAGTTGCATCCTACGATTTTTCAAAAGATCAAACTTATCGATTCTAAAAAATTCTAATTTATTTGATTGTTATATTAGTTTAGTTATGATAGAGCATTTATATCACATAAGGAAATAAATATGTACTTATATTACTATTTACTAACAAA
The DNA here is from genome assembly GCA_954870605.1 of Acer campestre. NCBI lineage: Eukaryota > Viridiplantae > Streptophyta > Magnoliopsida > Sapindales > Sapindaceae > Acer > Acer campestre. Next base: position 19,850,957 of record OX940799.1, on the reverse strand, counting down.
TTTAAAGACAAAAAAATAATTAAAAACCAAAAAAAAAATTAACATAACAAAAATGTATCTAAATTACAACCAAAACAAAAAGAAATTCATTAAACAATATTGTTAGTTTGTAATTTAAAATTATAATAAATGATAATTAGATTACTTCTAAAATTTTGTAAACTAAAAATTCTAGTAATCCTAAAATTTCGATACAAAACAAAATATTTAAATTTATAATATGCATATATAAAAGTATAATAATTATTAAAGAAAATAAGAAAATAAGAAGAAAAAAATTGCCTCGTGAATCATGAGACTCAAAAAAGTATTCAAGTAAGTTCAAATATCTGCTACAATAGTACAATCCTACTCCTACATGACTACTCATTTACCGATTAGATTAGGAATATATTAATTATTAATTTTTTTTTAACTTTTCAAATATTTCTAAGAAAAGCTAGGGTGGGCTAACAAGTTATAAAATAAACATGAAATGCAAATGCAAATACAATCAAATACTAATTAAGTTGCATCCTACAATTTTTAAAAAGATCAAACTTATTGATTCTAAAAAATTCTAATTTATTTGATTATTATATTAGTTTAGTTATGATGGAGCATTCATGTCACATAAGGGAATAAATATGCACTTATATTACTATTTACTAACAAATTTAAAAACAAAAGAAAAATTAAAAACCAAATAAATAAAAAAAATTAATCTAACAAACATGTATCTAAATTTCAACCAAAATAAATAAATTCATTAAACAATATTGTTACTTTGTAATTTATAATTACAATAATTAGATTACTCCTAAAATTTTATAAACTAAAAATTATAGTAATCCTAAAATTTCGATACAAAACAAAAAAAAAATTAAATTTATAATTTGCATAAAAACATAATAATTATTAAAGAAAATAAGAAAATAATAAGAAAAAATATTGCCTCATGAATCATGAGACTGAAAAAAGTATTCAATTAAGTTCAAATATCTGCTACACAATAGTACAATCCTACTCTTACATGGCTACTCATTTACCAAATAGATTAGGAATATATTAATTATTAATTTATTTTTTTTAACTTCTCAAATATTTTTTAGAAAAGCTAGGGTGGGCTTGAGCCCACCCTAGCCTAGCCCTAGGTCCGTCCCTATATCAAATGGATGAAGTGAGAGACCAAGAAAGTCTGCGTGTTTTTTTTCAAGAACACGTTGAAGAAAGACAATTAATTGCTGAAACTTCCCTCTAAAAAAAAATTTCTTATTTTTAATCTTTTGTTTATGCAAATTACCGAAATATTGCCTCCAAAAGGAAAAAATTCCCTCTATAAAATTTTATGTTAGTTGTATTTCTTTTTTCCAAATCGAACGCCGCCGGGATTGGCCATTTGACATAGTAAAGATTTTGTTGAAGATTTTTTATTTTATAAATATTATTATATTTCCTTTAATTAGGTAGTTAATTATTTAATGATCTGATTTTATTAAATCAAATCTAATTTCCATATTTTCCATATTAGATTTGGTTTAGGAGTTTTATAATTCTTTTTTTGTTTAGGAATTTAGGAGATATCAATTCAGGTTGCTATCTTGTTTAGGAATTTTAGGAGATATTGAATCCTAGGAGATTTGGGTTGCTTTCATTATTTAAATAGCTTGTATTAGGTTGTTTTCAATCAGACTTGAATGAATACAAATTGTATTTAGAGAGAGTATCTCTTTTATCTAAATTTCGGTATCTTTATGAAGATCAATGAATTTTGATACCTATTATTCTGATATCCATGTGCGGATCAACAGATTAATATAGCGATTAGTTCTGGTAGTCGTGTACAAATCAACAGATTTGAATCGGTTACCCGTTCTATCCATCGATCGTTGTGTGCGTGATTTTCCCGCTGCATCACCGTTCTAGCAGTGTCGCCTTGGCCAGTGCTGGTCTTGGTCTTCACTGAGTTGCGCTCGCCTAGGAGGCACCGTCTCCAACAAAGGCTCCACATGTGGAGATGATAGAGAGGAGAGAGAAAGGGAGAGAGGGTTTGGGGAGTGTGTTTATATGGGGGTATTTCGGTAATTGAGAAAAAATTGTTATAAATAGTTAAATTTTATTACATTTTTAAGAAAAATCTACACTGTTTCTAGTGGCTAGTTTTGGATAGGGATGGCAATGGATAGGATTGGGTATGGATACCCCAATATCTATCCCCATATCCGTTTGAAATATATATCTCCATCCCCGCATCCATCCCTATTTCTAAGTGAGCGGGGTAGATTCGGATAATCTGTTAATTAAGATAGAGATATCCATCCCATCTCCGTTTACATCCGTGTCCAATGAAAATACTTTAAATTTTTATAGTTTACAAGAGAAAAATGTAACTAACATATGTAACGGTACATTTTATCCTATTTAAAGAGAAACAAATACATCCAATAAAATTCAAATATAAAAATTAATAACAACTTATATAATTAGAATTAATAATTACATAATAAATTTTTATATTCTTAAAATATTGAAATCTATAATGGATCTGGATGGGGATGTCCATCCTCATCCCCGAAAATAAAATGAATATTAGAATGATATCCATCCCCACTCCGTTCTCGAAATAATAGTATCCATCCTCATTTTAAATGGAGCGGATTCTTACGAATATCCGTATACGTTGATAATTTTGCCATCTCTAGTCACGGATTATAAAATTTTCCCATTAATAATTAGTTAACCAAAAAAATATAATGACATTTCCTTTTAAATTGTAAATTTACTAAGTAAACACAAATTTAATATGACAACAAAATCCATAAAACAAACAAATCATATATATATATAATAATAGAGTTTCACCAGCGCCACATGTCGCCGTATGAGGGCTTTGAAATTAAATGTAATCATATATTCCTAATATTTTCTATTATTAAGCTTTGAATTTAAATTGGCTATTCATCTTATTATTATTATTATTAAATGTAATCAATTTTGTAAATAATAATAATAATAATAATAATAATAATCATATATATAATAATAGAGTTTCACCAGCGCCACATGTCGCCGTATGAGGGCTTTGGAATTAAATGTAATCATATATTCCTAATATTTTCTATTATTAAGCTTTGAATTTAAATTGGCTATTCATCTTATTATTATTATTATTAAATGTAATCAATTTAGTAAATAATAATAATAATAATAAAAGCAAATAAATAATAACTCTTTCCTATTCAACTTTAACGTGGAATATATTGGATTCTTAAACTACCAAGCTAAATTCAAGGAATTAAAACATTGATTTTTATCATGTCATGGTCTGTTACTTGAATGACAAATGCGAGACATGGTAAATGCATACCCATAAATATTTTTGTCTAGGTTCAATATATCTCTGCCAATGATGATTTGATTATTATGGATGAGATAGGAAAACAGGTGAGTCTTCCAGCTGAATTCTCTTTTATTGGTCTTTGATTCATTTCTTTTTTGATGCAAATCTTGAATTGTGATGATGGGTAATTTTTGACTATCGGTCGAATGAATGAACATGAACCAGATTTTTAAAGATTTTTTGATGGTTAGAATGAGTGATTGTTCCTATTTTAAGGTTAGATTTTTTAATGTTTTATTTATTTATTTTATTTTATTTTTTTGGTGAATGGCAAGAATTCGACCTAGAAAAGGAGCTAAATCAAATCAAGCCCATGTGTTCTTCAAAAAAATAAAATAAATTTTCAATATGCTTGACCAAAATATTTATATGTTTTGGCATGTATCCACTCACACATATATGTATATTATTTTATATTTTTTCTTCTTCATTTAACATTTTTTAAAATATTCAATTTTACGTGATTTAAAGTGAACTATCTATTTGATTTTATTTTTTTTTTAATTATCTTATATGTTGAAGTGAAGTATCTATTAGATTTTTTTAATTATCTTCTTTATTGAGGTGAAGTATCTATTAGATTTTTGTCTTATTATCTTATATTTTCTAACTATAATAAAATATTTTTAACAAAGCCGGTGCATCGCACGGGTTAAAATGAACTTAATAGTAAGAGCACAAGGTCACAAGAAGAAATCAAAAGATAGACAACATATAAATATGATATTTTATTCACTTCTCAATCGTATTTACAACTTAGTGAGACCTCCATTTTATAGGCTCACAATATAGTAGTTACAAATTTGAAAAGACACTAGCCATAAACTTGGGAATAAATGATGTCATAAACTTGAGAATAAATTGGGGAAGGTGAAGGATCACAAGTTACATTGTGAAATTGTATGGACATTCACTTATATTATATTTTCATAACACTCCCCCTTGAATGTCCATCGTATAGAGAATATGCCTCGTTAAAACCTTTGCTAGTAAAAACCCAATGGGATAAAAAACTAGCAGAGGAAAAAGAGTACAATATTCATCTACATATCAAATTAACCTTTGAAGGTATTTGGGGCACAAAACTGCCTCGTTAAAACCTTACTAGGAAAACCCTATGGGATAAAAACCTAGTGAAGGAAAAAGAGTACAGTATGTAAAATTTTCTTCAAATTCAGTATCTCCCCCTGATAAAGAGATAAATATGCTCCTCATCATTCTGACATGGATGCTTCAATATTTTGCAAAGATATTGCGTCCCGATATTATGTATCAAAATTTTGTTTGTTGTAATTGGTAGTGTATTTATAAATAAATCTACAGGATTGAAAACTTGTGCGTAAATCACCGCCTTTTTGGAGATTATATGTAAAGAACTTTAATAAAAGCAATTTTTGATTTGGTCCAACTTGTTATATACGACATCATGTTGTTTTATTATAAAAACACAAGTTGAACTTATATTCGGTACTTCAGGACCTAAAGTTCTTTAATAACAAGAGAAGATCATACATCACTTTAAGTTATGGAATAACATCGAGGAATCCATTCGATGTGTTTTATCCATGAAAAAGTACTTCAGGACATATTCCTTATATATATTGATTCATGTTAATACCAAATGCATTAGCTAGGAATAAATTATTTTCCAAGATTTTCCATCTTAAAATTATTCCCCTGATATATATAATTTATAAACTTAGCATAATTTTACTAAGCTTTACACAATCAACATATAATTATTTTAATAAATATTCACCATAACAAATGCACTACATGCATTTTAATTATTTAATTTTCATTATACAAAACTTCATGTAGCTTTGAATAACTTGCTTCAAGCATTTAAATCCTTCGAGGATTTTTATTCGTTGCCAAACTAGGTTTCTACAATAAACATTTTATCTTAATTCATACGAAAAATATTCAATAAGTTTGATGTCATCAAGCATGTGGACTACAGGTCCAAAGCTTTCAAGTTTTACATGAATATAGCTTTGTCTTTTATTTGTTAATAATTTCTATGTCGACATTTCCATAATTTATAATATAAGTCCCTCATCATTTTTCATAATATGCAAAACAAATCATATATGATCTCAATTTCTATACCAATATATTTCATTATGATTATGTAATTCATGTGCCTCTCCAAAGGCTTATTCTAATAACTTTAATGTTAAATATACAATATACATGTCTTTCTATACAAGTATCTCTCTAGGAGAAGTATAATCACATTAAAGTTAGTACACGTGCCTCTACTGAGACAATTGAGATTCTTTTATTTTCTTCAACGGTCTCATAGGGAAGATTAACATTTCTATATGACTCTTCATGATTTTGTTTTCACTTATGAGACTAGCTCTTCGAGAGCTTTATATAACGAAGATTTATCTATTACTCGAGTATTATTTTAAATATGATCATGATCTTTTGAATTCCAGTTCTAGGAACCATATCTTTTAAACAAAAATCGTCATTTACGACTTTATTTTCTAACAGATGATTTTTGCTGCCATTTCATAAATTGTTCTACAGGAACAACCACCCGGGTTTATATATTGGCAGAATGTAATTTTATTAATTTATTTGAATCATCTGAAAATTTATTTGCATATCATGCAATTCACAAGATGATGCATGTCTTTTAATTTCACGTCGTTTATCAACCTATGACAATTCTCCCCCTAACGACAATAAAATTTACTTCAAGGAATTATATGCATCATAATAATTTTCTACATAAACTCATTTATTTTGTCATATTGTCCTTTAAGGACTAATTACATGGTCTTATTGTCCTTCAGGGACATTCATTAGCAAAAAAATAATTAATTATGAAATGGATATCCATATAAAATATTTTAATATCTCGATGTATCGTTTACTTTTAGTAAAGCGTATTGTCCTTCAGGGACATTCACTAACATGTAATCATATAAAATAATAAATATGATAAATTCTTTTGGGTTTAGACAAAATAAATGAGACAGAATATTCTTAAATAAAAAAATATAATAAGAACTTCAATTCCACAAAATTCGTGTTCTTATGTCAAGTTCTAAAAAAAATAAAACTCACATATGTTTTGGAACTTCTTGTTCATGTACGAACTACTAATTCATAAATGAAAAATCATATGTTTAAAGATTCAGGTTCTTAAAATAAAATCACAATTTTACTTTTCAAATGAAAAGAACCGTTATTAGATCAAATTTAGAACTTCTAGTTCTAATTAAATTTGATATCAAAATTAAATACATAACTACAAGTCCAATTAGTTTGGAATTGATAACATCGGATTCTAATAAAATAAATATTCAGAACTTCATATTCTGATTTGTATTAATATTAAGAGCTTTCAGCCTTTGTATTTTCCTTTTCAAATATTTGAGTAGCCAAATATTTATCTAACAAAGGAAATTTAAATCCTCTTTTGATTCAAAACTTCAGGTTCAAATTTCAAAACTTCGAGTTCATATTCAACAATTTGTATTCAAATTTAAAACTGCAGGTTCTCAATTGGATTTGATTTTGAAACTTCTGGTTCTATATATATCGATAAACTCCAATAACATTAAGAATCATGGAATAATAAAACTAAATTTATTTTTTGATGTGGAAGATCCAACGTAGTGGCAACCACAGAGCATACTCATAAAATTAGTTGTGTGGAATAAATAACAATAAGTAAATTATATTGAAATACTTACTTGGATATAATGTTCTTAATTGTCTAGGGACAATTTCTTATATAGTAGATCTTCTAGATCTAACTAAATACAAAGTGTTAATTTTTATGTAATTTGATTTCACTTTGTGTCAAATATTAGCTCTTCTGGAACATTCATTGTTTTTGCTAAAAATCAACAAAATATTTTAGATATACAACATATAGCAAGCAAACTTTTATAATTATTAGAAGGAGTATTTTACATCCTTTCAATTTTCTTGCTTTCTTTTGGTGTTATTCCACTTCTGGTGAAACAATTTAGATTTCTTTATAATGATCACTTTGACATCAATAGTTATTTGATTACAACAATACTCATAATCATCACCATGACTATATGTAACATTCACTTCAAGGAATGATATTGATCAAATTGGGTGATGTCAATGATTTTATAATCAAAACTAATTATTTTGTTCAACCATGAAAAACATGATATAAACTAAAATATGCTCAAATATATATACGTTATTAATATTGCCACTTCTAGAGCAAATTTAAAACATAAAATATTGAAATATATATTGCTACTTCTGGAACAATATTGAAAACAATATAAACTCAGTATGTTCCATTGATCATGTCTTCATCTACTTGATGATCAAAGCCCTTTTTTAAGCAAATATATATAAGGACAAATAATACTTTAATCATAAGATATTTCTATTATAAATAAACAACTAGACTTTTTTTAACAAATAAAATAAAATATAATTCATGAAAAATCATACAATTGACTAAAAAAATATATATATATATATCTAGCATGACATGAAGTTGTTTTCATGATTTGTTGCAACTTGCAATTATAAGTTTAATACTAATATAAATCACTAAAAACCACATGAATGTAAATCAACTTAAAATAAACTAACAATTTTAAATGTCACAAAATTCAATAATTCAAATGTCATTGAAGAAATAAATAGAAACATTTTGTGGTTAATAGATGTTTGAAATATAAAAATTTATATTTTTCTAGTATATGAAAATATAAGATTTCAAACCTTACATAAATTGATAACGAGGAAGAAATAAAGAAGAAAGAATATTTCATTCATAGTGGTTGAGTCTCTTAATGTGAAATATAAATAACCAATAAAAATAATAGATAAAAAAAAATACCAAAGGTGTGCCAAAAGTTAATTATTGCATTGGAATTCAAAGATCGTCAATTCATTAATATTAAAACATATGTTCCACTCAAAAAAAAAAAAATAAACTCTTCATTTTCCCTTTTTTTTTCTATAAATTTAAACTCTCAAGTGCTACAATGTCAAGCTCCTAAGATGAATAAAAAGATCCTCTCATATGTATTAAAATAGGTTGTTGCACATCATTGTGTAGTCTATCTCTCTAAAAAATTTCTATTTCATGATATTATGTTTTCCAAAGTGGTAAGAAGTCATCATGCTTTCTTCAACAATCTAATAGAAAAGGAAGCCGAATTCTGTAGAGACAAAACAGAATAGCTATTCAGATCAAAAATTTGTCTTGGCAGTATGTTCATCAATGAAGCATAGGGATTATTTTAGATCCAAAACAATGGAAGGCCTACAATCAAAAAAAGGTTTATGCTTAATTATCATCATCATCTGTCAGCTTCTAATTTTTATGTAATTATTAGCAAGAATTATTAATAAAAGCAGCTACATTTAGAATACACTATCACAATATTTGCTCACCGACAACAAAGAATTACAAATTTAAGTCTTTAAAGTTGACTATGAAGACTTTATTTTGAAATGTTCATATATATATATATATATATTTTGCAGAATTCGGTCATACTTCAATTATTTTCTCATATATTATTTGGCTGCTCCTACGTCATCCCAAGAAGTAGTAGAAGACAACATACGAGATAAGGGTCTAAACCGGTTGATAACAGCGGCACCTGCTCTAATATTCAATTATCAAATAATCAAACATATTATTTATAGTGGATTAGATCAACAAAGCTTCATACCAAATTTAGAGTAAATTATGGTTGCTTGCCAGATGTAAATCTCACCTCTTCATTTTTTAATATTGTATGTTTGTTGTTTTTTTTTTTCTTTGTATATTTGATTGCCATATCATATGGAATGATAACTCTAAATTAATAGATTAATTAAAGTGTTGATTTTTGTATAACAATTAACAAGAGATGTTTTTGAATCGATTACAACACGAGAGATGTTCATGCTCATGTGCATAATATGATGATGAGAAGCATCAAAAGGGAGGATCAGAAATCGTAAGTGATCTCAAACGGATGGCTTTATTAACGTTTCTCTTTATCAAACCTCCCAGGTCACTTCCTTTGGATGCCTTGCTGATTGACCAAATTTCATTTTCTATCTTCGTCTAATTTTTCCGATTTGATCTTGGATTAAAATGATTGTGGATGTGTTTAGTAAAATTCTGTTTTTAAAAATAAAAAATCAAACATCCTTCTCTTTAAATAAGAATATATATATATATACTTTTTCATATTAATTTTTTTTTTAATCTTAACTATGTTTAAGATTATGTGTGAAGATGACCCTATATTCATTCAAGTTAAATTAATTATGGGTTTTTTTTGGCTTAAATAGTTCGACTATTTTCTATGAATTTCAACAAGTGATTTTGAATACATATATATTATCATTAAAAAGGAATGATGATAATGAAGAGGCAAATAGGCTTATAGTGGATATAAATTTCAGGTCACAATTTGAACAAACATATTCCTATCAATATGTGTAGAATTAAAGAAAATCTCCATGGAGAGGGGCATGTATTCTCTGCTCATCAACTAAACAGCCCCTTAAGGAGAGAGTCTCCACAAGACCAAAGAATTATACGATACGATAGTATTCTTAATAAGACCCGTGCATCGCAAGGGTTGACACACTAGTTGACACTTAATAATTAATAAAAATTTAATGATAAAGCCACCACACGACGACATGCAATGTGATAAACTTGGAATGCAATGTCGTGCTGATAACGTATTATAAAATAAATAAAATAAGCAAGAACATAATAGCATAAATATAAAGAAAGAAAGGAGAGAAAATAGTAGCCCAAGATAGGAGAGATCATTTTATTCCTCAATACTTCTCAATCGTATTTACAACTTAGTGAGACATCTATTTTATAGGCTCACAATATAGTAGTTACAAACTTGAAAAGACACTAGCCATAAACTTGGGAATAAATGATGCCATAAACTTGAGAAAATTGGGGAAGGTGAAGGATCACAAGTTACATTGTGAAATTGTATGGACATTCACTTATATTATATTTTCATAACACTCCCCCTTGAATGTCCATCGTATAGAGAATATGCCTCGTTAAAACCTTTGCTAGTAAAAACCCAATGGGATAAAAAACTAGCAGAGGAAAAAGAGTACAATATTCATCTACATATCAAATTAACCTTTGAAGGTATTTGGGGCACAATACTGCCTCGTTAAAACCTTACTAGGAAAACCCTATGGGATAAAAACCTAGTGAAGGAAAAAGAGTACAGTATGTAAAATTTTCTTCAAAATCAGTATCTCCCCCTGATAAAGAGATAAATATGCTCCTCATCATTCTGACATGGATGCTTCAATATTTTGCAAAGATATTGCATCCCGATATTATGTATCAAAATTTTGTTTGTTGCAATTGGTAGTGTATTTATAAATAAATCTACAGGATTGAAAACTTGTGCGTAAATCACCGCCTTTTTGGAGATTATATGTAAAGAACTTTAATAAAAGCAATTTTTGATTTCGTCCAACTTGTTATATACGACATCATGTTGTTTTATTATAAAAACACAAGTTGAACTTATATTCGGTACTTCAGGACCTAAAGTTCTTTAATAACAAGAGAAGATCATACATCATTTTAAGTTATGGAATAACATCGAGGAATCCATTCGATGTGTTTTATCCATGGAAAAGTACTTCAGGACATATTCCTTATATATATATTGATTCATGTTAATACCAAATGCAGTAGCTAGGAATAAATTATTTTCCAAGATTTTCCATCTTAAAATTATTCCCCTTATATATATAATTTATAAACTTAGCATAATTTTACTAAGCTTTACACAATCAACATATAATTATTTTAATAAATATTCACCATAACAAATGCACTACATGCATTTTAATTATTTAATTTTCATTATACAAAACTTCATGTAGCTTTGAATAACTTGCTTCAAGCATTTAAATCCTTCGAGGATTTTTATTCGTTGCCAAACTAGGTTTCTGCAATAAACATTTTATCTTAATTCGTACGAAAAATATTCAATAAGTTTGATGTCATCAAGCATGTGGACTACAGGTCCAAAGCTTTCAAGTTTTACATGAACATAGCTTTGTCTTTTATTTGTTAATAATTTCTATGTCGACATTTCCATAATTTATAATATAAGTCCCTCATCATTTTTCATAATATGCAAAACAAATCATATATGATCTCAATTTCTATACCAATATATTTCATTATGATTATGTAATTCATGTGCCTCTCCAAAGGCTTATTCTAATAACTTTAATGTTAAATATACAATATACATGTCTTTCTATACAAGTATCTCTCCAGGAGAAGTATAATCACATTAAAGTTAGTACACGTGCCTCTACTGAGACAATTGAGATTCTTTTATTTTCTTCAACGGTCTCATAGGGAAGATTAACATTTCTATATGACTCTTCATGATTTTGTTTTCACTTATGAGACTAGCTCTTCGAGAGCTTTATATAATGAAGATTTATCTATTACTCGAGTATTATTTTAAATATGATCATGATCTTTTGAATTCCAGTTCTAGGAACCATATCTTTTAAACAAAAATCGTCATTTACGACTTTATTTTCTAACAAATGATTTTTGCTGCTCAAACTTTTTCCTTTATCTATATAATCAAACAACTCAAAAAGGATTAATTGTAACGTACATCATCAATGACAATATCATGTATTGTTATTGGGTCTCTTGCCAATGTGGTTGGAACCTCCAATTGGAGCCTCCACCACCATGGTTCAATACCTATGGCACCCATGTATATATTTACATATGTTCTTTGTACCTTCTTGGCTATCAAGTGAAGGGTGCTCTCTCCCCTATAGTGGGAGCAGTTGTTCCGGGCTGTGCTAGTAGAGTCCAATTCTCGCAGGGTCTCGGTAGTTGTTGTAATTTCAAAAAAAAAAAAAAAAAATCATGTATTAAAGAAATAATACTTTGATTAAGTCCAGCTATTGGGTTGTTGTAAATTGTAATAAATCTCAAATGTGATTAGACTAGACGTACGTTAATCGACAGTTATACTATTCAATCCAAATAATTCATCTAAATTAAATTCAACTCAAATGATGTGGCAGGTGAATTGTCCTTATTATATAAATCATGGCAAGAAATGGTCAATTTACAATCACATACCACATCATTTGAGTTGATTTTTAAGCTAATATTTTGGGTTGTCTAGTATTAGTGGTTAAGTAATTATAAAGTACATGCATATCACCTCTTAACGGAGATCGTAATACACTTCCTTTCCACATTGGTGGTAAGGGATTCGAGTCTCACTATGCATATTTTACAAGCATATATGGGGAGTATTCTCTCAATTTGTGGGAGTAGATATCCAGGCCACACAGGTGTTATATAATCTTAACAGGTACCGACAGTCGTATTGTAATAGTTGTAACACTTAAAAAAAAAAAAATTATACAATAGTGAATTATTTAGTTTCTGGTGTGACAACACATGTATCCTCATTAGCTCACAATTCGATCTTTCATGCAAGGACCAATCTTATTGATTTTGACTTGCATTTCATTCGAAATAAAATTGTCTCAAATGTTTTAGATGTTGAGACAACGTCGGCCCTGAGATTTTCAGGGCACGAGGTAAACTATAGAAAATGAGACCCTCAACACTCCATGTATATTTACTTAATTATTTTTTTCTCATATCAAAATCAATATGATAATTCAAACTCAAGACTGTAATATCACAAAAGAGCAAATAAAAAGTTATCAAAATAAAAAATTTATAATTGCATATTTACATCAAAGAATATATCATTTAAACCTTACTTAAATTATTGCATATATATATAATAATAGAGTTTCATCAACGCCACATGTCGCCGTATGAGGGCTTTGGAATTAAATGTAATCATATATTCCTAATATTTTCTATTATTAAGCTTTGAATTTAAATTGGCTATTCATCTTATTAATATTATTATTAAATGTAATCAATTTAGTAAATAATAATAATAATAATAATAATAATAAAAGCAAATAAATAATAACTCTTTCCTATTCAACTTTAACGTGGAATATATTGGATTCTTAAACTACCAAGCTAAATTCAAGGAATTAAAACATTGATTTTTATTTGATTAATGACAATTGTGGTTTTGTAGACTCAATTATTTAAACCATCCCCTCTCTCTCTCTCTCTAAACCATTTATGCCCTCTCATCTCTCTCAATTTTCTCTATAAAAACCATCAAAAATCTCATATATTTTTTTCCATCTCATTCCATTGACTTTCTCAATAAACTCAAAACAAGCGATGGAGAATTAGATACCATTGGGTGGTAAGAAGAATTTCTATAGATTTTTTTTTTATTTTAATATTTGGTTGAATAATTTTAATCCTTTAGTTTTAGTTTTAGTTTTATTATTATTATTTTTTTAACCTCATGTTTTTTCCATCTCAGCTTATTGACTCTCCCTCACGAGCAAACTTAAAACAAGCGGTGGCAAATTTGATAGTGTTGGGTGGTGAGAGTAATTTCTACAGATTTTGTTATAATATTTGATTGAATAATTTTTTATTTTATTTTTATTTTATTTTTTTTGTAGGCAACGCTTTAGTAGTTAAAAATGTAATTTTGGATTAATCATGGAATTTTAATTTTGGCAGTCTTAGATTTTCAATTAGCTGTCAACTGAGGTGTTTGTTATGGAACAATCTAGTAAGGCTAACATCCTGCTCATAACCACCAATGCAGAAAATCAATGAACTGGTCGAGACTTATGATGTGCTTTGTGCTTATGAACGATGGATTCAATAGACATACTATTACTATAGATAAATATTAGGGTTATATTTTTGGTTCTAACTGTAACACTATATAGTCTCTTATATAAAATATATATATATATATATAAATACTGTATCTACTCCAGTTTTTGAGAATCAAATACCCGAATTTTCCCTGGATTTTTTTAAGGTAATTTATACATTTTTTTGGCAGTTTTTTTCTTTATATATATATAACGTTTTTGCTCTCTTTTCTTTTTGGTATTTTAGAATGTATTAATTATGCATTGAATACAAGATTATTATTCCAAAAATAACTGTTAGAATTTTAATTATCCATATAAATGATAATAAATAAATAATTTTCAAAACATCAATTGTTGTTGTACGTGTAAATTTGATAAAAGAACACGTCAGCAAAGAAGCAATAAAAACATAGACACGTCACCCATTGACTCGTCAACGGGAGGAAATCAGTCAAAAGGAGTGCCAGCAGGCACGCTCGCCGATTCAAAGAAAAAGAGTGTTCGCCACAACTGTTTGTCCAGCAGAGAGGCGAAATGCGCTCGCCGATCTAGGGCGTTCGCCAAAGATATACAGTCGGAAGGGTGATCCAATTCGAAGTATATTTCCACGTCAAAACAAGGATTAAATCCTATTCCGAACAAAATATAATCTTCTTCAAACAAGGAAGAGTCCAAACAGGAAACAAATCCCAAAGAAGTTATCTGTAGACTCTAGACTCCTTATACAACACAAAATAGGGACTCCCCTACCAACACAGCATGGGCACGGGAAACCCTAGGAAAAACCAGTATAAATAGAACCCTAAACCTCATGAAAAGGGATTCGAGATCAGAGAGAATAATCAAGCCATTGTATGAGAGATTAGATTTGAGTGTGTAAACTATAAACAATTCATAGTGATTTCTCTCGCCCTCAAGGGGCACCGTGGTTTTTTCCCATTCAAGGGTTTTCCACGTAAAATCCATCTTGCATGTGTTGATTTATTTTCTTTGCTTATTCGTTTTTATTAACATATTATTGTTGACCGAGTCAATCCAAAAATCACCGTCAACAATTGGCGCTAGAAGGAGGGGGTGGGTTTTGAATTAAAAGCTTCCAGGAAACCTTACAAAACAGGCACAGTATGAATAACAGCAGTGATAGGGATGAAATCCCCAACAATGATCAGATCCCCGAAGCAGCAGTGATACTAGGAGAGGAAACGTTGGCAACAGGGGAACAATCAGCAGCAACTCCAGGGACTAGAGCGGCCAACAAGACTTTGCAGCACTTTCATACTGCACTGGTGAATCTAGTCAATGAGGCCAACAAGATTGGACTCACGCTTCCTATAGGGTTAGGAGCCTCGTCTCCTTATGAGTTAACGACCAGCACGCCCAGAAATCATCCCGCAGGAAGGCTGCGATCAGAAGTCCATGTCGCGACTCCCAGTACTCAAACAAAACCAGTTGTGGAAGAAGCCCCCCAGGATTCACCAGAGGCCCTGGAAGAAAGAGGGCAAAAGAAAGGAAAAAGTTTGCTGAACGAGGAGTTCCCAGAAAAACGGTTTCATGGACGAGCGCATAGGGAACCAACCAACGACAGGGTTAACAAAGCCAGTAGGAGACGACAATCGATTTCGTCGGAAGACAGGAGTCCCCAACCGAGAAGGGGGTTGCGGTCAAAAAGGGCGCGGCAGCAGAGGTCCGAGAGTACAGATGACCTAGGAGGAAACAGAAGTACCGATAGCAGGGAAGGTGACTATCGGAGGATGACAGTCAAAAGCAAGCTCGACCAAGAGGGGGAACCAACTGGTCATCGAAGCATTACCCTTCAACAGCTCTCGAAGAAGGTCTCAGCAATGGCTAGGCGGTACGGACACAATATGTCTTCGGATGATGAGTCAGACAATTCATTCATTGACTATATCGCTCATACCCGGTTCCCTGAAAGATTCAGAATGCCAACCATCGAACAGTATAAGGAGAATAGGGATTCAAAGGAGCATGTCCGCAGGTTTCGCAATGTCATGGCTCAGTACGCGTCCAATGACGGCCTCTTATGCTTAACCTTCCCACAAACCTTCGGCGATCTCGCTTCCAGATGGTTTGGGCGCCTACCAGCCAGAAGTATTAGCAACTTCTCCAGCTTCAGCAAGGCATTCATAAGGCAATTTATGGGGAGTGTACAAAGAAGAAAATCACTAGCTCATCTATCCAACTTGAAACAAGAAAGCAACGAGTCACTCAAAAAGTATTTAGCCAGGTTTGGGAAGGAGGTCGCCCAAATAGAGGATGCAAGCGATGTAGCTGTCATAGCAGCTTTCACCAATGGGTTGCAAAGCGGACGTCTGTCCTTTGACCTACGGAGAGACCGGCCAAAGACATACGAAGAGATGATGGATATAGCAGGAGATTATGCGTTAGCAGAGGAAGAAGAATTCGCTCAAGGGGGTAGTTACGTCTATGGTCACAAGCCAGACACAAAGTCTGAGTCCAAGGACGAAAGGGCAAAGGGTCAATCCCGTGAACGCTAAAAAGAAGAAAAGAGCCGGAGGAGCAAACCCCAAGAGAGCCGGGGAAGTAACAGAACCAGTAGGTTCCGAGGCATGTACAACAATTACACTCCCCTAAATGGCGAACAGGAGGACATACTGTCTGTAATGGAAGATAAAGGGCTCGCCAAGTACCCTCGGCAACAGTCAGCTAATGCCCGAAGAGATACAACGAAATACTGCCGATTCCACAAAGACCACGAACACGATACCTCTAAGTATTTTCAATTACGGGATCACATCGAGAGTCTAATCAGAGAAGGGCACCTTAAAGATTTCACATTAAAAAGAGACCAAGAGGCAGGTCGCCAAGGCAGCCATCGAGGAGGCGGGCAAGAAAGGAGAAGCCCGAGGAAAGGCAGCCCAAGCATGGCAATAAATACGATCTTTGGAGGGCCTCACATTGGTAGAAGCAATATAGAAAGGATGTCGGAAGTCAGGGAAGTAATGTATGAAAACAGGGACTTCGAGGTAAACTCTGTGCAGAGAAGCCACAAAAAACCAAGAGAAGGCCATGATCCGATAACTTTCACGGCCGAAGATTCAGAAGGAATTGATGCCAAACCCAATGATGCAATTGTTGTGGGGGTACAAATAGCACACTGGGACGTCCTCCGAGTGATGATAGGCAACGGAAGCTCTGCTGACATTTTGAGCGCCAGAGTGTACGACGAACTTCGGTTAGACAGGAAAGACTTGGAACCATTCCATGTTCCTCTAAAAGGATTCAGAGGAGCAGAAGTAAGATCTTTGGGAACGGTGAAACTGCCTGTGAGGTTCGGGACAGCACCTTGTCGACGGACCATCCTCCTGGATTTCGTGGTGGTTGATATTTATAACTGGCCATACAATGCTTTACTCGACCGACCCTTTTTGAACAAGGCGCAAGCAGTCACGTCCACTCATGCATTAAAAGTAAAATTCCCGACAGAGTTTGGGATTGGAGAACTTAAAGGGTCGCAAGAAATGGCTCGCCGGGCCAACCTGTCAATCTTTAAAGACAAGACTGGAGCAGAAACCTTAAGCGTATTTCAACTCGACCGAGAGACGAGAGAGGAAAACCCTGAAACGTTTGAGCTGGACCCGAGAGATGAGACCAACAGAGAAAAAGAAGAACCAACCGAAACTGTCATCCTGGATGAAAAAGAACCTAGTAAGACGGTCAAGGTTGGAGCGAGCCTGACGAAGCAGGTCAAAACAGGTGTGGTGAATCTATTGAGGGAGTACAAGGAGATCTTTGCTTGGAGCCACAAAGATATGCCGGGAATCAACGCAAATGTAACCACGCACCATCTAGCAGTAAGCAAATACTGCAAGCCAGCAATACAGAAAAGGAGGAGCTTTAACCCTGAGAGAAGTGCAGCAATAAGGGAAGAAATATCCAAACTGCTCGCGGCAGGATCGATCAGAGAAGTCAAGTATCCTGAATGGGTAGCGAACGTTGTGCTCGTAAAGAAGAAGAACAATCAGTGGAGGATGTGCGTAGACTTCACTGATCTTAACAAAGCCTGCCCAAAAGATAGTTTCCCCTTGCCAAGGATCGACCAGTTGGTCGACGCAACAGCCGGACATGAGCTATTAAGCTTTATGGATGCGTACTCAGGATACAACCAAATCAAGATGCATGAACCGGATGAAGATAAGACAGCATTCACCACGGACCAAGGATTATACTGCTATACTGTCATGCCGTTCGGCCTGAAGAACGCTGGAGCAACATATCAGCGGCTGGTCAACAAGATGTTCGCTAACCAAATAGGCAGGAATATGGAAGTGTACGTCGATGACATGCTAACCAAGAGCGTCAAAGCCGAGGGACATGTGGACGACTTACGGGAAACCTTTGATGTGTTAACCAAGTTCGGGATGAAGCTAAACCCCTCAAAGTGTGTGTTCGGCGTGCCATCCGGTAAGTTTCTCGGGTACCAGGTACATCAAAGAGGGATAGAAGTGAACCCTGACAAGATCAAAGCGCTAGCCAACATGGTTTCCCCAAAAAACTTGAAGGATGTCCAGAAACTTACAGGATGCCTGGCATCGCTGAACAGATTTATCGCAAAATCGACAGACCGATGCTTACCCTTCTTCAAAGCGCTTAAGAAAGGCAAAGGGATAGAATGGAACAAGGACTGCGAACAGGCCTTTGTCGCTCTGAAAGAATACCTCGGCTGAGCACCATTGTTGTCAAAACCCATCACAGGGGAAGTGCTGTACATGTACCTGTCAGTCGCAGAAGCAGCCACCAGTTCCGTATTGATAAGGTAGGAGAATGGGATACAGAAGCCAGTGTACTACACAAGCAAAGCATTACTGCCAGCTGAAATGAGATATTCATCAGCTGAAAAAATGGCACTCGCACTAGTAACAGCAGCGAGGAAATTGAGGCCGTATTTCCAAGCACACAAAGTAGGAGTATACACCAACTGTCCACTGAGAATGGTACTGCAAAAACCAGAGGTGTCGGGCAGACTTACAAAATGGGCCATAGAGCTAAGCGAATTTGACATAGAATTTATCCCAAGAACAGCAATCAAAGGCCAAGCAGTAGCAAACTTTGTAGCAGAATTCACCGAGCCAGATACTGAAGTGGCGAGGATGATGATAGATCAAACAATGAAGGACTTTCGCTGGAAACTTTGGGTCGACGGCTCATCAAACACGCATGGCAGCGGGGCAGGGATAGTGGTCACAACCCCAGAAGGAGATTCTGTAGAATGTGCCTTGCGGTTTGATTTCAAGGCCACTAACAACCAAGCCGAGTACGAAGCACTGATAGCAGGACTGAAAGTATGTACGGCCCTAGGAGCTGACGAGATTGAGGTGTTTAGAGACTCTCAGGTCATCGTCAACCAAGTACTCGACGAATACCAAGCAAGGGATGACAACATGATTGCATACCTTAAACTAGCAAAGGAACTATTGAGGCGATTCAAGGAATACAGGATTGTGCAGATCCCAAGAGAAAAAAACGAACAGGCGGACGTTTTGGCCAAGCTGGCATCTGCCACGGTCAACATCTGGCCCCGAACAATCCCTATGGCACACCTGCTTCGACCCAGCACAACCGAGCAGGCCGAAGTGGGGGTCATCATGAACATATCAACCAGCTGGATGACCCCAATCAGAGAATACCTGATCAATGACACCCTCCCAAGTGACTTGCTAGAAGCCAAGCGGCTGAGATACAGGGCAACAAGATATTCAGTCCTCAACGGTGAATTGTATAGGAGAGGATTCTCGAGGACATTGCAAAGATGTGTTGGGCCTGAAGAGGCAGAAGGAATCCTAAAGGGCATACACAGCGGAAGCTGTGGGAATCACGCTGGGAGTACCAGTCTGGCCCATAAAGCATTAAGGCAAGGGTTCTATTGGCCGACCATGTTCGCCGATGCAAAAAGAATAGCGACCAGATGTGAAGCGTGTCAAAAGATCGCGAATAACATTCGCCAGCCACCTGAGCGCTTATAGAGCATCAACTCCCTATGGTCGTTCGCCATGTGGGGAATTGATTTGATCGGCCCACTGCCCACAGCGCCAGGAGGGGCGAAACTTGCCATTGTAGCAGTGGATTATTTCACCAAATGGGTAGAGGCCGAATCATTGGTACACATCACAGAAGCAAATACAACCAGCTTTGTGAAGAAAAATATTCTATACAGGTTCGGAATACCAAACACCATCATCACTGACAATGGGACACAGTTCGATAACAAGAAATTCAAAGATTTATGCAAGAAGTATGGGATCAACAACTACTATGCTTCCCCAGCTCACCCACAGACAAACGGGCAAACTGAGGCAGTAAATAAAATCATCAAGCATAACCTGAAAGCCAAGCTAGCTGCCAAGAAGGGAAATTGGGCAGAAAAACTACCACAGGTGCTATGGGCGTACCGAACAACGGAAAGAAATTCCACTAGGGAGACGCCCTATTCCTTGGCATTCGGCATCGAAGCAGTCATCCCAGTTGAAACAGCGTTTTCTTCGCCGAGAACACAACTCTTCCAACCGGAACTTAATGTTGACATGTTGAAATACGGCTTAAATGAGTTGGAGGAGAGAAGGGAGCATGCCCAAATAAGGAATGCCACCTATCAGCAGAGAGCGGCGAGATACTACAACTCACATGTGAAAGTCAGAAGGTTTGCACTCGGGGACCTGGTCTTAAAAAGAGTGACACCCGGAACAAAAGACAAAAGACAAAACTGCAGGATCACTCGCAGACAAGTGGGAAGGACCATATCACATCACAGGTATAGCAGGCCATGGAGCATACCACATAGCAAAGAGAGGAGGCCGCGAGCTGCCCCGACCATGCAATGCCCAATACCTGAAGATCTACTACCCTTGAGACTTCAGTCCAAGAAGACCCTTTATTATTTGATCCTTTATTATTTCTCCTTTTTTAGAAGTATTTTATTTTTTCTAATGTCAAAGTTTACAGGAAATAGTCAAATAAAAATATTTTGTTACTAGAATGTCTACCATCGTCGAAATCATGGACCGACCATAAAGAGTAGATCACCAAAAACGGATAGATCAAGCCATCCGAGTATGGCGACCACTTTAGAGAACCGGGAAATGTCCCGTATTATAGTAGGCAAAAATGCTACAAAGCAGCCTGAGCTAAAGAAAAATGCCACAAATAAAGGCATAAAATTCCCAGATTGTGAGAGGCGTTCAGCCAAAGGTATTCGGGGTAAAAGACCCGAAACTAAAAAACGCTGGGGGTAAGAAAAGCTAGCAGTAAAGAAAAACAGTGAGCAAAAGCGGGAGACGTCCCAACAGTATGCTCATGAAAACCTCGGTATATGGTCGGATACGTCCTGACAAACACTGGGCAAAATAAAAACTAGCAAAATTATAAAGCTAAGTGATAAAAGGCTCTAGCGCCTATGCCAAAAACACAGCAATGGCAGCTGAACAAAGGCATGTAAAATTAAACAATGCGAGAGAAAATTGATATTTCATTTATCAAAAAATATTTACAAAGTTCAAAGAAAAGATATACAATAAAATCAAACGCTCGCTGGAGGAATGTCCCCATCGTCCTCTTCTTCGCTCACCTCATCCTCTGATGGCCAAATAACCTCTTCATCCCCTTCGGGCATGAAAGACGTGTAATCCCGACCAGCAACAGGACCTAAATCGGGCTCAGCACCTGACCCCGTGAAACTCCCTTTCTGGCCAGAATAGTAAGTGTTGAAAGCGCGTTTAGTGGGAATTTCAAGGTGCATAGGAAGAGGCTCCACTTGGGTATAACGACAATGAGCTTTCCACAACTTCAGCTGGCTTTTAACCGAGCGCACTGCATCATCCATATGTCGCTGAAGATTTCGGTCATAACGCCTCAGGGCTTTCTCGTTAGAATGGTCCTTCAGGGCGAAGAACTTCTTGGCCTATCGCATGCCCCGTTCAAACTCGCGGAGGAGGAGTGCATCGTACGTAGGAGACCTCTTGAAGCGATCAACAGCCTCAACTTCCAAAACGGCCTTCAAATCGTTCAAAATGACATCTTGAGAAGCCTGTTGATGCCGCAAGTCCTCAGATTCACGTTCAGCTCTCTCTTTGGCCTCAGTCGCCAGCCTCTCTCCCTCCATGCGAGCAGCCAAAGCATCTTGGCTATCAGAAAGATGTTCTCTCAGCAGCCTAACCTCCTCTTCAGCAGCGAGCAGCTTCTCTTCAGCAGCGAGCCGAGCGGCCAAAAACCCATCAGCAGACTCCTGCAATTGAGCGATTTGTCGGGCGTGAGATTCCTCAGCCGATAATCTTTCGGCTGCTGAGCGGGAAATTTGCTTTTGCAAACGTTTATTTATGCTCGACGCCGCGTTGGCTCGCCGATAGCTGCTTGCCATCTCTGACATCATCTGAACGAAACAAAATCAAAAATAAGCGGTTAGATAAAGAAAACGAAAGAAAGAGAATAGGCAACATCAAAAGAAATTACCAAGGAATGGCAGTTGAAGAAAAATTCCATCTTGCTGTTGCACGATTTTCCCTTCACCTGCTCCCAACCTTCACCAAAATAAATATCATTGCTTATGAAATGGTTAAGGAGCTCGGGGGGAGAAAAATCGGACAAGGAGACGACTCCCGATCCCTCGCCCTAACTGGCAAGATCCACAGATGGCCCTTCACCAGAATCCCCAAAGTCTGTAGCAGAGGTCGACGATGGCCCAGGAACATCAGCCGGAGTAGCAGCATCCTCACCCGCTGCCATAGTAGGGGACGAAGGCCTGGGGGTATCTTCTCCCACAGCAGTATCCCGCGCTCTAATACTCGCTGGGGGTACTGAGAGCCCAAACTTGTCAGGAGCCTGGCCTTGAGCCACCGGTGAAGGCGCACTCCCTGCTTCACCACCTTCCTCAGACTGGGGGAGTGGACCCATAGGCTGAGGGACATCAGTATTAGTCTCGCCAATATTAGCACCCTCAGGGTGTGTAGGCTCACCATCTCCCTCTTCATCCGAAGAGACTACAAATTGGACCACCCTCGACGCCCGTTTCAAAGGACGAGTGGTACCTTCGGGGGTAGTCTCTGCAGGACGTTTCCCCCGACTATTCCTTGGGTGAAGGTCACTGGAAGGATCCTCAGGAGGCTCAGGAACGTTCGCATCAAAAATCGGAACGTCCGTACTCACCGCAGGAGCCACAACTTTCTTTTTCCCCCTGCGACCAAGAGTATGGGGCGAAGTGTCAATCCGACCCCCACGAGGCTGAGCAACCGCCTCAGCAACAACAGCAACACTTGCACTTGCAGCAGGAGCCCCAACTTTCTCTTTGCCTTTGCGGCTAGGGACTTGAGGCGGCATATCCCTACCACCATCACGGGGTTGGGCAATAACCTCTGCAACGTCAGGAACGCCACCCGCTCCCGCATCTGGAGAATCGTCACCCTCGGGTGGTGCAACCCCCTCCTTAGACAAGCCCGCAGCATGCCTTTGACTTGCAGCTTCAGAATTCTTCACTGCCCGGGCTTGTTCATCGCAGACGACATCGAACTCACTCACTGAAAAATAAAAGATCAACGGTATCAGAAGAAAAACAGATAAAACGAGATTTAGAGTTTAAAGAACTTACATCGGCGTCGCCTAGCAGACAGGCGAGGAAAAATGCCACAAGTAACCATCCTGGCTTCATCAAGAAGGTATTCTTGACCCCTCTTAGCCAAACTAAGCACAGCCGCCTCCGTCACGTTCTTTACCTCGTGGGGAGTCAAGGCAGGGAGAGCCTTTGACCAAGCTTCAGGAGACGTAAAGTGTCTCGGAACCCTGCTAGCTGGAAGGTTTCGATGAGGGTCAGCGGGATTATTCCTTCCCCAGGCGCCACCAACAAAAAACCAGCTGTTCTTCCACCTCTTATTTGAAGTGGGGAAACCCCAGATGAAGCCTTTCTTCTTCTCATCACTCGAGACCTCCACTTGCCCTGGGTTGGATACACCTTCAGGGATCCAATTCTCCACGGGGGTCGACTGAAGGTAATAAGTACCCCCGTGGCCGGATTGCCGCAAAACGTAGAAATGACGGATCTCGCGGGGTGTAGGCGACCGTTTGCCCATCGACTTCCACATCACGCACAAAGCCATCATAATTCTGTAGCTATTTGGCGAAAGCTGAGCAGGAGCAAGCATTGCGTCGGCCAAGAATCTGGCTATAAAAGGCTGAAGGGGGAGGGTCACCCCACAACCCAACATCGACCCATAGATGGCGACTGCATTGCTCGGCGGATTCCACGTAGCTCGCTCGCCAGACGGTATAAGGACAATCGTATCTGGTAGGTCATATCTCCTCTTATATTTAATTATTTCCTGGTCGCCAACCACATTTACTTCAGTATCGAATGAACTTGGGCGATCGGCTGCGAAGCATAAATTGTTCTGACGATGATCTTCAACATCTGAATCGATCACCGTTTTAGCACCCAAGAGAGAACCTCTAGGGATTCTGGGCCCCCGTCGCCCGCTGCCACCTGATCTAGGATTAGGATTTTTCGCCATATCTGAAAAATCATTATCATCAGCCGAAGGAAATGTGAAATCAGAAGAGTTGATGTCAAAATCAGAGGGTATGAAAAGGGAAATGGGCACAGGAGAAGTTGGGTCAAAATTTCGTAAATATAACTCAATCTTGTCCGCAACCTCCTTGTTGCCAAGCTCAAGAGCTTGCATCATTTGATTAAAAAAGAAAGCGCGTTGAGAAGGATCCATGGAACTCACCAGAAATAAATCTTGGATAATGAGGGAAAAGGAGTATGAAACGGAGTAGCACTTCAAGAAAAACCGCCGGAAACCTAACACACTTTGAATCAGAAGCTTGGGAGATTCGTGTTTTCAAAGGATATTTTCAGCAGGAAAAACGAAAACAGAAGAAGGTAGAAGAAATGGAACAGTTTCGTCTTTAAAAGGGGGAAATTCGAAATTCAAGAGAAAATAATAATTGAAAACGGCTGTGATAAAGTGTCGCCGCCTGTAAGTAAAGGCAATGGTGAAAGTATCCATCAAATAGAGGACGCGTGGCAACATGGGGTTTCACAACAGACGCTACATCATTGCAGGCGTGACATCAGTTGCAGCGCGTCACATCAATACACTCCGTTTGAAATTCTGTGGCTGAAAATGAAAGCTTGCCGTGGAAGATTTAATATCAAAAGGAACACATGGCAAAAATGAAAAAGAGAGGGAAAAAACATCTGCAAAAATTTCAGAAAATGAAGTAAGTCAGAAAATACAAGTAAATCATATAAACACTGCTCGCAGAACCAAAGAGACCAACCTACATTGGATCAACTCGAAGTATTTATGGGGGTATTGTTGTACGTGTAAATTTGATAAAAGAACACGTCAACAAAGAAGCAATAAAAACATAGACACGTCACCCATTGACTCGTCAACGGGAGGAAATCAGTCAAAAGGAGTGCCAGCAGGCACGCTCGCCGATTCAAAGAAAAAGAGTGTTCGCCACAACTGTTTGTCCAGCAGAGAGGCGAAATGTGCTCACCGATCTAGGGCGTTCGCCAAAGATATACAGTCGGAAGGGTGATCCAATTCGAAGTATATTTCCACGTCAAAACAAGGATTAAATCCTATTCCGAACAAAATATAATCTTCTTCAAACAAGGAAGAGTCCAAACAGGAAACAAATCCCAAAGAAGTTATCTGTAGACTCTAGACTCCTTATACAACACAAAATAGGGACTCCCCTACCAACACGGCATGGGCACGGGAAACCCTAGGAAAAACCAGTATAAATAGAACCCTAAACCTCATGAAAAGGGATTCGAGATCAGAGAGAATAATCAAGCCATTGTATGAGAGATTAGATTTGAGTGTGTAAACTATAAACAATTCATAGTGATTTCTCTCGCCCTCAAGGGGCACCGTGGTTTTTTCCCATTCAAGGGTTTTCCACGTAAAATCCATCTTGCATGTGTTGATTGATTTTCTTTGCTTATTCGTTTTTATTAACATATTATTGTTGACCGAGTCAATCCAAAAATCACCGTCAACAATTGTAATACCAAATTAATAGTAATCCCCCCTTTTTTTTATATAGAATAAATGATATATTCTAAAAACTTATTAATTGTAAGATATTAATGATATTATGATAACATAACAAATAATTAAAATAATGGTTTCAAAAAAATTAAAATAATAGTTTTTGATCAATTATTAATGGTAATACATTATAAACATTAATTATTACATTCAATTAAATAGATTCATTTTCTAAATATATAAAATTAACTCTTAATTTTACACACACACATATATATATATATGGTAATAAATAACAAATAACTCCTAATACTATTTGCATCTCCATAAAATTCTTCACCATTTATTTTTTTTATTGAATCATCTATGAGAAGGACGTTTGAAAAAAAATCTAATCAAGAATTTATTAAAAAAATAGAATGTTTTAGAAAAAAATTGTGGAAAAATAAATTAATTTATCACTTGGTTTGATAATATCCTCCATGGAGTTTTTATTTTTTATTTTTTATTTTTATTTAATACATACTTCTACAAGTGTTTCTAGAATGAGCGTTTTTATAATATATATATATATATATAATATTTTCGAGTAAATTGGGTTGTATTTAGAGGTTTCAAAATTTTAATTTATTAAAATGAAATGTCTTAAGAAAATAAATGTGAAAAAAAAAATGGATTGTAAATAGCTAATCTCAATAGTTATTTAACTTTATATAATTAAAAATATTTATAATTCTTTTTCTATTTTTTACCTTTTTGTTTTCTTTTATTTTAGATTGTTTAGAACGTATTAACTATGCATTAAATACAATATGATTATTTCTAAAAGTAAAAGTTTTTGAATTTTAATTATTCTTATAAATGGCAATAAATAAATATTTTATAAAGAAAATTAAAATAGTAATTGTATTACCAAATCAATGGTAATCTGTTTGTTTTTTTTTTTTTTTATGGAATTAATGGTAAATTTTAAAAGCATATCAATAGAAATATATTAATGATAACATAACAAAAATTAATAATTTGTCATTATATATATATATTGCTAAAGAGATATATAGAGAGCTTTTCAATTAATACAAAAAATAATTTTTAATTAACCTATATAATAAATTAAATAATCCTTAATAAATCTGTTCATCTAAACTGGAATAATGGACATAGAAATGGAGAGTCTCTATTTATCCTTAACGGATTATTAGAGACAATAACCATCATTATAATTGACAATGATTTAATTAAATCATATTTAACTACTTAAGAATCGGTTCATCTTGCTTTATTGTTTATAATTAGTTTTTTTTTTTTTTTTACCAAAATATAATTAGTTATTTATTAATAATATCAATAATTCAATCATTAATGAATTTAACATTACAATTCAATGAACATTATTTGTTGGGAAAGTCAATAGACATGTCAACTTCTCTGATAAACAAATAATTTTTTTTTTTAACATTTCTCCTTAATTTGAGGATCTATGTATATCATCAATGTTGGTGTGTTTTATTTTATTTTTTTTTATTGCTATCTGATGACTGATGCTTTATTGAAAGGAAAAACTACATGTTCATTAAGGTTAAACATGTTTGCATCAAAAAATTCAGTATAAACAACACAATGTTTTACAAACAATTTTTTATACAAAGCCCGTGCAACGCTCGAGTTGAAAAACTAGTCAATATTAATGAGTAATGCTAACTTTGTTCAAATTTGGTGTTCAAATCAAATACTCAAATGATGTGGCATCACTATTATCCATTCATTTATAATTCATGCAAATATAATACAATTTAATGAATTGATTATAATAATACCACATTATTTTGGCATCAAATTTTGACATTAAATTTAGGTAAAATAGTATTATTAAAATCTTAAATAAAAAACAAATCGACAAATAAGTCTAGTTTTAATAAGAATAAATATCCCTGAATTTGATTAATTGCATCAGGCAAAACGTTTGTTATGTCACGATAAACATAACCATGGTTTCAAAAAAAAAAAAAAAAAAAAAACTATAAATAAATAAATAAATAACATAACATAACATAACATAACATAACCGTGCATGTACAACCAAAAAGTAAACGTTTCTTTCTTTGCCTACACATTTGAAAGAAAACAAAAAGACTTATTAATTAATTTAGCTTTTCAAAAATATTAATTGAGATTTGAGATTGCAATTGAAAGGAGTTGGGGCTGAAAACGACTACATCTGGGCAGAACCATCCCCTTCGTTTCTTTAAAAATCCAATTCTCAACTTTTTGATATTATCATATTTGTTTCCAAGCAAAAAAATTATTATATATAAAAAAAAAAAAAAAAAGGATTCAATTAGCTGACGAGAAAGTGAGTGGATGCAGTGCATTGGGTACATGGTTAAACATCAATGAGCTAAGGTTGTTTTCATAATGGAACTGGTCCCAAAGCTAGGCAACTTTTACACATGCCTATCAATGTACGTGGGGTTTGATAATTTAATAAAACCTGAAAGTTAAATGTGTAATAAATTTAAGGGAAATTATCATTTTCTCCCTGAGGTTTGTCATATCAGATAAATCGGTCCCTTTAGTTTCAATAACAGCCGGTCAACCCCTTGAAATCCTAAATATTGGTAATTTTATCCTTTTTGTCAAGTTTTTCATCCAAAATTCCATCGGTGATTGAACCTCCAACCTTATTGTTAAAAGCAACACTCTCTAACCAACTGAACTACTCCAACTCTTTGTTGAAGTATGGTCGATTTAAATGCGTATATATATAATTTAAATCTGTTCATATAATTTAAAATAAACTCATATATATATAATTTAAAATAAACTCATATTTAATGATAATATGTAAAAAAAGATTTATGAAAAAGAAAAAGGAAATAAGAATTTTTTCTTATTATTTTTCTTTCTTTCTTTCTTTTTTGAATTTTTTTCCCTTTTCAATTTATGGGCTTTGATTTTTTGAATTTTTTTATCAAATTGAAATAATAGATTTTTTGAAAAGGAAAAAAATTCAAAGAAAGAAAAACCTTTATAGGCTTTGATTTTCTAGATTTTCTTTTTCTTTTTCATAAATATGTTTTTATATATTATTATTAAATATGAGTTTATTTTAAATTATATAAACATATTTAAATTATTTTAAACAAATTATATATATATATATACACACACATTTAAATCGACAATCCTTCAAAAATGAGCTAGAGCTTGGAGTAGCTCAGTTGGTTAGTGCTTGTGGTCCAAAAGTAGAGATGACAGTATTCCCCGCGGGGCTAGGGACCCGTGGAGCCCCACCCTGAACAGGGTGGGGATGGAAGATAATATTCAAGGACAGGTACGGGGATGAGGACAAAGTCTTGTCCTTGAAGGTGAAGTAGGGTTGGGATGGGGGAAGCACTCCCCGCCTTGTCCTCGCCCTGATATATATATATAGTATAATATGTAATATTCTGATTTTTAAAATCATTTAATATAAATTTTTAAACATAAATAGTCTTTTTTTATCTAAACTTTAGAAGTTGGTTTGTTTTATAGAATCTTTGATTTTTTACTAAATATGAATTTCTACTTTTTTTTTTTTTTTTAAGTTGTAATTTTTAAATGTATAGTTATATTATACTAGGAATGGGGCGGGTATGGGGAAGACCCCTCCAATGCGGAATCCCTGCCTCCAGCCCCGCTTCTCTTAATGCAAGGATGAGGACGAGGATGGGGATGGTTTTAGGGGGCGGGGATGGGGATAGGGATGGAAAAGCATTCCCGGCCCTGACTCACCCTGTTGCCATCCTTACCCACAAGATCGAAGGTTCAATCCTTGATGGAGATATTTTTATTTTTTTCATTAACGGTCAAAGGGATTTTGAATGGAAAACTTGACATAAGGGGCAAAATAACCAATATTTAGAGTTTCGAAGGTTAACTGGCCATTACTGAAACTAGAAGGACCAATTTATCTAATATGACAAACCTCAGGGGGGAAACGATAATTTCCCTCTTTTAAATTATATCACGAATATATGAAATTGCTTTATAGAGAGAAAGCTGAAGGGCTAGCTCCAGCTTCCCTTCAATACATTAAGTGATGCTACTTGTTTGTGTGTGTATTCTACAACGTTAGAGAAATAACATTAGACTACATTTGTTCCTAAATCCTAACATAAATAAATTTAAAAGATTCATGATAAGTACTCGATGAAATCCAACAAATTTAAATGAAAAAGCATCAAGGTAGTTAATATATAATTAATTGATACAATGGATTTAGACCACTATAACTATTGGTCAGAGACTTTTTGGTGGAGAAACGGTGTTGCAGTCAAAGTGCTTGATGTGATGCATGCATATTGTACAATATGATGCATATTTGTACCTATTATATCCATTTTTACTATTTTCTGTGTATGAAGGACTCCTTAGTGGGAACCAATGGTTCCTGCCAAAAGGTTTTTTGAATGCTCTCTCAGGGCCACCCCAACAGGAATGAATGACGATGAAATGAAATGATTTTCCTTTCACATTCCATTGTGCTACAGTTTTAATTAATGGGGTTTTCAAATTTAATCAAATATAATTTATATAAATCAGATATAAACATAAATTTCACAAATATCGTTATGAATATATGTATGACTAATAAAAACGCAACCCTTTATTCAAACACAATTAAAAACCTTTTTTTTTAAAGATTAGAATGAATCACGGAATGAACGAATGGATCACAGAACTAAGTTATGAATGGATCATGCGTTTTTTTAGGAACATCAAAGAAATTGCACAAGTTTAAGAGTTCAACCTGTTTTGGCTATATTTGTTTTTTTTTTTTTTTTTTTAACTGTATTTTATTATAAATGCATTTTTCTTAGAAAATTGGCTAAATGAGAGAGGCTCTTTCAAGTTTGTCATTTTCAGTAATTATCCCTTTAAAATTAAAAATGATAATTTCGAATAAATCAAATAATTTCCAGAATCTGGACTCGTACACGCATTTACTTTAACAAGAGACAAAATAAAGTAAATTAATTGACAAATATTGGAAATGATAATAACTACGAGCTAGTTAATGACAACAAGGCTTTAATTATATTCATTAATCAAAAGTTGTTACGTTAAGAGGATTATATGAATCAAGACACGTTGAAGAAAAGTGGGGTATGAAGGTGGTGGCCCATAACGACTATGACCAGTTACACCTCTCAGTTTTTTGTCACTTTCACATACAAATCCCTTAACCCCTCCAACTTCTCAAAAGGAACCCATTTTGACCACTCAAAATTAAGTGTTTTTGATGCCTCCCACAAATGGAGGAGCTGGAGGATACCCATGACCGCGTCTGATCAATCTCTTTGATCATCTGTGGATATTGTTCATGAAATAATAGTTCTTTTACAAGTTTAATGATCAGAATTTCTAGCTAGTAGTGCATGAGACTGATCGTGGTTATGGTTGTGTTGACGGTGTCGCTTCTGGTGCTGCCACTTTTGTTGCCACCGCTGCCTCCACCGCCTTTGGTGCTGCTCTTCGCTCCGGTTATGATCATGGCTATTTTAATTATCTTGGCCTTATCTCCGTTGCCTAACATCGCCTAGTTTGATGGACTTTTTCACCAAGATGTCCAAATTGTCTATGATCTGTTCCTTGTGTATGTCAAATAGAGTTTTAACTTCTACACGGTACGACCTCAATTTTATATTACTGTAATTATTTTATCAGGAAGTTCTTTTTTTTTTTTTCTTTGTTGATACTGAATTGAAGCAGCGTCTTCTACTTTCAGTTCGTTAATTTTTTTCATTTTTTTCCTTTTCTCTCATTGTTCATATCATGGCAATATTACTACTCTGAAATTATTATTCAATTTTTAGGAGAACTAAAATTAAACCAACTTTTTGTTTTTGTCTTTACATTATTACAATATTTCGGGATAGAGAGAGAAGCCGAGAGGGTATATAACTCAAATCCTGGAAGTAGGTGTGATAAGCTTACGGCCACCAAGTCAACCTCATCTCATCTTGTCAAAATTAAACCAACTTGATGATGAGTAAAATGTGGTAGTGCTTCAATTGTAACTTGTAAGCAGGCGCAGGGCATTAGAAAAAGCTATATAATACTCGACTGACGACTACTGTTACACAGTCACTTACAAACAATTAGCTTAAAGATTCACGCAGTGTGAATATCTTAGATTAAATTTAACGTAGTACTTATTGTGAAAAAGAGGGTCAGTACTCACCTAATTGCCCCGAGTTTTCTTTATTAGATATATACAATTGATTTCCTTTTGATGAGAGTTTGTTAATTAGAGGGTCACAAAATGGACACCAGTGACTACAACTTGCCACGTTAATTCTTAAACTTGTGATACTATTAGCAAGAACCTTGTGTAATTTTGTTTGAATCTTCAATTTTTCTCGTTGGCTTCTTAAACTTACCATTGCAGCTTTATTAATTGAAAGGTGAAATTAGTAATTAAATTGACAATTTAGCTATTGGCAAGTAACAAGTTAAAGGAAGCACATGGGCAGGGCATGTCACAACAATTATATGGACCATGAAAATTAAGGGAGAAGTGATTGGAAAAAGAGTACAATTCATATCAATTTGACAAGTTTTGTGGAGACGAAAGTGTTGGGAGACTTATGTTCCCTTGTACCCCACAACAAAATAGGGTATCCAAAAGAGGAAGAACTAAGGGCGTGTTTGGCATCCCGCCTTACATTGGATAAGAGGCTGGTATGTATTAAGGTAATGCAATGACAAGTGTTTAGTAGCTACTATGTATTGTATTAATTAATGCAAAGTAATTGTTCTAATACATTGACAGGCGTACTATCTAATACAATCTAATACAACGGTGATATTAGAGCATCTTTAAAAAACTTTTCTACTTTTACTCTTCAAACGTCTATTTATTTGTATTAAGTGTTGCTTCACTTTTTAGATGACTAGTTTACTTATTGCATTGGAATTTTATTCGTAGTAAAATAAAAAAATAAAAAAATAAAACTATTACAATTATTTGGGGTTTATGAGAGAGAATATGACTTGAACCGATAACCTCGTGGTGTAGGTATAAGGGACATACCACTTGATCAACTTCATCTCCTCGTAAATTAAATTAATAAATAGATAAGTTTGTTTTTATTTTTTGTTGTTGTTTTTGAAATACCCCATGTTGTAGCAGCGATTCGAATCTGAGACACTATAGACATTCTTACCACTGAGCGGTGGTTAATTAATAAATAGTTAAGTTAATAATCTTTACAATATTTTTATTAAAAAAAATGTTCATTCTGTATTCATGTGAAAAATATTTAAAATAATTTATATTTTATATATGATCTTTTTCATGAATTAATTAATTTTAATTTTAATAATAGAATTTTTAATAATTTAAATTTTAAATTTATCAATATATCATCATTATTATTTCTATTATTTATTAAATACAGTACAATACAATATAATAACATATCAACGATTTGTATTATTTAATACAATCTCATACAACACTTCACCAAACACATATGTATTATTTAATACCATCTAATACAATACATCACCAAACATATGAGGGCTCGTTTGGTGCGCCGCACTGTATTGTATTAGGAATTTAAAATGTATTAGAATAATACAATACAATGTTTGGTTTATTTTGCACTGTTTACTGTATTGTATTAGCTAATACATTTTAATTGGTCTAATACGGTGGATATCATATTATCTAATATAGAATAGAAGGTTGTATTAGTTAATACAGCATAATACAATATAATACAAAATATCACCAAACACATGATTGTATAAGAATAATACAGTCCAATACAATACAATCCAATTCAATACAGTCCAATACAATCCAATACAATACAATACAGCGTACCAAACGAGCCCTGATTGTACTAACAATAATACAATCCAGTCCAGTCCAATAAAATCTAGTCCAGTACAGTTCAATACTATACAATACAATACAATGTGCCAAATGAGCCATAAATGATGATGGAAATAGCCAAGTCAATGTTTCATGAGAAAGGGCTACCAAAAGTTTTTTGAGGTAAAGAGATAAATACGACGGTTTACTTGATAAATAAAAGTACATCCTATTAAAACACTTTGGAATCACTCCTATTGAAGCTTGGAGTAATTGGAGAAAACTACCCATGAGTCATTTAAAAGTTTTCGATTGTGTATGTTATGCTAAAGTGTTCTAAAATAAAGAAGACGCAAGCTTGATGAAGCAAGTGATCATCAAGAAGTGTATTTTCATAGGATATAACTCATAATCTAAAGGTTATAGATCGACTATATGGTTTGAAAAGAAAGAAAATGATCACAAGTCGTGATGTGTTATTTGATGAAAAAGCGGTGTGGAATTGACAAGAAGACAAGAGTGAAAGTAGGATTATTTTGATGGAAGAAATTCATCAAAATTCAACACTTCAAGATGAAATTCTCAATTTTCACCTCATTCCTATCCAAGGACAAGCTCATCATCAACATCTCTTGGTTCTCCAAGCTAGTTCATCCGCATCATCACTACCTTCTACTCCTATAAAAATGAGAAAGTCGAAAGATATATATGAGAGATGCAATTTCTATGTCTTTGAACCACAAAAATTTGAAGAAGCCATAAAGGAAGAAAGTTGGAGAAAAGCTATGCAAGAAGAAATTGATGTCATATATCGAGAAAAACAAGATATGACAATTTGTTGAGAGAAAAAGAACAAAGAAGTAATTAGGGTGAATGAAAAACTTATAAAGGGAGATGAAGGAAAGAAACCAGTCGAGACTTATTTTAGAGGCTTGGTTGAGAATTTATTTTATCTCACAACTACAAGACCAGATATTATATTTGTCTCATGTTTGTTGTCTAGATATATGAATTCCCCTAGTCATTTTCATCTTGGGGTAGCCAAAAGACTTTTAAGGTACCTACAAGGTACGATGCATTATGAAACCAAGTATGAAAGGAACTTGAATGTCAAGTTGATATTGGGTTTTGTGATAAATTGTGGTGGATGACTTGATGATATGGAGAGCACTTCTGGCTATGTTTTTTCTCTTGGTTTCGACATCTTTTCTTGTTTATCAAAGAAGCAAAAAACAGTTGCTCAATCCTCTATAGAAGCTGAATATATTTAAACATCATTGGCTGCTTTCACAAGCAATTTAGTTGAGAAGGATTCTTGATGATATGAATGAGAGGCAAGGGGAAGGCACGAAGATGTTTTGTGAAAACAAATCAACTATGGCTATGGAAGTAAAGAACACTCTTTTCCACAGCCACAGATGACATATTGCCATCAAATATTATATCTTTAGAGATGCAATTGTAAATGGCTCTACAAGATAAAATGTATTTGTAACTAATGTTTTAGTCGCACAAAGTATGTTTTTAGTTATTAAATACTTTTTGCAAATATTCTTTTTAGTCGTAAAGTTAGTAGCGCTAGGCAAATTGCAGAAAGCTTTTACGACCATCAATCGCATAGTTACAGAAAAATTTACTTTTTGCAACTAAATAAGTTTAATAATTGAATAGTCTTTTTGCATCTAAATACGTTTAGTAGCAGAAAAAAATTGTATGGATAAAAAATTGTGCTCGCTCCATCAAGCCTTCAACCTAGAGATGCACATTTGAGGAATAGGGATGGATATAGGTCTCCCCACCCCCCTACCACCCCCCTACACACTTGGGGAAAATGGGATGGGGAATTTTGGGGGGAGGTATATCCATCCCCAACCCCAATTCCCCATTTTCCCCGTTTTCCCCATTTTTCTCTGTTTCCCTCGTTCCTTCATTTCCCCGTTTCCCCATTTGACTAAATATTACAAATTAAACTAAAAAAAAAAAACTATAAAAAAAAAAAAACAACAAATATTCCATTACAAATGTTGAGATGAGATTTTAGATTTAGGTTATGTCTTTTTAGTAAATGAGTATATATAGTTAGGATTTTCAAAGAATAAAAAAAATTAAAAAATATATATATATTATAATTATATTTATATAAGTTTGGGGGAAATGGGGATATGGGGATGGGGGGCCTCCCCCTATCCCCATCCTCATTTCAATTTTGGGATGAAAATCATCCCCCACCCCCCTCCGCAAAAAATAAATAAATAAATAAATAAATAATTCCCCAAATGGGG
The DNA here is from genome assembly GCA_954870605.1 of Acer campestre. Lineage (NCBI taxonomy): Eukaryota > Viridiplantae > Streptophyta > Magnoliopsida > Sapindales > Sapindaceae > Acer > Acer campestre. The sequence continues at coordinate 19,814,606 of OX940799.1, read as the reverse complement.
ATGAGGATGTGGGGATTTGGAAATCTGGGGGAAAATGTGTATCTCTACTTCAACTTCCTCACATGCCCTTCTTAGGGAACCATACATCGACTCAATACATCCCTACATCACTCAGGGCCATCCATTTAGGGATGCAATAATGCGGGTTCGCGGCGGGGTGGCCTTCCCCGCACCACCCCCCATTTATTTGTTGAAAACTCATCCCCTCATAAAACCTCTCCCAAATGTAACGAGGCAGGGTGGGGCTGGGTATGCTTTCCCCATCCCCTCCCAATTTACCCCATTTAACCCATTTATTTAAATTATTTATTAAAATCTTGTCAAATTTTTTTTTATTAAAATAATAAATATATATATCCCAATGAATATGAAATAATATATAAAGCAATTCCAAAAAGCTAATAAAAATTATCTCATAAATTTAAATCTCAAAACTAAACAAATAAATTCAATCATTTTAAAACATAAACATTAAACTAAATAATAAAATAAATAAATATTATATTTTAAGAGGGACGGTGTGAGGCGCAGATTATAAAACCCTTAAATACATTACTTAATTAAATATAAATTAAACTTTTGCATTTTACAAGTATAGAACACTGGATCTTGAAGATAGATAATGTTACTTTTAACATTCTGCTACGATTTTATATTTGATATGTTTTGCATACTTTTATATATAAACTAATGATAATATGTACTATTTTAATTGAATCTATGTTTTGCATACTATTGAAATATTGTTTTTGAAATTAATATTTTATTCAAAAATTCTCATTATATATAAAAAGACTTTTTTTTTTTTTTTTTTTTTTTATCATTTTGCTTCAATTTCATCTTCAATAGAAACTGCATATTAATATATTGGTAATAGACATTTTTAATATAGTGCAACTCCTTTTATGACTAAACATGTAGTTATTAATTCCTTATAATTGGTCTCGCAATGTATACTTTGGAGGAAAAGAATAACATCATATCGTCAACTAAAAATAATAGTCATAAAAAGAATTATTGTTCTATAGTTACTAAAAAAAAATTAAATATAAATTAAAACACTAGTCTCAAAAAAATATGCATTTGGAGGGAAATGTAGGCGTCAAAAAATTAATCACCATTTCGTGACTAAATTGGACTTAGTCACCAAACACAATTTTCCTCGACTATATCTTTAGTCACAAATCACAAAAAAATTAGTTAAGAAATGAATTGGATCTATGATTTATCTTTCTTGTCACTACCATGTTATAATGGTTGTAGAAAATAACATTCTGCAACCATTTATGATATAGTCATCGAAAGTCAATTACTAAATATATATTTTTGCGACTAAATTATTCATAGTCGACAAATGAGTTATTCTACTAAATCCTTAGTTATAAATCCTAAAAATCTAGTAGTAGAAGAAATTGAATCTATGAAGTGCATTTTTGTGACTACTATCTTATTATGGTTGCCGAAAGTGATATTCAATTATATTGTCATAAAAAATTAGTCATAAAATATCAATTTTCTTATAGTATGGTGAGATTCAACTCAAGTTTTACAAGTCCGAAGATCAAATGGATAACATCTTCATAAAGGCTCTTCTAAATGAGAAATTGCAACATTTTAGGGAACTTTTAGGTGTTCAAGAACATCACGTTAAGGGGGAGAATGTTGTGAACTAATGTGATGTTTTGTTTTTTCTAAAAGAAGTGTGATGTTATGATGTTGTCATGTTTCTACTTAAGTTTTATTATTACTTCTTCTTTGTCATTTTTTTTTTATTAAGTCTACATAATGTGACAATTTGATGTCTATGTGTAAGCTCTTTATTAGTTGAGAAAACATAAGTAAAATACAAGTTTTTGTGCTGAAAATTAAAAGAGAAAAAAATAGAACAATGGGGTGTACGTGTTTACTTTAAAAAAAAAAGAAAACAAAAACAGGTGTACGTAACACGACAACCGATTTTATTTTTCTCTCAGACATAGAATTATCCTTCACGCAAATTATTAAAAACATGAGTATACAGTGTTCAAGTAGGTGCTAGGCGCTAGCTGGATGGTGGACTGGCGCCTAACGCCGCAGCCAACTAGGCGGAGCCACAACCGCCTTTAAGTTGAGAAAGGTTGTGGGGAAGAAGAGATGAGAGAAGAAAAGAGAAGGAGGCTAAGGATTTATTATTTTTTTTTTTAAAAAAAAAAAAAGAAGGAGCCAAAGCAATGTCGTTTTTGGGTTTTTTTTTTTTTTAAAAAAAAAAAAAAAAAAAAAAAAAAAAAAACCATCACCGAATAGGCTCCCGACCACCTAGGAAAGTCAATTAGGGCAAAAATCGTGACGGTCGAGGCCTCCTAACAACTCGATGACCACCTAGTCGGTCGCTTAGACTGATTACTACTAGTTATATATGGGTAAAAACAAAAATCAATATTTTAGGGTTAAATTTGTAATTTCCCCATATTTTTATCAAGCACTATGCTAGAGTCGGGGGAGAAAATTTTCGGTACATCAGGCCACAGATACACCAACATTTGATTATGTAAATATGTATCAGGTAAAATAATAATAAATAAAAAATCAATAGATTGAAAGAGAAAGAATTAAATAATATTAGAAAAGTGGAAAAAATAAATAAAAATAATAACGCGTTTTTACGCGTACATCAATGATTGGGTGCTGGGTGCACTAGACCCGTTGCATTGAAGATATTTACGAGTCGGAGACTAATGATGACCACCCTTTGCGTGAGACAAATCAATATTAAAAGATATATAAAGCTTTTGTCACACACCAAAAAAAAAAAAAGAAAACGATATATAAAGGAAAAGAAGGAACATATATATACGGGCAAATGAGATTGTGATTTGCTGAAAGAATAGTAGTAATCAATTTACGTATTAAAAATGGTGAGTTGCCTCTGAAAATGACAGGTTCTGAGCAGAATCATTCCCTTGTTTTTTCTTTCTTGAAATATGAATCATTCCTTTGTTAATTGTTTAAGTCTCACTCATATATCTGGCCAAAAACGTCGAAAATGGAAAAAGTCTACACCACTCCAAGTTCGTACCACTTCTGTTGGACAGCAAATGTATTGTTCAAGTCTCAAGAGAGAGGGAGGACGAGGTGCATTGTATTGTGTCGAAAAAGGTCCTAAACCCAACTTTGTCTGCAATCATGATGGTTTGACGTGTTGGGAATTGTTTGACATAAATAAATAAGAAACACTTGAATGATACGTGTGAGTGTGAGACCGTCGAATAAAATTATGTAATATTAAAGTTTTGAAGTATAGCTAGTCATGATCCGGAAGGGTTGATATAGTGCAGCAAATATATGCATTTAGTTAATTCAAATTATATCTCGTGATATGAATAAATAAATCACATAAAAATTTCAATCATATAACTTTTTTTTATAAGATTGTTGGGGATCGAAATCAATCTCATCTCAACATTTTATTAAGAAAAAAAGAAAGAAAACAAAAGAGAATAGAAGGAAAAAAAAATCAATAGAACCTAAAAGAAGGAATAAGTGAATATGTGAATAAGTGTAAACATTGATGCACATCGAGGATTTTCTCTCCTACCTACTCATGAGTTATGACTTCCAAAGGGTCATGACTTCCAAAGGCTCAAAGGCATTAACTTTTAGAGACCAAAAGTCTTCTGATCTTTGGAATAATGGAGAGACAACCCAACAGCGGTCCAGCCCCGTTGCTATGCATTTGACCTCAACACCACTATTTTATTTTGTGGCAATTCACTAAAAAAAAATGACCTATAGAGACATATTTCTTTATGATAAATTTTGATTGTATAGCTGTTAGCATTATTTTATGACAAATTTTACTATTTGTCATTATGTTTTGTTCAATTGAAACTTTTAAAAAATAATTGTCACAATTAATTACAAAACTTGATAATTTGTGACAAATAATATAATTAGTCACAAAATTGCCTTTTTAAAAGGAAATATTTTATTTTATAAATAATTAGGTTTTTAAAAGGCATCATAATTGATTAATATTTACATTCAAAAAAATCAATTAATATTTCCCTTTTTTTAAGAAAAAAAGCCACACCAAAAAAATGTCACAATCATGCTGTGTTTTTCCTCCCTTTTTTTTTTCTTTACCTTAAAAACACTTTTTAGGTTTGAAACAGTGTTTCATCCAAAATAGTACGGAGATTATAAAGAAACTTTTGCCTGGATAAAAACGTAAGCTTCTCTTTTTAGGGTTTGTGTTATGATTTTGTTCCTACACAAAACCCTAACACCTTCCCTGTTAACACTAAATCACTATAAGATTCACTTACAAAAAGGAAAGAGTAATAATCCACCAATAGAAATAGTAGATCGCAGAATACAGAATATAAAACAAAAATTGTAAAGAAAAGAAAGATAAAGAACACCAAGAGTTATCGTGGTTTGTTCTATCAAAGACCTACATCCATATTGAGCCTCACAGAGAAGCTCTTCCACTATATGAGAGTCTTACAACACAAGATCTACACAATCAGTATAAATTTACATAATCAATGTTAGAACCAACCCAAGAACTCTCTAAAGTTCCAGATATGTTATCACTACAAGATCAGGAACCCTAATCAACCTTTACGAACAAAGAACATGAATAATATCACTCTCAACCTGTACACAAAGATTATTCTACTCTTAGAACCCTCTCTAATCACTACTATAACAGTTGAGATTACAATAAGAATCACCCAAGAACACTGGATTCACCAAAAGAGAAAAGAGAGAAAAATTTTAGTTGAGAGAACATGAGAGAGAGAGAGAGAGAAAAAAAAAACTGAAAACCTAGCAAATTTGAAAAACTAATCTTCTCTCTCCTTATCTCTTTCTTTATATACTCGTATCATCTGACTCAGCAAAGCAGTCTACAGCAACCAATTTTACCAAGCCATCTCAGCAATGTAATCTTGACCACTTTCTTATCTGATAGGAGATCAAATAGCATAAGTAAAACGCCACTGTTTAGGAGATGGGCTGACTTGGGCCTGATCAAGCAATAGACCTGAAACTAATTATTGGGCCTTCATAGATTGGTTCTGGATTAGGCCATCCAGAAATTGAGTTGGACTAATATTTGAACAAATTCCACCTTAGTCCAACTCTTCTCATACAGTCATATAGTAGAACATCTCCTCTGTGATACCAAGCTAAAAAAAAAAAAAAAAAGTCAACCATAATCACCTACCTTAAGCAGGTTTAAGCAATGCTTAAACTTGCTATAAGGTACAATTTTGGTTCCTATGTCAGCTGGATTATCACCAATGAAGATCTTTTCCACTTGAATTATACCATTAGAGACTTGGTCTCTAATAAAATGATATTTAACCTCTATATGTTTTGTTCTCTCATAGAACACATGATTTTTAACTAATATAATAGGCTTTCCACCAAAAATATTAATCTCTCATAAGAGGCCTTGAAGCCAAATTGCTCCCTTAATTGCCTTAGTAACAGCAATGTACTCAGCCTCTGTTGTGGACAAAGCCATAACTGACTGAAGCTGACTTTTCCAACCAACACAACACCCTACAATGGTGAAAAGATATGAGGATGTTGACCTCATCTTGTTTCTATCACCTGCATAATCAGAATCTACATACCCTATAAGATCAATAACAGAATTAGAGTAGTCATAAATTAACCCTACATAAGTGGTAGAGTTGATATATCTCAGCAACCATTTCATTGCATTCCAATGACTCTTTCCAGGGTTTGACATGTATCTAGACAGCACACTAATGACTTGGGCAAGGTCTGGCTTTGTACTAATCATGGAGTACATAACCGACCCTACAGCACTAGAATAAGGGATATTTTCCATAAATATGCTTTCCTCAATAGTTCTAGGTGATGAAACAGCTCATAAACCAAAACTAGAGGACAGAGGTACATTTACAGGTTTGCAATTTTTCATGTCAAATCTATCAACAAGTTTTAACAAATAATTGCATTGTTTTAAACTCAGTTTACACTCAGCTATGTTCCTAATTATTTCAATCCCTAAAATCCTTTTTGCATTCCCTAAATCTTTCATATCAAACTTAGATATAAGTTTCTTCTTTAAATCATTGATCCTAGACATGTTTTTACTAGCAAGTATCATATCATCTATATATAAAAGTAAATAGACAGAATTATTTATATCATCATTATCAAAGTAAAAACATGCATCATATTTACTTTTAATAAAGCCTATGCTAGTAACAAAGTTATAAAACCTTTTATACAATTGTCTAGAGGATAATTTCAACCCATACAAAAATTTCCTAAGAAGACACACATATGAAGGATTAGTCTTAGACTTAAATCCCTTTGATTGAGACATGTAGATGGTTTCATCTAAGTCTCTATGCAAAAAGGTTGTCTTAACATCTAATTACTCTAATTCTAAGTTAGAATAGCTTACTAAGGTTAAAATGATTCTAATGGTCTTATATTTCACTACGGGGGAGAATATCTCATTATAATCTATTCCTTCCCTTTGAGTGAACCCTTTAGCTACTAATCTAGCTTTATATCTAACCGGATCATTCTACCCTATACTTTATTTTATCTTATAAAGCCACCTATAAGCTATGATCTTCTGTTTTTTTGGTTTTTTCACTAAAGACTAGGTCTGATTTTTTTCAAGAGAGTTTATCTCTTCTTTCATAACTTGTTGCCATTTTAGCTTGTCAATATAGTTGACAACCTCACTATAAGTTCTAGGTTCAAAATTTTCCAATTCTTGGCTAGTGCATGGTGCAAAAGAAATTATATTAGCATATGCAAACTTACTGTTAGGTTTAATAATTCTTCTAGCCATATCCCTAACCAACTCGTAATCAGCTAGAGACTCATTGATCTTTGGCTGGTTCTGACTTTCTTCCACATGATGTATACAATCAGAATGGACAGCCTCAGCCTCTTCATATGGTTTAACTTGAATCGAGGCTTCTACAGGGGATTGGATACCAAAATCCACCTCAATCTAAGTCTTATCATCCTTTGAAGGTTGTGTAATAGATTCAGGATTGACATCATTAACTTTACAAGACATTCTAGACTCATAAAACATAACATCCCTACTTACTATCACTTTAAACCTTTTTTGGTCTCTCATCCAAACTCTATAACCTTTGACACCTAAAGGATAACCTAGAAAAATGTTAAAAACTGTCAAGGATGCTTAAGTCAAGAAAAGTCTTGACAAATTTTTTTTTTTTTTTTTATGACATTTTTATGTTAATAGTTAAATAATGACAATTAATTGTCATTACTAAAAATTGAACTTGAGATCTCAAGTCAATAGTTGCAAGTCTTTACCACTTAACTACAACATTTAATATGTTAATAATTGAAAGATATTTATATTTAACCTATATGAGCTATTAGAAATAAAATAAAATAAAATAAAATAAAAAATAAAAAACTTTGTTAGATAAATTTAAATTTATTCAACTAATCAAAATTCTATTTTCAACGATAGATATATATTAAAAAATATTTATTGAAACTTTTAATAAATTAAAAAAAAAAAAAAAAAAAAACATATATAGCTGAGTTATCAGTCAATACTCTATGGTCACATTTGGTTACATAGTGTAATGGTAATCAGAATGAGAATGAGAATGAGAAAGGAAAAGAAAACTAAACTAAGTTTTTTGTTTGGTTGGAACTTTATAATTAGACTATAAATCAGTATTATTTTGTTTGGTTAACAATGAAATGGAATGGAGTTAACTGTATTTTGACCAAAATACCCCTAATTATAAAACATTCATAATAACATGATATATTTTGGATAATAATAATAAAATATAAAAATATATAATATATATATTAATATATAATACATATATATATATATATATTATAATATGTATTATATATTATAATAATAATAATACATGTATTATATTATATAATATGTAATAGTATATAATATATAATATATATAATAATATGATATATATATAATAGTATATATATATTATAATAATATAATATAATATATATCATATTAGTATAATATATAGTACATATATATAAAATATATATTTATATATTATTTTTGGAAAGGAGAGTATTTTTTGAATGGAGATGGGGTATATAAAGGCATTTATGGAATATAAATTTTAGTTTGGAATGGAAGGGCATTCCATTGGTTTTTTGATGGAGTTGGGGCATATAAGGGTATTTCTGGAATAAAACTAAAGTTCCTATAGTTAACATCCGTTAACTCTAATCGATGACCACAATTTTGGCCCACAATGACTAAAATGTCCCTATTTACCTATTTTATTATTTAAATTAATAATTAGAAAAGACAAAGAAAACAGAATCATTCATATATTATATTATATATATATATATTAAATAATATATATTTATAATATTTATAATATTTTATTATATATATATTATATTATTATATTAAATAATATTTGTTTATAATATTTATTTATTATATATTTTAAAACATTCATAATATTTATATATATATATATTTTATCTTTAATAATTTTTTAAAACTTTTACTTCCTATTTTCAACACTAAACAAAATCTCGATATGGATTTATTTTACAGTAAGATATCGGTTTTTGAGCAAATCAATATTGGATAAGTAAAATTTTAAATTTAATAAATTTACTTTTAAATCATTTACTTTAAAAAAATTCAAAATAATAATTTTAAAAAAATTATTTATTTATTTTGCACCCTCTTTTTTCATACTAAGAGACACGTTAATAATGCAATTACCCATATAAATTAGTAATCTGAGTCTTACATTTATTCATTAAATTGCAAGATGCATATTGAGAAATATCTCTCATGTAGTGAGAGTTGTATTCCAAATCATGCTTATTACAATTGATGTCACGAGTCTCCTATAGGTCATGTTTGGTTGGATGGAATGAAATAGAAAGAAAACCATTCGTTTCGTTTGATTTATTAAAATGTAATGGAATAGTGATTCTATTGGAATAGGGATTCGACTATTTTGGTTGAATGGGCATTCCATCAAAAAATCAATGGAATGCCCTTCCATTCCAAACTAAAAATTTATTTCATAAATACCCTCATAAGCTCTAACACCATTCCAAAAATAATATATTATTATTATATAATATATATTAAGTATAATATAATATATATATTAAATTATATAATATATATTATTATATATATTATATTATTATATATATTATATATTACTGTATTAAATAATATATATTATATATTATTTACTATATTAATAATATATATATAAAAAAATGTTAGTTATTTGTTGACAGTTTTTAACTGTCATATAGTTAAAAACTGTCAACAAAGCTAAAAACTGTCAAGGATTGTTGACAGTTAAAAAACTGTCAAGAAAACCATATTTTCTTGTAGTGCTAGGTTCTAACTTTCCTTCAGATTGGTGTGCATAGGCAACACCTCCAAACACTTTTAAGTGTTTTAGACTAGGAGGTCTCTTTGTCCAAACTTTTTCAAGGGTTTTAAGGGATATGGCAGTAGAGAAGGGACCTATTGATTAGATAGGTTGCCGTAACAGCAACTTCCCCTCAAAAATTCTAGCTCAAACCAGACCCTATAAGCAGACATTTAACATTCTCTAGAACTGTCATATTCATTCTCTCGGCTACTTCATTTTGTTATGCAGTGTGTCTCACTGTTCTATGTCTTGTAATGCGTTGTTCTTCACAGAATTTATTAAAGTTTTCATTACTAAATTCTAATAAATTATCAGTCCTAAGGATTGTAATTTTCTTAGAGGTTTGGTTTTCAACCAACCTCTTCCAAGCTTTAAAACTTTCAAAAGCTTGATCTTTGAACTTTAAAAAGTAAAACCAAAGTTTCCTATAATGGTCATCAATAAGAGACAGAAAATATATGTTCCTACCATGAGTAGGGACTTTTGAGGGTCCCCACAAATTTGAGTGAACATACTCTAAAATCTATTTTGAGGTATGTTGGGCTGCACTAAAGCTAATTCTATGTTGTTTTCTTAACACACAATTCTCACAAAAGTCTAATTTGTTCACTTGATCTTCATTTAGGAGATCCCTTTTGCTCAACTCTAAAATAACTCTCTCACTCATATGACCAAGTCTCATGTGCTAAAGGCTGCCTTTGTCACTAATTTTGGAAGCTATACAAGCAATTTCATTTGTGAATGCCTCACCTCTAAGTACATATAGGCCATTCTTCTTGTTACCCTTAAGGATAACAAGAGAACCCTTAGAGGCTTTATGGACACCTTTTTCAGCCTTATATGTGTAACCTCCATCATCTAAAGTACTTAGAGAAACTAGATTTCTCTTAAGGCTTGGCACAAACCTAACATCTCTAAAGACCCTAACCATCCCATCATACATTTTAATTGCCACATAACCTATCCCTTCTACATTACACTGTTGATTGTTTCCCATTAATACACTACCATTGTTAAGTATTTGAAACTCAGTGAACCAATCCTTTCTAGGACACATATGGAAAGAACAACCTGAGTCAAGAATCCATTCAGAACTCCTGTCCTTAGAACTAATAGCTAAGACTTCACTAGGTTCATAGGATTTAGATGCAATTGCTACATCACCATCCGATTGAGTTCTCTCTTGATTTTTCTTTTTAAACTCATAGCAGTATTTTTTAATGTGTCCCTCTTTGCCACAGAAGTATCATTTCTTAGGTCCACTTCTATTCCTAAATTGGGATCTATGATTAGGAGTCTTACTTCTACCTTTATACTTATTATTAGAGTTACTACTTAGGTTTTTAACAGGCTGCATACCTCTAACAAACAAATTTTCCCCATCGTCTTTTCAGTTCAAGTTCTTTAGATTTAAGCTTAGAAATACACTCTTCGAGTGATAGAGAACACCTACCATACTTGATGGCAGCCTTGACATCCTTAAAGGATTCAAGTAGTGAGTTGAGGAGAATGATAGCCTCATTCTCATCACTCAGCTTCTCTTTTTCTCCTGCATTGGCCAACTCTATGGTCATTTTCTAAAATTCATCAAGGTTCTGTCCTCGGCCTTTACTAGGGTCCATCTTAAAACTAAACAGTCTTTCTTTTAGGTAGATTTTATAAGTAAGAGACTTAGTTAGATAAAAAATTTCAAGTTTCTTTCACACATTATAGGTAGTTGTTTCATCATTTACTTCTCTTAAAACATTATCATAAAGATTCAAAATAATAGTTCCTAGGGCCATTTTGTAAGTCGCGCAGCGGAAAAAAGGAATTGAAATTAATCAATAAAATAAGAACGATAGGTTTCAAAAATTTTCTATCGTCTTCTTGGGACCTTTTGTATATACACGAATATGAGGAAGATATTTGTTTTCATACATTTGAAGAGCACTCATTCGTTTTCTTTTCAATCCTTATTTACGATCCAATACCACTAAACATTCCTAGCTATATCCCATGATCTAGCAACTGTGTGTGTGGGCATGTCACAGATTCCGGAAGCAGTTGAATAGAGGCTTGAGAGAACCGGAAGACAACACCTTCTTCCTCTTGATGAAATCGGCCAACCCTAGTGAGAGAAAAAAAATCTTTTTTCTTTTTCCTCTCAAGTAGCCGCACCACCTTGATCCCTTTAGGGTTCCGATTAGCTTCTTTTTCCTGACAAGTATATTTTATATACTAGGAACCTAGAGTTTAGTAATCCAAGTTAAAATGGGATTCTAAATCCTTTTTTAATTATTACTTTTTACTAGGGTTTAAGCCTTTGACCTATTTAGAGTAAATAAAAATAATCATTTATTATTTTAGTTGCTCTTGTCAAGGTTAGAAACTGAAACCTCCATATGACAATTTAATAATTCTTAATTATTAATATGTTAATTAAATAATCATATTACTTAATAATATTTAATTCAACAATTAAATAATCACATCATTTAATTAATTCCTCAAATATATTTAAGTTACTCTTGTAACACAATTAATTGGACCATCCAATTCTCTGCGATTATTTGTTACTATCAATCGTATAGGGCTAGCAAGGAGACCTAACGAACCCACAGTTTTGAGCTCCAATAATTCTTAAAAAAATTAATTAAACTCTTTAATTAATATTTCACAATTATTAACCTCAAAGTTATTCCACTAAACCTCAAGGTTGTACTCTTGTAACTGTAGATGTTTTACACAACCAATTTTATCAGTGTCCATTGATATAGCTATTACATATGGCATGATCCTCCATAAGTAGTTCATAATTAGAGTTAGGTTATAAAATCTATTATACCTTTCTAATTATATTTTTTCCTTTAAGTACTATTGATTCTCTTGAATTATTATATTCTTCATTTCTTTACGGAAGAAAGAGGGCGCTCTTAATCGTTTAAGCCCCGAATCAACCCTTAAAGGAACTACTTATCAACTTCTCGCAAAAAAGAGTGGATTCCACTATTGTGCGCATACCTTCCTAGCCACAAGCTAAATCATGATTCCAAGATACGAAGATATTGACCGAGAATGATATTCCGATCTCACTCATGGTAAATCAAAAACCATGATCTAACCTGAAGGAGTCAGTAAGATACTCAAGATTTAGATCACTCATATATAACCATCATTAATCGATATATATACATATATATATATATGAATCTTTTCAACTAACGGATCTTAGTGATAGATTCATATAGATCGTGACCCAATCATATATGATCACACATCATATAAGGAGTATCCATTCTCATAACACCATATAAGTAGTCTAGGATAAGACCACCATACAATACGGAATGGACGGCAACTGTAGATTAACCGCAAAACAAATAAAGTACCTATATTCATTTGCTTTCTACGGACTATTTAGATTGCATGTCTCAAACTAAATACCCCATGTTTATGACATTTATATACTCAGTTTGAGATTACATTTAGCGATCTCGGATGTTTGCATATATAATATAAGCGTATGAATTAATATATTTGAATGAAATAACTACTTCTTTTATTATTGAATTTATAACATTTACATATTACAAGCTTTATGGCATAAATCCCAACACATTTCTAACATGTCAGATTTTTGTTCATCATCAAGGCTATCATGTAATTTTTCTGGACCTTTAATGGCCTTGAGGATTTTCTGTTGGGAGAGTAAGGCTTTCACCTTCCTTCTCCAAATCCTGAAATCCCCACTGCCATTGAATTTGTCAATATCAAATTTCATTATAAAAACATAATTATTAAAGTTACTGAAGGTATGAGCTGGTTCTACTTCCTGAGAACTTACAGTCTCGCTGGAACTTTCTTCTTCTTCTCTAGATGTGTCTTCTGTTGAAAACTCCACAACCGGAGGATCTTCAATCTTATCATCCGCCGTTGGTACCGGATGTAAGCTCCGATGCCACTATTATGATTTTGTTCCTACACAAAACCCTAACACCTTCCTTGTTAACACTAAATCACTGTAAGATTCACTTACAAATAAGAAAGAGTAATAATCCACCAACAGAAACAGTAGATCGCAGAATACAGAATATATAACAAAAATTGTAAAGAAAAGAAAGGTAAAGAACACCAAGATTTATCGTTGTTTGGTCTATCAAAGACCTACATCCACATTGACCCTCACAGAGAAGCTCTTCCATTATATGAGAGTCTTTACAATACAAGATCTACACAAGCAGTATAAATCTACACAATCGATATTAGAACCAACCCAAAAACCCTATAAAGTTCTAGATTTGTTATCACTACAAGATCAGGAACCCTAATTAACCTTTACTAACAAAGAACAAGAATAATATCACTCTTAATCTATACACAAAGAGTATACAACTCTTAGAACCCTCTCTTATCACTACTACAACACCTGAGATTACAATAAGAATCACTCAAGAACACTGGATTCACCAGAAGAGAATAGAGAGAAAACTTTCAGTTGAGAGAACACGAGAAAGAAAGTGAGAGAGAGAGAGAGGTCTGAAAACCTAGCAAATTTGAAAAACTAATTTTCTCTCTCCTTATCTCTTTCTTTATATACTCATATCATCTGACTCAGCAAAGCAATCAGCAACAACCAATTATACCAAGCCATCTCAGCAATGTAATCTTGACCACTTTCTTTATCTGATAGGAGATCAGATGGCATAAGCAAAACGCCACCGTTTAGGAGATGGGCTGACTTGGGCCTGATCAAACAGTAGACCTAAAACCAATTATTGGTCCTTCATAGATTGGTTCTGAATTAGGCCATCCATAAAATGAGTTGGATTAATATTTCAACAATTTGTTTTCTTTTACTTGTTTTCAAGGTCGGAATCTCAAATTCAAGTTTCATATATTGAAAGTGTCTTTGAATAAGGTATAATTTTTATTTATTATTATTTTTTTTAATGTAGAATTGTATATATCTATTTAGAGATTTTTTTTTAACTTTAATTTTTTTTTAATTTTTTTTTTTAAAAAACCCATTATTATTATTTCATGATTTATAGTCGTTTATTCTTATATTTGCATAGTATATGTCAATATTAGTTTATGCGCTTACTAACTGTTTGATAAAATTATTCTTATGGAATAACCAATTGTTTGATGCAGCATTGAAAGAAAACTCTTAAGCTTCTCTTTCTCTTGATTTCATTTTTTTAGGGTTTGTTTTCTGGTACTTGTTTTTTTCAATGTTGGAATCTCAAATTTTAGTTTCATATATTGAAAGTGTCTTCGAATAAGGTATGCTTTTTTTATTTTATTTTTTTGTATATATAATTGTATATATGTTTAGGGATGTTTTTTTAACTTTAATTTGTTTTCAAATTTTTTAAGGAACTCATTATTATTATTTCATGATTTATAGTTTTTTGTTCTCAAATTTTCTCAATATATATCAATTTAGTTTATATGCATACTAACTGTTTGATAAAATGATTCTTATAAAACAATCAATTTTTATATGCATACCAATTGTTTGATAAAAGAGTTCAAACACTCAATAAGATATTTGATATTTGGTTAGATGAATTGATTGACATTATAAATGACTTTATATGAAGATGAATAGATTAACAGTTCCAATAAGTTTTATACTTGGATATCAAACTTATAGAATTTATTTTATACTTGTAATAAGTTTTGTCAATATTGTTGCTTTTTTCATCGATTTTATTTTGGTGATTTTAATTTGTTCTCACTATATTTTTTTTCTTCATGTCTTCATGTATATAGGTTTCTCTTGCAAAACCTAAAGATTTTTTAGCTACCTGACAAACTAATAATGGATCATTAGCTTCTAATATATCACAATCAAGATCTTGAAAGTTTTAAGGTTTTGGTTATGCAGTTGGAAGATATTGTGTATGACTTAACACTTATGTTAACTTAGACTAGCCGGCTTACATGTGTTATTTAGTAGTAGACTTTGAAAGATGTTGGATTACTTTTGTGTCAATTCGATATTATGTTAATTTTTGGATAATTTTTAATGGAATGATTATTTATGGAACTCAATGTCATTTAATGAGTGACATGTTTTATTTGGTTATATTTTCATATTTTTCTATATTTTAATTTTTTAATTTTTGTATACAATTTAAATTTATATTAAATTTTGACGATTTATTAAATTGTTAATAAGTATCTATATAGTGATTTAATATTTATATTGTTAATTGTCACTAAGTCTGCGTTGTAGTGACAATTATTATATGGTTAACTTAATTGTCACTAAGTTTGTCTGTAGTGACATTATTTTAACATGATTATTTGTTACTAGATTTGTGAATAGTGACATTTTTTAAGCAATAAATTGTCACTAAGAATATGTACAGTGACAAAATCTTCAAACGGTTAATCGTCACTAAATACTAATCTAGTGACACAATTTTTATTTTGTTACTAATTAAGATTAAGTGATAATGTGTAACTAAACGTTATGATTTGTGATAAGTACCAAAAAATTATTACAAATACTTTTAGTGAGAGGGTAAAAGTGACGAATTGTTAATGACAATTTTTTTTGTCACAATATTGAATTTACGACAATTTCTTCACTAATAGTGACAAATATTTTTTGTCACTGTTGTAGTGGTTGTTTAATGATGGAATGCAATAGATTTTATTTATTAGGCAAAAGATTTTCATTTGATTCTGGTTATTATAATTTGATTCGGGAGAATTCTAAAAATTAAATTGGAAAACAACCTCATAGTTTAAATATTAATCAGATTAAAATTTCCTTGTAATATGGCTAATAGCTAGATAGTAGGTTTATCATGTAAATCCGAAATCTTATGATTGTTTTCTGAGAATGATCAAACTTCAAGTGGATTTTGCAATACTCCTTTCATATATATATATATATATATACCGTGTTCAGTAAAATTTATCTAATTAGTGCTATCTTAATATTGATTTTTATTTTTTAAAGTATTTCCTTATGTTGAGAATTTAATGTTTAAGATTGAGAGTTCACTAAAAAAAATTAAAATTTACATCAAGACAATAATACAATATGTTGTACGACACTTCTGAAAATCGTAGACTAGGGAAACGATATCGGATTTAGACTCATAATATTCAACTATTATTAGTATTTCTTTTCACTCTTTCTTCATCCTTTACCTGTGTCTCAGTAACCGGTAATACATTTCACTCTCTCAAATTTTTATTTTTACATAACAACGTGACCAGTAACCCTCAAGGCTACAACCTTTAATTTGTTACATCAAATTAGTCAATCTATATTCACAATGTAACTTTTTACCTCTAATTTCTTTTTTACTTTATTTAAAAATTATTTATATTTAATCAGAATTCTGGTCGATAATCGTTGCTTTATTAAAAATAAATAATAAATAAAAATTCAAACTCATTATTGTCTTGGGGTTAATTATGCAATTATGATTGCTATTGCAGTATTGCACACATAAGAAAATAAATAAAATAAAATAAATAAAAAATAAAATGTTGTACGGCTTGCCCTCTTTGTAAGTCCAGAATTTTTTTTTTTTTGTTTTTTTTTTTTTTATTTTCTTAAATATACAACAACTGTCGAGACCTGACGAGATGGAGCTCTACTAGCGCAGTCCAGACTACAGCTCCCACAAGCGGGAAGAGAGCACCACAATTGGTGGGACAACACCCATCCTTGGGATTAATGGCCAAGGGGGACAAATAATATAAATATATACATGTATACATTGGGCGTTGAACCGTGGTGGTGGAGGCTCCCAGAGGAGAGTCCAACCACATTGGCAAGAGGCTCGAGTGTGTAAGTCCAGAATTATCCTCATTTTTCACAGGTAAATTCCTCACTTACAAATTTACAATTAAAAACCATATTAACTTTACTAATTGATAGTGTACTTCAAGTCTTCAACACTCCATGTTAGTGTGCTAGCTGCGGGTTCCATAATTTTTGAGGGTGCGTTTAGTATTAACACAGCCAAGCTGATGGCTATCCTGAGATGCATCCAATTTGGTAATGACTGTGGGCTTAGGTTGAAAAAGATTGAGTCCGATGAGGCTATGGTGGTTAAATGGATTAAGGAAGGTTTCGATCTGGAGTCGGATTATGGCACGCTGGTCTCTGATATTAATTGTCTGATTAACAAGGAGAATGAGGCTACTGTGTGTGTTATCAGTAAAGATGCCAACAAAGTGGCTAAAGGTTTAGCTGAGAAAGCTTTAAGAATAGAGGAAAATGTCTACTGGATGGAAGATTTTCCAGAATGCATTAGGAAGGAGGTAGAGTCTGATATGTATGGGTAGTTTTTGTTTGGGGTCGTTGTTTCCCCTTTGGTTTGTTCTTTGTGCTTTCCATCTTGTTTGTCTGATTTGGTTTAATAATAATAAAAAAAAAACACTCCATCTTAGCGAAGATATTTTAATCTCATAGTGCCTATAGGCAGTTCAGTTGGAAAAGCATTACGTCAGCGGTGCTCACTACTGATTTTTTTTTTTTTTTTTTTTTTTCACTAATACAATATTTTGGGATCAAAGGAGGTTAGAGATATAATTTGAATCCACAACTTTATAGATATAGATGTGCCACTAATATTCACTGCTGTATTACTTGATCTAAAAAAGTTTCTGACAAAATTTTGATATGATAATAGGTCTCAAAATCTTATAATATAATATATTATATTATATATAGTAACTTTTTAATACTGGATCCTGTTTGAATTTTTCGTATAGTTTCACTAATTCCAACCGATTGGAATCATTGTAAATTTTGTTTTAATAATTCCAACTAGTTGGAATCAATAAAACCGTAGGAATTTTTTGTATGGGATCCAGCACTCGATAATTTATAGAGATATATATATATATAGATAGAGAGAAACCATGGGGTAGGGACTCGGGTTATTGTCGGACCGAACGAGCTTTATTTTTATCAAGCCTTATCAAGCTTTTGGGGTTATTGTCTATATGTAGTTAAATCATAATTTAACTATAATTAAGCTTTCCTCAACGCACAAAATAAAATCCTCTATTATTTTTCTGTACAATATAAATCTGTCTAGCTCGCCACTCTTGGATGCCTAGAAGAGTTTCGATGATTATGCAGATGCAGCAAAAATGGTGAATCAGCAGAATCAACGGCTGGTATTTGGTCTAAAGAGATGATATTATATATAATTGGGTGGTGCAACCAAAGCCTTGATGATCAGATATCTAATTAGTTGGAAATGGACCGTGGGTATGGCGGTGTTGACAGCGATGCTCGTAGTTCTGCCACTGGTTCTACCACCTCTGCCACCGCCGCCTATGTTGCTGCTTTTTCTTCCAGTTTTCCTTATGTTTCTTCTCCTCCTCCTCCTCGGCTTTTCTCCGCCTCAAGCGCTCCCTGAAGCTGCCATCAACATGGTTTGATTTCAATAACATTTTCTTTTATTTGAATCAGATAATCAGTACTGTACATGCCTTCATTAAAACACTTGAAATTGTTTAGGTGATTTAAACATTTTCAGTCGGATCACGCGAGGTTTCATCTTTTTGTCAATTCCTTTCTCGTTTCTTTTATGGTTAGCAAATTTCATTGTTCCGTCAGACATTCGCCAGAAAAGAAAAGAAAAGAAAAAAAAAATCATCGTTTCTTTTTCAATAAAATAAATTTGGTTGTAAGCCGCCTCGGTGGACGGAGACTTGGGAGCTAATTTTTTTTTTTTTTTTTTTTTTTTCACCATAAAACTTATTACCTCTTGTGTCTTAAATTAAGATAAATCAATTTTTTTTTTTTTCAAATTATATCTTATTTCAGGATATATATATATATATTTATATGTCTATTCAAATTATTTCTTATTTCAAGATTCTCAATTTTGAATAAACCCTATTGCAACTTAAACAACATCAAGGGGTACGACGGTTGTCTAAAGAATGAAAAAACAAGTCTATTATAGTAATTTAATTTATAAGACTTATCCATATATATGTCTAAAAAATTAAGGTCCCCAATATTTAGGAGACCTATCCCAATATTGGAAACCGACTTCTTTCGATCATAGAAGTAGATAATCGGACTGTGCTTGTATTATTTGATCTCAGTGGATCTCGTATACAATTGTTCAAATATATATATATATATATATTTGTATTAACCTCTATTTTTTTTTAAAAAAAAATTTATGAATTATTAGAAGAATATATTTGATCTAGAGATCATTAAAACATTTTACATGCACAAAAAGTTAGATTAAACAAATAATTGATTTTGGGGTCTTCGTTTGAGGCGGCTAAAAATCGTGTCCAAGTTCAAGATGAAGTTTGGTGGGTTGAGACTCATCGTATGATTCTTCAACTTTTTAATGTTAAATAGGGGTGGGCACCCAAATTGTCAAACCGATCAATCTACCCAAACCAAACCAATTTAAGCGGGTTGATTTGGTTTTGTTGGTTTTGTTAAAGAAAAAAAACCTATTGGGTTATTGTTTAGTAACCCGAATGGTTTGGGTTGGTTTGTGGGTTGTGTTTTATCAACCCGAATAACCCAACACAAACCATTACATACTTAAATATACACACACATATATATATATATATATTAGTTAAATTGTCATATAAAAAAAAAAATTAAAGTTAACCTAATTTTATATTATTTTTATTTCCAAGGTTATGGTCTCTATTTATTCTTAAAATTATTTTATCTCATCCAAAGTTGTTAGCATTAAACAAATTTATTGAGGATAAGTAACTATTTTTTTATTGTTTCGTACAAAAACACATTAAGCAGTACAATTTTGTTTTTTTCTTAATAAGTTTTATGTACTCTACACTTAAAAGGATTTTTTTTTTTTTTTTAACTATTATTGTTATGCACTTTGGTTAAATTTAGTATTATTATTTATCTTATTGATAATGAGTTTAACTACTTGTATTGATATTATATATTATTATATTTGTTTAAATAAAAATATATATAATTATTTTCTTAAACCGCTGAACCAAACCGATTTTTATTGGTTTGGTTTGGTTTGAGTTGTAAAAAAATAACCCGATTAAATAATGATTTGATTCAGGTATCGTCAAACCCAACCCAAATCAACCCATGCCCACCCAGTAAATAATGAAGAAATATATAAGAAAAAGAATGAAAGAATCGTTTGGTGGATATTGGTAGTGCAGAACAATCACAGAGGGAGTCAAGTGCGTCACAGAGGGAGTCAAGTGCAGTGGATACGAGGATGACAGGAACTGAGTTGGTGTAGATGATGGAGTAGCTTTGCGGGTCGAAGGGGAGGACAGGTTGGTGCAAACGATGGCCCCATGCACGTCCTTGTTACGTGATAATATCAAAGTGCCTATTAATGGTAATTCAAAGGGATGTTTGGACGAATTAATTGATGTTCCAATGACAAACACGAATGCTAGTTTTGCGATGATCTCTGACAGTGTGGTTGATATCGGTTTGGTGGCAAAAAAAGGGAAATGGAAACGATGGGCAAGGGAAGGTGGCCAACGGGTTAAGGGTCCTGTTTCTGGAACTACCTTAGGTGGAAAAAGGGAGGGTGGCGGGGAAGGTAAGGTGGATGGTCCGAGAGATGCTAAAAAAATTAAAAATAATGTTGCTTTTGATCTTGAATCAATTGAGATATCGGCGAGTCGGGAGGGGTCCCCGGCTTGCCGGACTCAATGAAAATATTATTTTGAAACGCTCGGGGTTTGGGAGGAGACCGAGCGTTCAGGGTCCTACAATCAGTATTGCGGGATAGTCGTCCTGATATGGTTTTTTTGATGGAAACTGTGTGTGATCGGAATGCGATGGAAATTATGCTAGTTAAGTTGGGTTTTGACTCAAAATTGGTTGTCGAGCGGGAAGGTAACAGTGGTGGATTATGTTTATTTTGGAAGGCGGTGGCTGTGGTGGATTTAGTTTCCTTTTCTCGGTTCCATATAGATACAGTGGTTACTGGTATTGATAATAAGCGCTGGAGATTGACAGGATTTTATGGTCATCCGAATTCTTCCCAACGAATTCACGGATGGAACCTTCTAAGGCGACTAGCAGGGATGATGGATATGCCGTGGCTTGTAGGTGGTGATTTTAACGAAATTTTGAGTCTTTCGGAAAAAGTGGGAGGAATTGTGAGACAGGATAAACTGATGGAAAATTTCAGGAATGCTTTGGATGACTGTGCGCTCTTTGATTTGGGTTTTTCGGGTCCGAGATTTACGTGGACAAATAAACGTGAGCCTATTCATTTGATTCAGGAACGTCTGGATCGATGTGTGGGAAATGCTGAATGGAGACAGATGTTTCCTTTATCTTCTGTTAGACATTTGGATTTTTTGAGGTCGGACCATAGACCAATTGTTCTTGATCTTGGAGGTGATCTGATTGGCATGCAAGGGAGGAGAAGGTTTTTATATGAGAGGTGCTGGGCTGATAGAAAAGATTGTAGGGATATTGTAGTGCAGGCGTGGAATGAGGGTGGTGAAAGAAGGAAGCAGGATGTGGTTGGGAGATTGAAATTGTGTGCGTCTAAATTGAACCTTTGGAATAGACAAAACAGGAGGAATCATAGTGCTGCGATTTCAAAAAAGAAGGAGATTTTGGCTAACTTGACAGAAGGGACTGAAGTGGTTGACTGGAATAAGTGTCGTCGGATTGAAAATGAGCTGAATGGTCTTCTTAAGGAGGAGGAAATTTTGTGGAAACAAAGATCTAGAGTCTCTTGGCTCAAAGAGGGAGATCGGAATACAAAGTATTTCCATGCGAAGGCGTCGGCGAGAAGGAAACGGAATTACTTGCGTGGTTTGTGGGATGGCAATGGGGTTAAAAAATTTGAGGAGAAGGAAAAAGAGGATATTATTTCGGATTATTTCTCTGATTTATTTTTGAGCTCTCAACCGGACAGCTAAGTTTTGAGAAAGGTTGTTAATTCAGTTGAGGCTAGGGTACCTAGTGAGATGATGAATTTTCTGGATCAGAATTTTACTAGAGATGAAGTTAGAGAAGCGTTATTTCAGATGGGTTCGGATAAGGCGCCTGGAATTGATGGTTTCTCAGCTGATTTTTTCCAGCGGTTTTGGAGTGTGGTAGGTGATGAGGTGACCAAGTTTTGCTTAGAATGTCTCAATGAGGGGAGATCGGTGGAGTCAATAAACCACTCTTTGTTGTGTTTAATCCCGAAGGTGAAGAATGTGGAAAGAATGAGTGATATTCGGCCTATTAGTCTTTGTAATGTAATTTATAAATGCATTTCAAAAGCTATAGCCAACCGTTTTCATAAGGTTCTTGGGAGTGTTATAAATGAGACTCAGAGTGCGTTTTTACCTGGAAGATTGATAACTGACAATGCTATGGTGGGATTTGAGTGTTTGCATGCTCTCCGGAGGAAGGTTAACGGTAAGAAAAAAGGTTTTATGGCTCTGAAATTAGACATGTCCAAAGCCTATGACAGGGTGGAATGGATTTTTTTGGAGGAAATTATGAGGAAAATGGGGTTTTCTGAAGGTTGGATTGTGAGAGTTATGAATTGTGTTTCTTCGGTATCTTATTCTTTCATTCTGAATGGGAAGATTCGGGGTTTCATTAAGCCTTCAAGGGGTCTGCGACAGGGGGACCCTCTATCGCCGTATCTTTTCCTTTTATGTGCAGAAGGGTTATCTAGTTTAATTTCGTACTCTGAACGTGTTGGTGATTTAGCGGGTTTTAGATGTAGTAGGGGGGGGGGGGGGGTCCTAAAATTACTCATCTTTTTTTTGCGGACGATAGTTTGCTTTTCACTAAGGCTACAGTCCAGGAATGCCTAAACTTGAAAGAGTTACTCTGTAGTTATTCTGAAGCACCAGGTCAAATTGTTAATTTCAACAAGTCGGCGATTTGTTTTAGTAAGCAGATTTCTCATAATAATAGGACTGTTTTGGCTGCTATTTTGGAGATGGTTATCGTGGCAAACCATGAGAAATATTTGGGTCTTCCGTGTGTGTCAGGAAGGAATAAAAGGGTGTTGTTTGATGGAATTAAGGATCGGGTTTGGAAAAAGCTGAAGAGTTGGAATAATAGTTTTTTTTTCAGGTGGGGGAAGAGAAATTTTGATTAAAGCTGTGGTTCAATCTATTCCAGTTTATTCAATGAATTGTTTTCGTCTTCCGGCAGCCCTGATAGCTGATCTTCACCGTTTATCTGCTAGATTTTGGTGGGGTGGGAGTGATTCAAAACGAAAGTTACATTGGTGCTCTTGGGAGAGGTTGTGTATGGCTCGGTTGGAGGGAGGTTTGGGTTTTCGAGATTTGGGTGCGTTCAATAAGGCGTTGTTGGCGAAACAATGCTGGAAAATTTTATCTCATCCGAATTCCTTGATCTCTCGTGTTCTTAAAGGTTGCTATTTTTCTAATTCTTCCTTTTGGGAGGCTAAGAAAAAGTCTGGTGGTTCTTTTTTATGGAATAGTTTGATATGGGGTAGAGAGTTGATTGCCAAGGGTTCTCGTTGGAGGGTGGGGGTGGGGGATTCTATTAAAATTTATAAGGATAGGTGGATTCCTAGGGTGTCTACCTTTCAGATTATGTCACCTCCTTTGTTGGGTATTGAAGCAACGGTGGATTGTCTGAAGAATCATGGAAGGGGGTGGAATTTTGATCTGGTGCATCAGAATTTTTCGGAAGAGGAGGTTTCGGCCATTTTAAGTATTCCTTGCAGTAACTTTCGTGTTAATGATAGTCTCCTTTGGCATTATAACAAGAGTGGTTCTTATACTGTGAAGAGTGGCTATTGGGTGGCTAAATGCTCTGATTTGAATCCAAGTGGGTCAGGTTTGAGCCTTTCGGAGTCTTGGTGGAAATTTCTATGGAGGA
The DNA here is from genome assembly GCA_954870605.1 of Acer campestre. NCBI lineage: Eukaryota > Viridiplantae > Streptophyta > Magnoliopsida > Sapindales > Sapindaceae > Acer > Acer campestre. The sequence goes on along the minus strand of OX940799.1, from coordinate 19,790,324 downwards.
TCCATGTTCCTGCGAAGGTGAAGATTTTTATGTGGAAAGCTTGTAACGATTGGATCCCTTCGATGTTCAATCTTTCGAAGCATGGTTTGAAGGTTGACTCGTTATGTCCAGTGTGTTTACAGTCGGTAGAGTCTTCCTTACATGCTCTTTGGTTGTGTCCTTCCATTAATGATAAGATGAAGATGATGACTGCTGGTTCATTTTTTGATTTTGTATTGGCAGTGAAAGAACTTGTTGATCAGGCGTTGTTTGAAGTTTTATGCGTTTGTTGGTGGAGGATATGGTTTCGGCGCAATAAGATAGTGCATTCTCAGATTAGGATTCCAGCGGTGGAGGTGTGGGATTGGGCGGAAGGTTTCATCCAGGAGTTTCGTGCTGCAAACTGTCAACTGACTCCTTCTTCGGTTGGTTCTAGAATGCCTCCAAGGTGGAAGGCTCCCTCAACTGGTGTGTTTAAGATAAATACTGATGCTGCTCTGTGTTCTCAGCGGCATGTTACTGGTCTTGGGGTTATTATAAGAGATTGCAGGGGTCTTGTGATGGCTTCTCTGTGTCAACGTGTTGAAGCTGCTGTTTCTCCCCAAATTGCCGAGGCGATGGCCATTAGGAGGGGGCTTCTTTTGGCTGCTGAGCCGGGGTTGCTCCCTGTGGTGTTGGATTCGGATGCGCTTGAGGTGGTAAAGGAAATCGAGTCGATGCAGATTTCTTCGGCGGATATTGGGTTGATTATCTATGATATTAGATGTCTTTTACGGTTTCCCTATTTTATTTCGGTTAATTTTGTTCCTAGACTAGAGAATAAGGTTGCTCATAGTCTTGCTCGGTTGGCCCTTGATTTTGTGGGTGAATTTGTGTGGATGGAAGATTGTCCATTGTCGGTGGAAAATCTGGTGTTGGGCGATAGCCCTGTTTCTGTTTAGCCTTTTGGCTTTTTATAATATTTCATTTTAAAAAAAAAAAAAGAATGAAAGAATCAATTTATCCCCTAAATTGAGACAAAACGTACCCATCCTTGCCAAATATATAAATGAAATTATGGGAGAAGAAAGGTCTCTAGATTCAATGCAGAAGCTGCAGAACAAAGTTCCCTTTTTCTTTTTAGAAATGTTAGAACAAAGTTACTGATGGGCTTTTGGCCCTACGGGAAAGAAACATTTTTTTTTTTAGTATATTCATACTCCTCAAAAACGGTTTGTAGACTACATAATAATGGTTTTTTAAAATTTCAATATTACCCTTAACTAAAATGATTAGAAAGACAAAAGGGTGTATTCAATTGAGATTTTTAAAAGACTTTTACGGAATTTAAAATTTTGATGTATTCAATGCAGACTTTTAAAGACTCTATATAAATCATGAGGTATTCAATACAGAATTTTATAGAGTTTTTAAAAGGTATATAAAAGCTATGAGGTATTCAATATAGATTTTTATAGAGTTTTTAAAAAGCATATAAAAGCCATGATGTATTTAATCAAGACTTTTTAAGAGTCTGTGAAAGTCAGAAGGTATTCAAAATGATAATAACTTTTAATGACTCTTATTATATCAAATCTCAAAGTTTGTCTTTAATTCATACCAAAGACTTTGAATAACTTTAAAAAAAAAAAAAAAAAAAAAAATAGAAAGACTTTCACTTTAAAAGAAAAATATAATATGTTCTATTAAATCAGAGAATACTCATTTTTAACAAACTTCACAAAGAAAATAAAATGAATTACTTTTAAAATTAACAAACATTATAAAAAAAATAAAAATAAAAAGGTACAAACATTAGCCATCCATAACAAAAAAATAAAATAAAATAAAATAAAATTATACTAAAAAATTATATGAAATTAAACAATTCTCTATCGGCTATGCAATTAAGAACGAAAGATTTCATTTTTTAACCACTATTTTCAATGCAATTAAATAACAATGAAATAAATCAAACAGAGTTTATATATGTTAATTAAAAATAATAAAAGGCAAAAATCACTACTCAACCACACCATAATCAAAGTCATGTATAAGTGTGACTCCATATAAATATAGTAAATATCAAACTACCCACTTTTATGCATGGGTCTTGTTCAACAATAGGTGCGATTTTTAGGTTTTGCCTTGGTAACTTGAATTAATTTTGGGTTGAGTTTTTATACTCATTGTCATACTTTTGTAGAGATATGTAAATGTTAATACTATTGTCGGTTTGCTACTTTTATCTAAATATATATATATATATATATATAATATTTTGACTAATTATAAGAAGCAAATAAAAATTTGATATATTTTAATTATAAAAAATAAATAAAATTAACATTTTAAATTTTATTTTACACACATACTTTGACTAATTATAAAAACTTCTAGGTGTATAATTGTCTTTATGATGAAAAATATAATAAAAATTTAAAATAATGTATATATTCATGAATGCTTTCGTTAAGTTTCATAGATATTAAAAATAATTTTATTTTTTATTCGTCTGAAAAAATATTTTTATTATATTTAGAAGTCAATAAAAATCTATAAATGTCTATGAAATTTTTTTAAATAAAAGTTTATGAAAGTTTATAAAAGTTTTTCATAATTTTATAAAATTTATAAGAGTTTATAAAAATTCATGAACTCTACAGAAGTCATTCACTTAAAAAAGTCTTTTAAAATCTAAATTTAGTACACACCTAAATAGTTTGTAAGTGCATGGATTGTTGCATCGGTCAGAAGACAATAACAAATTCAGAAAATCTCATCAATTCACAATCTAGAAACCCATACTATGACAAAGAGGAGAGAAAATTTCTATATTGATTTTTTCTTCGCCTCTGGTCCTCTACTCCTTTTTTTTCCTTGTATCCATGTGTCAGACACAGTGGCAACACATGCAAAGCAAAAACATAGATTTTTCGCTTTGTCTATGTGTATAGTCTTTCATGACACACACTTATCTAAAATGTGTGTTTTCCCGGGCATTTATTTTATTGTCAATCTGCCATCATTCCTTTGGCAGTTTTTCCTTCCTTCTTTGTTTTTTTAATCTACCAACTTGTAAGTAAAATTAGTTTTTTTTTTTTTTTTTTTGGTATAATAAGTAAAATTAGTTCACAACCCAAACTCAGTTTAGTATAATTTATGTATTTAAAAGTTATAATTTTTTTTTTTAAAACACAAGTAATAAAATAACAAAATTTTAAATAATAATAAAGGTGATTAGATAATAAAATAGATATAGATTGGTGTAATTAAAAAAAAAAAAAAAAAAAACATTACAATGGAAAAAAAAAAAGGATATTTTTATCATTAAGTGAGGTAAACTAGAGTTTTATAAAAAATTTAATGGAGTGTACTCCCGAAAGAGTTGTACATATAATTTTTAAGAGGTGTAAATATCATCACTCTTTTTTTTAATGGGAATATTTTCGGATATGAAAAATCATGTGTATACCCTATTTTTGTATATCTACCTAATTAATAAAAGTTTTATAAGTTATAGTCTTTTAATACATCCCACATATTACCAAAATTGATTCTTCTTGCTTTTGGTTAAATATTGTATATTAATAAATTATAAGTAATTAAAACGGAAAATAAAAAATTAAAATGAAAAGCATGGGAGGAGGTGCGGCTCCTCCCAACTCATCTCCTTACCTTATTTTAAAAAACAAGGAAAAAATCAAATATATTTTAACCTTTTTTTTATTAAATTGAATAATTTTTATATTTTAAAAAATTATAATCGATGCACTATTTAATATTTTTAATTTAAATAATTACTATTTAGATTTTTATTTAATAAATTATTAATATTTGGATCAAAGGATATTAATCATACGATACATGTTTAAAATATTAAAGATAGTATTAATATAATATCTGGGTGTATTTATAATTTATTTAGTTATTTTAATAGTTTTATTTAAGGATAATGTTGGAATTTTTTTTGTGTTTTTTAAATACTAATTTAAAATGTACATACAATTTAAGAGAGGTGTAAATATCTCCACATTATTTTTATTTTTATTTCATCGATGTCGGAGTGTAATTTACACATAGTTTGGGTTAGAATTGAATCGAGCCTATCGGGCACAATTTTAATATAACCCAAGTATTATATTTTATTATAATTTTATTGATTTTTTATATTTTATTTTTAGCATCTTCACCTTAATTCCTTAAAGCTATCCTTGAAAAGTCACTCTTTTACATTCTTCAAGGACTCCCTCATCATCATCTTCTTTAACTTCATCTACTTCCACAACTTCGGTGAGAGGTGCAATGCACCTAGCCAATGGGGTGTATGCCACGTGGTAGAGAAACTCATTTGATTGGTTGCTTTTACCACATGGCATGCACACATTGGTTAGGGTGCATTGTACGGGTGCATTCAAGATTCTCTCAACCGGTGAAAGACGGTGTAAGCATCAAAGTTGCTTGAATAATCTTTGGAATCCGATGAGTTTTCCTCTTCATCTCCATTATTGTTCCATTTTGCATTCATTGTTTTTCCCTTCTTATTTTTGTTTTTCAAATTTTCACAATCGGTAGAAATATGCAAATATCCTTCACATCCATAGAATTGGATGTACTTCTTCCTGTTTTTCTCTTTGTTTGGTTCGAGCTTCTCAGCGAATTTCTTATTGAATTCCTTTCCTTTTGATGTCCATTCTGACGGTTTATTGAACTTTAGAAATTTTCTGAAATTTTTTGCTTGTTGGGCAACAATCAACATCTCCATTTGTTGGATAATCATCCGAGTGTTATTCATTTTATTGATGAATTTGAGTGGTATTCCCTTTTGTTTCTTGATGGGTCTGAGATTCATCTCAAAAGTTTGAAGAGAACCCAACAACTTATCTACCCTCATGTTGTCAATGTACTTGCTTCCCTCAAATGCCGTTACTCTGGCTTGAAATCCGTCGGGCAAGGAACGCAAAATTTTACGATGAGCTTAGTTCGTCATGTTCATGAGCTTGGTTTGGAAATCAATGAAAGATTCATCCCCATCCATGCGTAAGACCTGAAATCATGATCTTGTTTGCATCAACACTACAAAAGATTACGCTATAAAAAATAAAAACTAAAAAAGATTACATTCAGCCCTTTGGAGTTCCATGTAGCTTTGTTGTTTCCTACGGAGTGTAAACCCCTTCAGCACTTGTAACGGTTAGAGTAGGCCAAGTGTTGGAAGTACCTTCTCACGCAATACTTTCACCGGAAATCATTGGCGACAACCACCAACGATCCTCACCGGAAATCACCACCACCTAAGATTGGCGCTGCACACCCACCCACACCAAAACGACTACCAGCCCACCAGAAATCACCACCAAGTACCAAAGATCGACAATGCACACCCACATCCCACTAGAAATCACCGCCATAAGCTTCAATATCCTCTCAATGGAGGAGATCGGTTTTCAATATCGCCGGCGAATGGGAAAGAGATGAGAGAGAAGGGAGAGATAAATAAGAGAATTTGAGATCGATTTTCTAGCCTTTTTTTAATATTAGTTTTTATTACCTTAATATTAATGTTTTGCTAAAAAAAATTAATTAATTAATTAATTATTTTATTTTATTTTATTTTTTTGTAAATCTAAAACGGAAAACCTAACGATGGGGGTATTTGGATATTTTTTTAACAACAGGCCGGGGTAATGGGGAATAAAGTAAAGTAGAGGGCGATAATCGCCATGAATGAAACTAGAGGGTGATAATGGTCATCAATGGAACTAGAGGGAGAAAACGGCCAATAGGTCAAGCTACAAGGAGGATTTTGATAATATATATCCCTAAGATAAAAAGAGAGAAAACAAGTGGAAAGATATGATCAAGGAAAGAAAAGTCAAGTAATGAATAAAACAATTTTTAAAAATTGAAGCGAGTCAATAGCAACATAATATTTTCGGTGCGACACAATATGAAATTTACTGCCAACTGTTCTGGATGTCTCCTGAGATAGTTTTCATGGAGAAGAAACTGATCCGCGTATGTGGACACCACTTTGGACATTTAGAGTTTTGGTTGTCAAATACAAAAGGCAGAAAGATTTTAACTTTTTGTTGAATTTGAAGAACAGCCAATAATATATATAATGACCGATTAAAGCTAGCCAAAAAAAAAAACCAATGGTCTATTTTAAAAATTATCAAACATGTGAAGTGACTATGAAGATATTGTATAAGGTCAAAAGTTTTCATCAAAGGATTCGGTTGATATATACTTGTAAAAGTAATCATTAATGAAATCTCACATTTTATAAGAAAACGACGAAAGAAGCTTCTTAGGTTTGTGTTATAAATCCCGTAAACTTTGCAATATAATTTTCAAAGATAACGGCATTGAACTATTGAAGTAGTTGGTGTCGTAAGAATTTAAGTTACATTAATAAAGCATGGATAAAACTATTCCCAAATGGATTCTCTAGACTGCCCATTGAGTTAACAAATCTATGTGCCGCAGCGGTTTAAAGAATATCTTTCCTCTCCAATGTCGAATGTTGACGAGGATTTTGGATCTTCTAAGTTCATGATCTAAAACATTAAAAATAATATTTAGCATTTAAAGATCACCAATGAATTTATCCCGACAAATTCATTAGTGAGACCATGTTTCTTTTCTCATTCTAGACCTTTCATACATAAATGTAAATTTTGATTGGTGTTTATAAATAACGTTTTCTAGTTAGATCGAGATCCTATAAATCAATATCCATCAACCGTCGGCACTTAATTTGAAAGAATATAATAAATAAATTTTGACCTAATAATAAAATTTCTATTTTGATCCTTTTATAGTAACTTTTTAATATGAGATCCCGTATAAATATAATGTGCGGTTTCATTAATTCCAACTGGTTGGGATTAGTGAAATTGGGAATCAATGAAACTGTACAAATATTTTATACAAGATCCTGCACTTGATAATTTATATATATATATATATATTGTTTGGAGATAAAATGATGAAGAAAATTATAAATAGTCCATAGAAACATTAGATATTTGTTTTTAAGTATATACAAAAGTTTAAACGTTGATAACCATAATTTTAAAGATTTTGGATCCTCTACTGATCTTATCTTTTTCCTGACCTCACATAATCTCATGACACATAAGTGTTACAATGAATGTATAGTTAAGATGTGATTGGTTTTCACAACCACTTTAATAACAACCAATCACATGCTTTAAAAAGATAAAGTAAAAGATTCAAATCCAATTTTAAGAAGTTATCCATATACACCTGAAAATGTATCAGTCAGTGATATGGTAAACATAGTGGAGGTGAATAGGTTTTCAACTATTTTACTGAATTAATACAAGTGAAAACCCAACCAAAATAAAACACGTACCCAAACAATAAAGTAAAGTAGTAAACAAGAAAGAGGAGAAGAAATACACTATTTTTATACGGGGGCAAAAAAAAAAAGAAAAAAGGGACCAACTCTTTGGTCACTATGTCACCGAATTCACTGGCTGATAATTTGTTTACATCCACACCTAGGGCTATAACCCAAACCTATATGCTTGTGTATTCGTTTTACTAGTGGTCATTTGCTTGTTGCTCACAAATTAAAAGTAAAGTCTCTGCAAATCTTCTTCGTTCGCTCAAGAAAGAACAGCGTTTGAAAGTCTTATACCTCATAATTCTCGAACTTGTCAAGAATCCCAAAAAAAAAGTTTTTCTAGTTGAAAACACTTTGAAATAATAGATTAATGGGAAACGATTTTAAAAATTTAGAAACAAACAGGCGAGATACGACGAAAAGAAGAAATTTGTGTGAAAAAGCTATAGGTGCCACCGCTAGTAGCGGGTAGCCATGGGCTGCCGCTACTATTGAAAGGCTCGACCTTCACCACTAATAGCCTGCTGGTAGTGGTTTGACCCCCTACAAACTCTCTTTTTTCACAATTCTCTTGGAAGTCTTCGAAATCCATCTCGAAGATATTCAATATCTTTTTTTAATGGACAGTTGGAAATCTATGGATATCTAATTTCTCAAGGAAATTTCAAAACTCAATTTAAGCAACTACATAAAACGTTATGATTTAAAAACAAAACAAATGTAAGTCGGTTCTGAAAACTCTGAACACCTTGAAAAACATGTTAGTTTAATTAGTGAGCGGAGTTTTTAGTTTTAATTTTTTAAAATTGATATATTTTATTTATGCCAAGTGTCTATTATTATTATTATTATTATTTTTTTTTTTTTAACTTCTACCATGCGTCTCTTAGGTACATCAACGGCACGAAATGACATAAAAAAAATACCGATTTTTTTAATTTTTTAAGTAAATATTTTTTAATAACAAAAGAAAAGATAAATAAGTTTTCAATGGTAATTTAGTCATTTGGGATACAAATGTGGTTAAAGGTTAAAGTTCACAAAAGTCAAATGACGGTAAGGTATATTTATGTAATTATTAGAAAATAAAATGAATATTTATACAATTATACCTAAATTCAAGGTTGTTTGTGAAATTTACTCACCAAAATAACATATCCCTTTTACCCAAGGGCACTATTGACTTTGTATACCTTAAGCACATTCCAATTAGGATGTTTGTATTTGAATAGAGCATTTGTTTGAAAATTTGCTTTATAAGATAAATAGAGAGAATGTTTATGCAATTAACCCTTTTCAATAACATTGGACAAATAGATAGATCATTTTGATGTATTTCTAAAAGAACATTAAGAACCAAAAAAGCTATTATGTCAAATACAAGTAAAAAAGTGATATTTCTTAAACAATTAGGGATCAAATTGAAAATCCCCCTAAAATTTATTATTTGTCGATTAAAAATGTTTATATTATTAAAAAAAAAAAAAAGGAAAGATCCATTTGAAAATAAAATAAAATAAGAAAATCAACCTGCAATATAAGTTGGTATATAAATTGGGTTCTCTAGGACTAGCAGTATTGTTATGTTTTTCTTCAACAATTTCTCCGAATATTTTTTGATAAAGCTATTAATAAATAAAGTATGGTTCTCTAGGATTGAATTAGAATTTTGATAAAGCAACTAATAAAGTATTGAAGTTGAAAATGAGTAGAACCGGACAGAATCATTGCCTGCATCGCAGATTTTGTTGGAGAGTACCGTCCTGATAGTGATGCAGATGCATTGTATTGTATAGAAACAGGTCATACTCATACATCAACTCATATTTCTAGAACTATCAATTAGAAATTGCAGTGGTAATCACTAATCAGTAATCTCTGACACCTTCACTTTGACGTTAATACAAACACCAATGGGATACAATTATCAACTATCAAGTCTCCACCTAATTATCAGGTGCTAAGTTGCGTACAAAAAAATAAAATAAAAGAAAATAACCTGACTACCTGAGTGATCTTGGAAACTAAGTCAAGCTAACAAGAATCAAGAGATTATTTTAGTAGTCGGATCCAGCTAGCAGAGAATGAACTTGAGGGTATATTTGTTCTATACTTCTATCACTTATGGATTTTGTTGATGGATCTTGCAACAAATTGGCCAAGAAATTTGATCCCATGGTTTTTGTGTCAATCATCTCTCTTTATAATTACTTGGTTACTTTGAGTTTTTTTAAGTTACAATTTGGTATTGTCAAAAAATTTGGAAAAATCTATTCACCTTGATTTACTTTGAATAGATAATTGGCACTTTCAACCTTATATCTTTGTAAATTGCCTAGATCCCAAAAAAAATACAAAAAAACAAAAAAAAACCTGAAGGCATGTCCCATAAACGTTTTTTATTTTTTGTTTTTCGAAAAGAAAAATGGAAATGAAAACAGTGTATTTTGTTTCAATTTCAAAATCCGCAAAACGCGTTTGGTAACATATATTGAATCAGCTGAAAAATGTATTCTGAAAATAAAAACACAAAAAACACGTCTAGTAAGTTAACAGGAAAATATCAAAATTTGACAATAATTCATCCCAAATAATTATAAACCAAGTCAGAATTTTTTATTAAATAAAAATTATATACAAACCCACTTTTCATCATTTGGATCAAAATCCAAAGGTTATTGTGTATTCTTTCTCATGGCCCACCACTTATATAAAAACCCTTGGATTTTGATTTAAAAGATAAAAGTGGATTTGTATATAATTTTATATCAAGGGGTTTGTAGGTTAAAAGCCTTATATATATATAGTTTTTCTCCTTATGACTGAATTGAACTTTTAAGATTAGAACGAGACCTGTGAATCGTCGATTAAGTTTAAGAAGACTTTGATTAAGCTGAAATATGTGAATCTAATGGTTGATAGTTGTGGAACTGATATAAATACAATCAGTTCATCCCGAGAAGAGAAAAACTGTATATATATAACCGGATTTATTAATTTTTTTTAATTATTAGTTGTTATATGCATCTAATCTTATATAATCAACCGCTTAGAAGTTTATTCTAAATCTTAAAAATTTAGGGCCATATTTATTTCTTTTTCTTTTTAAAGCGACTTTTTAAAGTGATTCTTGAAAATAGTATGTTTCTTTTATTAATAATAAGATGGTGATAGTGATTCAGTGGGGTGAAGTACTACTCAAGAACTTGTAAAACAAATTTTTTTTTGACTTGCAATTGACTTACTTCTATAATGTTAGAAACACTAAATAGTTAGAGTGTTTTTAATTTACAACAATATAAGATATTTATATTTCACTTTGACAAAAAATAGTTAAAATGCTTAAACATATCATGTTATATAAATGGAATATATACACGTGAAAAACTGAAAATAACATTAGATGGAAATTAAAAAAATTAAAAAAAATAAAAAAAAATAAAAAAATAAAAAAAAACTGTGTAATAAATAATGTGTTTTATTTAAGGGAAAGTTTAGTAATATTGGCTAAAATCAAGGATAGTTTAGATAATGTTTTTTTTTTTTTTTTTTTTTTTTTTTTTTTTTTTTTTTTGAAACATTTTAGATAATGTTTTATTTACAGGCCATTTGTGCAGTAAAAAGAAAATTCCAGAAAGCAGCCCGGGGCCCCAGACTATAGTCCAGGGCAGCCCCCTCTTGTATCCATATATGAATCAAATACGTCTATTTATGATAACGCAAAATACAATGGTTTAAAATTGTAATAGGAAAGAAAAAAAAAAAAAAAAAAAACATTCATGACGTACGTCCTATTTATGAACCTTTTAGTTTTTGTTGTTGTAGTGAACGTTGCGTTAAATTTATCTATTGATCCATATTTGAGAAGTTTCCTTCGGAAGTTTAGGAAGTTTCCAATTACATGCCCATAAGGATAAACAAGACCAAAAGCTATTTATTTCCTTTGTTTGTTGATATATGTCATCTGTGCTCTGCAGAACATTTAATTAAAGATTTTTTTTTTGATTTTTTTGATAACCAATCAAAGTTATTAAATGTGCCTAGAAAAAACATATATGAGTAAGAGATAAAGATCTTAACGATAGTAATTTAATTATCATAGTGGGTTAGTTGATAGTTAGGAGCTCATTGAGTGGGAGTGGCAGTGTAGTCAAAAGTACTCGATGACATGCATGAAGATGGAAGATATACTTGGATTCTGTCTTTTTTATACTCTTTCAGTTCACCAGGACCCTTCACTATTAAAAATATGTAGTGGTTTGCTTTGCGAAAATGACTTCCTCGTTCTAAGGAACATGCATGAACATAATAAAGGAAACGAGAAAGTTACAAGCGAATTTTAAATTATGAACAGTTTGTTAAAATAATAGATTATTACGAGAGAACCATTGGGTGTATATATATATATATATATATATGGATAATGGTAGGCATCCAATATTTTTATCCTTCGTTTACATTCAACTTGATGTGGTAGCTGACATATCACTTCGTTGTCAACTGCCACATTATCGCATCAAATGAGTTAAATTTAAAATAATAATAATTTCTTTTCCCTAAATCTAGTATTTTAATATAAAAATTAAAAAAGAAATAAAGTGTGATGATGTGGTAATGCTGCAGCTGACATGGCACAGCTGACAAGGAAGTGCCATGTCAACTGCCACATCAAGTTAGATATAAATGATGGACAAAAGTGTTGGATGTCTACCATTATCCTATAAATATACATAGTAATTCTCTAGTTTGGTTCTGAATTTATTTATTTATTTTTTTTTAAAAGTAAGACCTTTGTTTTGTTAGGTTGCAAAACTGGTTCTATAAAATTACAAAAAACTAATTAAATAAAAATAATTATCTAGAATTTTAAAAATTAAAAATGAAAGAAAATATTTATAAAAATAAATAAGAAAAAAAAAAATTCAAAACCAAAAAAAGATTTAGAAAATTAAAAGAGAAACAGTTTACAAATTACAAAACAAAAATCAAAAGAAAGAATCAACAGTTTAATTTATAGAATTTGAAATCTTAAAAGTTTAATTCCAAAAGGATTCCTAGTTTATAATCAACATTAAATCCTTTCAGGGATGAGAGCTTGAATTCCTAAAAGTTTTTCCAGTTCGTTTTCTAAACATGAAAAGAATTTGAGAATCATTTATTTAGTTTATTTATTTATTTATTTATTTATTTATTTTCCTTTTTGAAATTAAAGTATTTGAAAATTCAACTGGCTAGAATTGAATGAGCATAATGAATGATCAATAAAAAGTTTTTAGAGTTCGTTCAAGTGATTTAAGGCTAATATATATAGTGGGTATTTTGGAAAAAATCGTTTGAAGCTCATTTAATACGTCAGACTCGGACGATATCCAGAATGACATTGACAACTAGCTAGTTGTTACGGTCTTTCAAAACGCTCTGTTTGGGGGGCAAAGTGGGGAAACGAGGGACCTAGTCCCATTGCCAGTTAAAACGATTGGTGCGAACAACGTACAACTTGAGGATTCGGTAACAAATGATAAAATCTTTGAAAAGAAGTTAAATGTTGGAACTCGAAAAGTGGCAATATGACTCAAATCATTATTCCAAAAATAGTGTCTCAATTTGTGTCTAACCAACCAAATTAGGACATATGTCTACATTTACGACATGTGTCTACGTTTCTGTAAATGTTGACATATGTCCCAATTTGGTTGGTTAAATACAAATTGAGACATCATTTTTGGACAGGTGATTTGAGTCATGTAGATTAATTAGGTTAAGTATAGTTTCTTGTAGCTATAGAAAAATATAATATAAAATTAGGTTAAGTTTATATTTTAATGATAGATTAATTATATATATAATCTCGTTCTCATGCGGATGTCTTGATATAACTTCATGAGGTTGTTGAATGTAAGTCACTAGTTTTATATGCTTTGACTATGCATTTGTCAAAACTAGTGGCTCACATTTAATATTCTCATGAAGTTATATCAGGACGTCTTCATTTGAAAAAAAAAATTATATATATATATATAGTATTGGGTTATTCGTATTGATAAAACACAACCCACAAATCAATCCAAACCAAACCAACCCACTCAAGCATCAGACTCAATCGAGCAGAGCCATAATCTAGAATCACGAGCAAGCTACAGACCGTTCAATAGCGCCAAAGCTTCTATAGTTTGAGGAGAAAACCCATCCAACAAAGGCTGAGCACTAAACGCCAAAACACTACCTTCAAAATCACAAATAATAACACCAATTCCCACACGACCCAGAAAGCCATTGATGGCAATGTCTGTATTGATTTTAAATCTCCCCTCATCAGATGGCTTCCATTTCTGGATCTCCGAAGCATGCTCACCCCACCACACCACTCTCTTGAGCATTCGCTTTACGAAAATCAGCAAGGAAGGATACAGCCCAAAGGACCACATCATAATCATGTGGAATAATAGAGTTGTGGACTAGACCATTTTGCCAAAACCAAATTCGCCAAATAACAATGCAGAGCAACTCAAAATCTTCCAATGGCAGCTGGTATTTGCACTCGATCATGAAGTCAATGAATTGAAGACCATCACCAAACCGAGCTCCCATCATGAAATGACACATATAATGGATCTTTTTCAAAAGAGGACATCCCTACTGAGCATGCATTGGAGATTCAGTTCTATAGTTACAAACTGGAGACACAGGATCCCCCACAACACCTCGCTTGTCCAAAATTCCTCTACACATAATCCAATTTTGGCAAGCTCTCCAAATCAACAACTTAACCTTATCTGGCACATTAATACGCCACAGAAACTTCCACCATGATACAGCTAAGCTAAGACTCGAAAAGCAAGGATCCAAAAACTTCTCATATCCGAAATGATAACCACGTCTAATTGAGTACGAGCCTAACTTATCAAAATGCCAAAGAAGTGAATCCGAGACTAGTGAACTGGAGCAAGTAAGACTTAGAATCACACTCGCTTCTTTAGGCTAAAAAGCCTCTCGGATCAGGCTCTCATTCCAAGCGCCTGAGGGAAGCTTCAACATTTCGACCTTGGCTGAAAATCCTAGCACAGAAGGCGATTGGATTTTGAAGGACACATGATGAGGCAGCCAACAATCCTTGTAGATTGACATTGATGCCCCATTGCCAATACACCACCTAGAGCCTACTTCCAATAGATCCTTACCCTATACGAAACTCTTCCAGATAAAGGAACTAGAAGCATAATCTGAGGCTTGCATCACAGAAGAGTCAGGATAATAGCAGTGTTTTAGAACCTTATCATCCAAAGTATTTGGAAAATACACCAACCTCCACCACTGTTTCACAAAAAGCTTGATTAAAAATGGAGAGGTCTCAGAACCTCAAACCCCCTAAATCCTTCCTATGACACAATTTCATCCAAGCAAACCAATGTATATTTCTTGTTTCCTCTTTAGAGTCCCACCAAAACCTAACACAAAACCGATGAAGATCATTCGCTAAACCTTGAGGCAACTTGAATAAAGGCATAGTATAAGTCGGGATGGATTAAAGAACATCTTTTAGCATAACTTACTTGCCTATAACCGAAAAAAGTTTGTTTTGCCATCCTTTAATCATATCCCAAACGTGGTCTCTGATATTAGCAAACAATTGCTAATTATTTTCCAGCAAAACTTAGGAGGCCTAGATAATACTCGTGACACCCAACCAATTTCACACTAAGAATTCGAGCTAGAAAATTATGTTGTCACACAAGGCACCTTCTTGCCCACACAAATAGTAGATTTCTAATAATTAACAACTTGACCCGATGCATTAGTATAACAATCTAACACACGTTTAATGGATCGAAAATCTATCACATACACCCAAGTAAATAACATACTATCATCGGCGAAAAGAAGATGGGTAATATTCGGACCATATCTACTGCAGCGGAACCCTAAGATGTCTTTATTTATTTCAACAGTAAAAATAAGCTGGGAAAGGCCTTCCGCACAGATAAGGAAAATGTAAGGAGATAAGGGATCCCTCTGTCACAGACCCACGGTAGACCTCATAAAACCACAAACATTGTCATTGACAAGGAAAGAAAATGAGACTGATTTAACACATCTCATGATACGATTGATCCAAGAATCCGAGAACCCAATTTTGCCATCATGCCTGACAAGAAATCCCATTTGACCCTGTCGTAAGCCTTCGACATATCAAGCTTTAACGCCATCGCACCTTTTTGACCCTTTTTTTGTTTTTTTTTTGTTTTTTAGCATTCGGAGAGCGTGCATACATTCAAAACTGACAATTGTGTTGTCTGAAATAAGTCTACTTGTGATAAAGGCGCTTTGCGTCTCTGAGATTACTTCCCCTAAAACCATTCTAAACCAGTTCTCAAGAGCCGTTGCCATAATCTTGTAAACAACATTGCATAAACTGATGGGCTGAAACTTAGAGATCCTCTCCACTCTCTTCACCTTCGGAATTAGCGTTATAAGAATCTTATTGACATCCTCCAAACTGAGCCGATCATTCAAAACGCTGAGGCAAGCCTTCGTCACCTAATCCCCCACCACTGCCAAAACTTTTGGTAGAACAACACCGGGAGACCATTAAGATAGGGCGCCTTCATAGGAAACATATCGAACAACGCAATTCGCACTTCATCACCAGTAAAATTGCTATCTAGAAAAGAACGCTTACCATAAGATAAGCAAGGCTACACATATTGAAAAAGAGGAAATAGGGGTATATAGCACTTTTTCAAAATGGATTTGTGTAATTACAACCACTTTAATAACTCATGTTTTAATAGCACCAAAAATGAAATTTGGACAAAAATACCCCTCAGCTTCTTTTCTTTTCTCTTTTCTATCCTTCATCTTCTTTCTTCTTCTTTTTCCCCAAACCTCCATTGATGGAGCTTCAATGGAGGTGTCACCGTCGACTGGCGAGTTGATGGACAAAACCACCGGCAA
This sequence comes from Acer campestre, assembly GCA_954870605.1. Lineage (NCBI taxonomy): Eukaryota > Viridiplantae > Streptophyta > Magnoliopsida > Sapindales > Sapindaceae > Acer > Acer campestre. The sequence continues at coordinate 19,774,036 of OX940799.1, read as the reverse complement.
AACATCCGTCGTGCACCACCGATTGTAACGGAAGTATCCATTTTCAATTTCGAGCTGTATGGAGAGAGAAACGAAGCCAAACCATAATAGTTTTCGAACCTTCATCGTCAGATTTGCGACGATCCGTCGCGAATTTGACGAAACCGATGGCACCAATGAACTTGACGTCGTCCAATCTTCCAGATCCGACTATCTCCGGAGTCAACCGGCGCCGTCGTCGGCACTGTCACCATTGATGGAGGTCGAACATAATAAGTCTCGAACAAACTGGGATTAAGTCTCGAAACGCATCAATAAGTCTCGAAAATGTCACAATAAGTCTCGAATTTTCGAGAAAAAAAAAGAAGCAAAAAACTGGGATTAAGTCTCGAAACGCGTCAATAAGTCTCGAAAATGTCACAATAAGTCTCGAATTTTTGAGAAAAAAAAAAACAAAGGAAAAGAGTAAGTGGGGGTATTTTGGTCTCATCACCTATTTTGGTGCTATTAAAACATGACTTATTAATGTGGTGCTATTTGCACAAGCCCTCCCCCAAAAAGTGCTATTTAATTTTTGAACCCTATTGAAAAATCCTATCCATATCACACTGAGATGGTCTGCTGGAACATAATATGTCACCAAAATACTCCTCAACAATTCGACACACCCCATCATGGTCATCAATCCACCTACCTGCGCTATCATACATCCCCCTAATTGTATTTCAAGTCCGCCAAAAAGATGCCTTACAGTGGAAATACTTTGAGTTCCTGTCTCCACTCTTTAGCCAGGTTTCGCGAGATCTTTGCTTCCAATAGACCCGTCTTGCTCCAAATAAGGTTAGCACTTTTTTTCTTTTCATTTTGATATCTTAAGTTAAGTGTTAAGTTTTATTATTATTATTATTATAATTATTATTATTATTATTTTACACCCATACCGATATAATATGTATGCATTTAATATTTAAATTTGAAATATTAAAATTGTAATTATTTTTCAAATTAATCAGAGTAGTGTAATAAAATAAATTATAAATCAATATTTATTTTTAAAAAATATATTTTAAAATGGATTTTAACAAACATAAAACACATTTTTTTATAAAATAAAATAAAATAATAATATTTTTATTAATATATATATATATAGGGCTCTTCCATTATACAAAGGCCATCAAATCAAGGTGGAGGCCCTCTCCTATTAGGGATGTCAAAATTACCCATTGCTTCGGGGACCCGTGGGGACCCGAACCATTAGGGGCGGGTTTAACTGTACCAATTAAGTTGTGGTATAGGGCCGGTATTTTTTTTTAATACCCAATTTAATTTCAGTACGGTTACAGGATTTCAAGTCCCTGCCCCACCCCATCCCCGTACCCCGTTATCAATATATATATATATATATTTGAAGCACATAATTATTATTGAAATTAACTCTTAAAAAAAAAAAAAATTAGTACTGTGACTACTATCTTTAGAAAACATAATTATCTTTAGAAAAATTACATTTTTTCCCTCCGACCAACATAATTTTCCCTCTCTTTTTTTCCATTTTTTCCCCTCCATTAAAACACTACTCCATTCCATATCATTATATATAATATTCCCCACACTATAATTTTCATATTATTCAATAATATTTATATGATATTTATCAAAAAGTCATTAAAATTAAAAAAAAAAAAAATAAATAAAAACCATTAATGGGATGGGGATGGTATGAGGCAAAAAACCGATCCCCTAATGGGGAATCCCCGTACCCGCACCGTTTCTTTTAAGGCAGGTATTCATAGGGGATTGTATTTATCGTACTAATTGGTATTAGGGATGATATTGGAAAACCCATACCCGACCTGTACATTGACATCCCTACCTCCTATTGATTCGATGTTGGAGGAGGCCATTAGTTTCCTACAACAACAAGGATAGACCAAGTATAGGGATGAATTTTTCCCCACGTCTTCCCAAATCTTCAAATTCCAATTCCATTTTGGAGGCAAAATTCCTTCCCAAAGAGGGATGGGACGGGGATAGGTAAAGGGATAGAAAATAGGTCCCCCGTCCCTAACTCCCCATATCTCCCATTGTCCCATTTCTCCCAATTTATTTTTATTTTTTATTTTTTATGAAAAAGTTTAAACATGCATAAAAAAAAAAAGGTTTTAAATAGGTCTTCATCTTCCACATTTCTCCCATTTTTCAATTACTAATTTTAACCTCGCTTATCGTCGATTTTTTTTTTTTTTTTTTTTTCATCATGTTATAAACTTTATTATTATTATTATTATTATTATTAGTATTATTAGTATTTGTATTTTCATTTGAATGAGTAAATTTTATTACATTTGATTATTTTTCAATTTTAAATTAAGTAGGATCAAACGGAGGAAACATAGGGAAATATGAGATTGGAGATTGGGGGAACGGGTTGTAAATGGTGATGAGGGAACCAGTATCCTAAATTCATCCTCATTTCCTCAATTGTATTCCCTAAACGGGGAGATCGTCTAGTAGCAATGTGGTTGAAAGCCTCTCCTAGTAAAAAAGGAAAAAAAAAAAATCTTTTTTTTTTTTTTTTGAAACATTACAATAATTCAGATTTGGAGGTGGGAGACAGATTCATCTTTTTTATAAAAAAAAATGAAGAAGAAAAGAATATATTATAATATTCTCAATTTTAAGGGGTATTTCGGGAAGCTTATGTTAAATTATGTATTAAGTGATTGGACTGAGGTAATTTCTCCATCGGTGGTTTTTATTCTTAACGATTCTATGTCTTTTGTAGTGGAATCTAAATACATTGTTAATGATATTAAAGTATTGATATCAGATGTAGGCATTATTAAGTGTTTAGCTGTTTCCAATCTGGAAATTCCTTAACATTTAAGCTTGCTGTTTTAGCTTTTTCATCTTGTAGGGAGTTTCTTAGGCTGGATTTTAGTTCTTTGTTAAGTAGAAATTTTTTGTAATGTTTATGAGTTCTTATTAATCAAAAAAAAAAAAAAAGAAGATATAAACATGTTTTTTTTAAGATTAATGCTACTTTTCCTATATTTGTTACCTAAATATGGTGTCTAAATTATATGACAAAAGTAGTATTATTGATTTTTTAAAGGGTGGCTCTATTGCCACCAATAAAATATCTTATTACACCCATTTTTCTTCTCACATCTGTATTTATTAAAAGAGAGCTTCTTTTAACTTCCCATTTTTTTTTTCTTGTTACATTTTTTTTCTAAAGACACTTCATTCTCAAAATTTAAATTTTGAAAATATTCTAAAGACAATTCATATTGTTCCAAAATTATCCTTTTTATCTTTTAACACTCCTATTATAAAGATACTCCATTTAAAAAAAAAAAAAATTAATTTTTAAAGACACTCCATTTTATAGGAGTAATATTTTTTGAATCAAATTATCAAAAAAAAAAAAAGAAAAGAAAAAAAAAAAAAATTATCTCTCCTAAATCATTAGATTAAATATTACATACTGAACACTCTCTCCTAAATTTTTAGTTACCATATTAAACTCTCTCTCCTCCAATACACATCTCTAATTTTTTTTTTATCTCCATTCTTTCTCAAGCAAGAATAACAATTAAAAAAATAATTACGAATAAGCTTGATTTTTAGGAACCGTATATATGAATATATTAAAAATAAAAATAAAAAAAACTCAGAAAAAACAAGTACCCAGTTTTTCAAAAAAAGAATATCGAAATATGAAAATGATTTTTATTACTTTTATAGGTATATGATTGCCTAAAGAATTTTAATTCTTTCATTAGTCTTAGAAATTCTGAATTTAATTGAATCTAGTTGAAACAAATCAAGTTTTCGTTTATTTTTTTTATTTTTATTTTTATTTTTTATTTTTTATTTGAAAAAAAAGGTTTTTGTATTGACTTTTTAATATATATATATATATATATGTATATTTATTGCTGTTAGTGAAAAACCAAAATATTCATAAGTTTTTGATTTTCTTTAGGTATTAATCAGATATTGATCGAGGAAAAAAGGAGATGAATTTTTTTTTTTTTTTTTTTGAAAAATGGAGAGAGTAATTAGGAGAGAGTGTTTAATATGGTAATAAAAAATTTAAGAGAGAAAGTTTAATACGTAATATTTAATCTAATGAATCAGGAGAGAGAATTTCTTTTTGTGATAATTTAATTAGTTTGGAGTGTCATTAGAATTTTTTTTATCTTGTTTATTAATTTTAATTCAGGTTAAAATTATCATTAATAAAAAAAATTAAATTGGAGTGTAAATAGATAATTTGTGGATTGTAAGAAGAAGCTCTCTTATTAAAAAAATAAAATTATTAATTTTACTCCCTACACCCTTTAAAATACCAAAACTATCTCTTAAGTACTTCTTTTTTAATCGTATATTTTTCTCATTACACCCATTTTTCTAATTTTAACCATTTTTTCTCATTATACCCATAGTTTTAGAATTTGTAGAAACAAGCTATAGATGTTGTAGGATGTTCTTACTGTTATTTTAATTTAACATTATTTTAAACATTTAATTCAATATTAAAAAATCAATTTCTTTCCTTTATTTAGTTTTCTTTTTTGGTAATTAAATATACTACACATGTTCAAATTTAACTACAATTTCCTCGTTCTTTTTAACAAATATTATAGAATTTACTCAATAAAAAAAATATTAGGTTCAAATAAAGCTATACGATTAAGATTTTACTTGGACAAAAATAAAATACAAATTCAACTCTAAAACTAATTATGTTTTTTTTTTTTTTTTTTGTTACTTGCGGAATCAATGTATTCAATTATCTAAAAAACCATGAAATCATAATGATTTACACTCTTAATCATTGTCATAGAAGACAATAACAACAATAATTAAACAAACAACAATATACAACTTCTTTTGTCTTAAAAAAAAAAAAAAAAATCAATCACTAAACAAACCAAATTTTTTCATTTCAAAATTTGTTTTTTTTTTTTTGTTTTTGTTTTTGTTTTTAAATTCATCAACCAAGGTTTTCGGTTTGTAAACCAATTAAATTAATAAGAATTTGTAGTTGAATTAATGTAAAGTGAGTGAATGAATACCATTTGAGATTCGTGTAGTTTTGATTGAGTTTTATATGCTGCTTTAAAATTAAAGTAAACATACTTGTATACATTTGGAATTCATGAAATCAATTCTTTGTTGATCCATTCCTTAACTATATGTGAAACAAAAAATTATATTTCCTTATTGATGTTAATTTTGATTAAGTATATATTATTAAAGTTTATGATAAATTGAGTATTCAATTTATCGGTGTAGGACATAAATTTAATTTTCAATTATAAAGTCATGTATTTTAAGTAATTAAATGTAAGGGTATTTTAGAAATAAAAAAGAATCATTAAAACACGGGTGTAGGAAGATATTTTGTGGGTGACAATAGAGCCACTCTTTTTAAAAATAAATAAAAATACATATTTGGAAAAATCAATAAATGACTTAAAAGTAAGAGACGATATGAGATTGGTCCGGTGGTAAACATTTTACACAAGTACCACGAGATTGAAGATTTGAACCCTCCCCTTCTGGTCCCCACAAAACCCCAAATTTATGTATTAATATAATACTTAAAAAAAAAAAAAATTTGTCTTAAAAGTAAGAGACGAATTCCCTTTTTGTCTAATTTTTTATTTTATTTTATTTTGTAAGAAAAGAAATTAATAAATTTCAAGTTAACTTTTAATGAATTTTATATAAGATTTTTGGATTCGCTTGGCAAATAAAATCAATATATTTAAACCTCAGTTGTCTTACCAAACCGGTGAGAGAGTTGTATAAGATTTAGAATTGTGGTTAGTTGAATCGGGACATAGAGGTGTGGGCTCTCCGATGCTGACTCGTAACGCCTACGACTCTACAAGGCTAAGACCACTGCTAACGCCTCCTTTTTTAATTGAATTTCTATAACCCTGTTGGCCTTGAATCTTGATCACCCCCCCTAAAAAGTATAAGTCGATTTATTCAATGATCATATGGCAATGGAGCTGTAAGATGATAAAGAGTACCTGTGATCAGATAAATCAACGGCGGGTGATCGATGTGCAGAGAGTAGTTTGATGAGCAGCAGCAGGTATTTTAGCGTTAGATCCATCGTGGTTATGGTTGTATTATCGTTGTCACTACTCTTGCTGCCACTGGTGTTGCCGCCATTGCCGCCTCCACCGTTAATACTTCTATTTGTTCCTGTTTTGATTATGCTTGTCCTCTTTCTTTTGGCCTTATCGCCATCAATTAAAGAGCCCAATAATATTGCCCATATTGCTTATGTTTAATTTGATTCCTATAAACCTTTTCTCCTCTACAAATCCATGTCAAGGCCTCGCTCCGAACATTCTGCGAAAAGCTAAAGCTCTAATGCGGTGCCTCACAAATCATCAACTGCAAGCTCTACAACCTTGTGATGATATATATCAAAACATATACATGCAACCAGTCCACTCCTCTTAGATCGGCCAATAAAGTGGAGATTAATTTGAGTCATGAGAAAAGGTGAAAATATTGAAAATTTTCTCTCTTTGGGATCCATAAAGAAGCCAGTTCGATCTTTTATTTATTTATTATTTTTTATTATTTTTTTTTATATACCATATGTAAAGGCGGTGACTCGAGAATCCGAGATATTATCTAACCGAATGAATGATCTTACCTGTGATCCACAATCGGCGGTGGTTGTTTATATGTTTGTCGATATATACATGAAGTTCAATTTCTATGCTGATATTTGTTTGTAAATTATAGCTTTTATTTTCATTTGTTTTTTATTTTTTGCCGGTCGGTTTCTTTTGTAATGTTGTCCCCTTATATATATATATATATCACTTCCGGCTGTGATAACTCAAATTTTGGATCTGAGGCGGATTACGGCGGTGACGACCTGAACTTAGGATCCGAGGCGGATGTATGGAAATGGCAAGGGCAGTAGCCCCCCAAAAAATATATTTAAAATGTAAATATTTTTAAAAAAATTCTTTGAACCCCCTAACCTAAATGTTATATATTATACTGGTCCCAAACAAACTTTTCTGTTTCCACAACTACTTGGAACATTGCCGAATGAATCAGCGTTCTTCATCACCAACCGCGTTGAGAAGGTGAAGATATAATTAACAAGAAGAAAATATTGATGATGAAGATGACCATAACTGAAAACATAGGTGAAGAAAAGGACAGTGTGAGGCCCACCAGTTATTAATGAGACAACATAAGGAAATACATATGCATGCATCCACACGAACCCAAGCCTTAATTACTTGACTCTCTCACTTTCTTTCAACTTTTAATTTATTTAATTATTAGATGATGACACATTTATTCTGTCTATATATATGATACTAGCAATCAAGGTAGGTATACGGTCAATGTTGGAGATCAAATTTTACAGAAGTTAATTGAATCAGCTAGCTATAACTAGTATTCCTTTTTGTAACTGCAAGGAAGATTCAAAGGTAAATCTCCTAGTAATTTCTTTGTTCATATCTCAAACTTTATAGCCTCCCTCTTGTATTCAAAGAAAACGGCAATCTAGCCAGCCAAATAGACTAACCACGGCACGACAAAAAAGAAATAAAAATAAAATAATAATGAAGTGTGCTAACTAGAACAGATTATGAAAATTGTGATTAAAACAAGTAAATTTCTTGGTGATTACCTAGGGTTTTTCCAAATCTTGGTATTCATGCTTTCAATTTCAATGCACTAGAACAGATTATGAAAATTGTGAATAAAACAAGTAATTTCTTGGAGATATCCTAGGGTTTATCCAAATCTTGGTATTCCTGCTTTGAATTTCAATGCTACTATGCCGATCCGAGCTTTTTACCTAATTAAATACATCATATGATCGTACTGATTGATAAACAACAGAAAAAAATAGAAATTAAACAAAATAAAATCTTAACCGCTCATTGTCTAATCCAGATCACTTTCTCCATATGTATTTGTTATCAAAAGTGTTGGGTATGACTCAAATTTCCAAAGGTTACCAAATGGGATTCAACCAATGCGGAGACTTCCTGGACACATGGGAAACATTTGGAAGTATAATGTTGCGTTTGAGGGATTCTTGAAGACACAGAAGAACTGAAACGGCTGAAGGGTGCTATCCCTAGCGCTGTGCATCAGACAACGGTCTAGGGAGCACTATGCCTTAGAGATAGCAATGATGTGCCTTGCGCTATGCAATGCACAACAGCAAGGACAGCAATTCAATTCCAAGTATTTGTGATGTGCCTTGCGCTGTGCATTGCACAACGGTAAGGACAGCGATTTTGGGTGATAAAGTGCATGGATCGCGGTTTTCTGAGCGATGTAATTTCAGGTGACATTAACACGGCGTAGAGAGTAGGTGGCCAACCATGATCCAAACCATAATCAATCATAAGCATGTGTGAATCAAGAAATATTAGCGGAAAAGGAAGTATTCTGTTTCTGCAAGTTCTTGCGCTCAAAGGAAAAAGATTTATCTTTACAAGAAGACTTATGCATAAAAGGAATCAATATTTATATGGAACAAGAAAGTCTTGTACATATAAAAGATAGATATCCCTGTAGGTTTAAAACTCCATGTAACTCATATAAATAGACTATAATAACTAGGTTATTGTGTGTGGAGCAAATAGAAAATACTAGAGAGATATCAAAGAGTAAGCATTGGGTGTAATCGGGTTTGGGGTGTTTTTTTAAAGAGAGAATCATGAGTGTGTAGTTGTAATAATTTACTACCTAGTGGAACTTTCTCTTATCGTCATGACGGTCGTGGTTTTTCCCTTTTCTTTAGTTTCCACATAAAATTCTTATGTTGTGCATGTGATTGGATTGTTTATTTCTTTCATCTTATTTTTCCTTTTGCTTTTGTTTGTTTGTGGACTATCTGGCAACACTTCCGCGTAGTGATTGTTTGTTAACAAGTGGTATCAGAGCCCCAGTTGCCTAATAGTGGTCTTAACAAACTGTTATGGCAAAGATAATGAGATTCGAGGTTGAGAAGTTCAATGGGAAGATTAACTTTGGCATGTGGCAAGTTCAAGTCAAGGATCTATTAATCTAATATGGGCTACACAAGGCGTTGAAGGGCAAGCCAATCCCTAGAAAACATGTGATGAGCGATGATGGTTGGGAGGATTTGGATGAGAAGCATGTAAGTGTGATACCATTGTGTTGGGATTTATGCCATAAAGCTTGTAATATGTAAATGTTATAAATTTAATAATAAAAGAAGTAGTTATTTCATTCAAATATATTAATTTATACACTTATATTATATATGTAAACATCTAAGATTGCTAGATGTAATCTCAAACTGAGTATATGAATGTCATATACAGAGGAATTCAATTCGAGACATGCAATCTAAATAGTCCGTAGAAAGTAAATAAAGCTGGGTACTTTATTTGTGATTAATCAATAGCTACGGTCATATAGGACTGTGCCACGATCTATATGAATCTGTCACTAAGATCTGTTAGTTGAAAAGATTCATATATATATATATCAACTAATGATAGCTATATATGGGTGATCTAAATCCTGAGTGTCTTACTGACTCCTTCAGGTTAGATCGTGGCTTTTGATTTACCATGGGTGAGATCAGAATATCATTCTCGGTCAATATTTCCGTATCTTGGAATCACGATTTAGCTTGTGGCTGGAAAGGTATGCGCACAATAGTGGAATCCACTCCTTCTTGCGAGAAATAGATAAGTAGTTCTCTTAAGATTTGATTCGAGGCTTGAACGATTAAGAGCGCTCTCCTTCTTCCGTAAAGGAATGAAAGCTATAATCATTCAAGAGAATCAATGGTACTTAAAGGAAAATATATAATTAGAGAGGTATAACGGACTTTATGACCTAGCTCTAATTATGAACTACTTGTAGAGGATCATGTCATATGTAATAGCTATATCAATGGACACTGATAAAATTGGCTGTGTAAAACATCTACAGTTACAAGCGTACAACCTTGGGTTTTTAGTGGAATAACTCCAAGGTTAATAATTGTGAAATATTAATTAAATAGTTTAATTAATTTTTTCTAAGAATTATTGGAGCTCAAAACTATGGGTCAATTAGATTCCCTTACTAGCCCTATACGATTGATAGTAACAAAGACTCACGGAGAATTGGATGGTCCAATTAATTGTGTTACGAAAGTAACTTAAATATATTTTAGGAATTAATTAAATGATGTGATTATTTAATTAATATATTATTTAATTGTTGAATTAAATGTTATTAAATAATATGATTATGTAATTGACATATTAATAATTAGGAATTATTAAATTGTCATATGGAGGTTTTAGTTTCTAACCTTGACAAGAGCAAATAAAATAATAAGTGATTATTTTTATTTACTCTAAATAGATCAAAGGTTTAAACTCTAGTAAAAAGTAATAATTAAAAAAGGATTTAAAATCATAGTTTAACTTGGATTATTAAACCCTAGATTCCTAGTATATAAGATATACTTGTCAGGAAAAAGAAGCTAATCAAAACCCTAGAAAGACACAGAGGGTGCGGCCACATAAGAAAAAAAAAAGTTTTTTTTTTTTTCTCTTGCTTGCAGGGTTGGCCGAATTCTACAGGGGAGCAAGGTGTTGTCTTCCAGTTCTCTCAAGCCCCCATTCAACTGTTTCTGGAATCCGTGACGTGCCCACATACACAGTTGCTAGATCGTGAGACATAGCTAGGAAGGCTTAGTGATATTGGATCGAAAAGAAGGATCAAAAAGAAAATGAATGAGTGTTTTTCAAAGGTATGAAAATAAATCTCTTCCTAATATTCGTATATATACAAAAGGTCCCAAGAAAACAATAGACAATTTTTGAAACCTATCGTTCTTAATTTTATTGATTAATTTCAAATTAAAACCCTTTATTTTCCGCTGTGCGACTTACAATTGGTATCAGAGCCAATTTTGTAATACACAAATATGTTATATTTGTCATCAAAGTCTTTTCGATATGTATGATATGTGTGGCACAATCTAGGGTTGTATGATGTTTATATATATATATATATTTATAAACATGGTTGATCGTTAATTGTATGGTACGATGAGTTTAGTTAAATTCGTTTCGGGTTGTAATAATTAGTTATTAAATATTTTTTTCCGTATGTAATCTTTCTATGTAAATCAATATTTTGTAATATAATTATATAACCGTTTATGAAGAACAAGATACGAGAAGATGAAAAAGTCAGACGTATGTTGGACACCCAAAACAATGCTGTGTGCAAGTGTTGAACGTAAGCACAACTGCAAATTGTTGCACGCAATATCACATACCAAGTTGTTCTTGCTTTTTATCATATATATATATAGGGTCATACTACCTTACTGGTCCAATAACGTTATTGGAGTTAATAACAACCATTAGATTGGAAAAAAACAAATCCTATGGATGTTATTAAAATTTAAAATTAATGTTTTTTATTACAGTAAAAACTTGAAACCCTTTTAACAGGTTTCTTTTTATTTTCTTTTCAAAAAAATAATAATTGCAAAAGATAAGAAAGTATACAGCTAATAAAAGATTATTTTAAAAAAATATGAAATATAAGATTATTTTAAAAAAATATGAAATATGACGGTTATTGGATTAACATCTTGATAGAGAAAATAAAAAATAAAAAAACCATGAAATTAATCAAACCTTGAACCCTAAACAAAATTCGCCCCCCCCCCCCCCCCCGAAGGTAGTGGTTTCTCACAGATTTATTGGAGAATATTCATTGTTTTTCTTTTTTGCTATCTGTGGCTTTAAAAAGAGGTATATTGTCTGTCTCTTAATAAAAATCATGTGATAGTTTTTTGAACTTAGAGTTTTGCATTGTTTAATTTATTTATTTTGTTATTTATTTTGTTGCTTTACTGTATTCCATGTATTTTTTTTTTTTTTTTGGGAGCAGTATTGAATGTGATTTGATGTGAGGTTTATGGTTTTTTCTTCTTCTAGGCTTGGTAGTTTCAAAACTAAGAAAAATAGACAATAATAGGGAAAAAACTGATGTATTGTACTTTAAAAAAAAAAAATGATGTATATCAAAACCGTAAATAGTCCAAATTTGCACTGTTTAATTTATTATTTTTGTTGTTTTATTGTATTCCATGTAATTTTTTTTGGAGCAGTAATCGATGTGATTTGATGTGAGGTTTAGGGTTTTTTTCTTCTTCTGGTCTTGGTAGTTTCAAAACTAAGAAAAATATACAATAATCGGAAAAGAGAAACTAATGTATTGTACTTAAAAAAAAAATAAAAATGAAACTGATGTATATCAAACCCTTAAATTTTTTTGAAAAGAAAAGAGAATCAATTGAAACTCATTATATATAAAACAAATCCACAATCCCGATTACAACTACAAAAATGTTGCTCATTGCTAGCGAGACTAGAAACATCCAAGACTGCCTTCATCTCTGTAATTATATACATAGAATCATGACACATTTTCTCCCATCTGATAAATAAACTTCAATAAACCGAACCTTGTAACTTCATATATAAATCAACAAAAAATTTCACCAACTCCAAAGAGCATACCTATCTACTGATCAAACCCTTAAATTGTCCGAATTAATAAAACCCCAGACATAATTGCCTTCTTTCATCTGCATCTTAGTTTTGTTTTTTTGTTTTTTTATTTATTTTATAATTAAAATCATGAAGTGAGTTTTTTTTTTTTTTTAAATAACTTTTTTTTATTCTTAAGAAAAACAACAAATGTCCTTAATTGTTCTAAATTCATGATATATAATGCCAAAGGAAGAAAAAATAACAAATATTAAAGATATGAATCTAGAAACCAAAATACCCGATTCACTCTGAAGATTTTCTCTATCTCAACAGAAAAGTTCCACCTCAGCCCATCTTGCTTATCTAGCTACCTCAACCAAGTCTATGTTCAGCAGATTGTAATTACTCAGCTGATAATCAAGTTAAACTTTATCAATTAGAGTTTAGAAACCATGATCATGATTAGTACCATAGCCGATGATGCTCTCTAAAAAAAAAAAAGGTAGATTAGCTTAACTGACTTTATATAGGTAGTACTAGCTTCTAGAAGCTGACATGTTTATTGAAGCTTTATGCATATAAAGCAAGGGCGGAGGCAAGTGGAGACTACACCAGGCTGTAGCACTAGGCTGTAGCCCGATCCAAACTTTTCAAATAAAAAAATTTATATATGAACTCTCATCACTCATTTCTGGTGACAGCACCACACTACACTATCATTTTTTATCCATCACTCTCCAACATTTATTTATTTTTAATAATTTAGCGGGCATACTCTCTGAGTTATAATTTTTTTAATAATTTAGTGCAGTGGCGAAGCCAGGATTTCTAATCTGGGGGGCTAAACTAGGCGGCTCTGGCCGCTGCGAGGAAGGCCTTCCTAGGATTGATGTAGTCCAGTTGTGTAGGCCTTCCTAGTTGTAGCGCGCTAGCGCTTTACTTGTGTCCCACTAAATTTTAAAAAAAATTATAAGTCAGAGAGTATGCTCGCTAAATTATTTTAAAAAAAAAAATGTTGGAGAGTGATGGATCAAAAATGCTAAGTCAGAGAGTGTGCCCACTGAATTATTAAAAAAAAAAAAATGTTGGAGAGTGATGGATCAGAAATGATAGTGTGGTGTGATGTCGGTGTGGTGATGTCACTAGAAATGAGTATGAGAGTTCATATATAATTTTTTTTTTATTTGAAAAGTTTGAATCGGGCTACAGACTGGTGTAGTCTTCACTTACCTCCGCCCTTGATTTAGTGGATTTAGTGGGACACAACTGGACTACATCACTCCACTTTGTTTAAGGGTGCCGATATTGACACCCATAAATATGATAAGTACACCCATATTTTAATAAAAAAATTAATTACAAAAATATCTCAATAAGAATTTACCGATAAGGACAAATTAGTTTTATTAAAAATAAACTAAATACCATGTACACCCATTAATTACATCCATATCTTCAACTATATCACTTTATTAAAAATAAAAACAAAAACTAAACCTTAAAGGCAACACTTCGGTTATCTTTAACTCATGAGTTTCGAATTCTTTTGCGTATATTCTTGCTAAGAAAGGTTCGCCTTCAACAGGGGAATACATCAAGTGGGGCAATTTGTAGCTTTTCCTCTTGTTGTTGAGGTTTTTCTCTTTGGTTTGGTTTCGTTTTGTGTGTGGCTCAACTGTGCTTGTGCTCTCTGTTTTGTTTCTCTGCTTTTCCTATTGTTGTTTGCTTGATGTAGGCTTGCTGTGGATGTTCTGTGTTGCATTTGTTTCCCTTGTTTGACTTTTGTGTTGTGGGCGTTTTTATGTCCTGGCCTCCACTTTTGTTTTGGTTGTTTTCCTTCAATAAAGCTTGCCGTTTCAAAAAAATAAATAAACCCTAACAAGCTTTCTAAATTTTCCCACAAATTCACTGCTTGATTTCTTGCTTAATTACTTAATTCCCCAATTTCTAGCAATGTCGACTATAACAAGTGGGTTTCCATCAAGAACTTCCATGTTGGGGACATCATTAGTATATAACTTACTCTTCCGCTTCTTCTTTTTTTTGTCCATATTGTTATGATATTTTAAATCTGTTGAACCAATTTCTTTCAAGATTTCATATTAACACAATATGCTTATATACCACATTTGAGTACAATAATCAATTAGGAGTGTTAATAACTTAAAAGGGTTTATAAATAAATTGTATTAAAATGAAAACATTCATTTAAATAAGGGTATTATTGGTACTAAGATGGGTGTTTATAGTAATGTTTTAATTTTAAATTTTAGGCATGGGTGTACTTATAAATATAAGTGTGTTTATCATATTTATGGGTGTCAATATCCGCACCCTTTGTTTAATTAAAATGAGTTGCTACATGATACGACAACGTTTATCGTTACACATCAAACCAATATGAAATTGTTACCACAAACATTTTAACTACAACTTTCTATGTGAAACTTGTTATAAAACACATATATTTTGTTACTCATATAAATTGAGTTGTTACATTCTAAGTTAAAGTTGTTACAAGCTATAACTTTATTGTTACACATCATGTCATATTTGTTACAACATTAAATCGTTATCATATACATCTTAATTAATTTTTTTTATGTAAAACTTGTTATATAGTACAAATATTTTGTTACCCATTAAAAATGAGTTGTAACAATTACATGATAGGATAACATTGTTACAACTTACAATTTTATCGTTACACATCAAGCCAACGTGAAATTGTTACCACAAACATTTTAACTACAACCTTTTACATGAAACTTGTTACACAACACATATATTTTGTCACCCATATAAATCAAGTTGTTACATGCTACATTAAAATTGTTACGAGCTATGACTTTATTGTTACACATCATGTCAGATTTGTTACAACATTAAATCATTACCACATACATCTTAATTAAAAAATTTTATGTAAAACTTGTTACATAATACGAATATTTTATTAAACATATAAAATGAATTGTTACATGATACAATAATGTTGTTACGACTTACAACTTTATCGTTACAATTTACAACTTTATCGTTACACATTAAACCAACGTGCAATTGTTACCACGAACGTTTTAACTACAACTTTCCATTTGAAACTTGTTATAAGTCAAAGAGTGTGCCCGCTAAATTATTAAAAAAAATTAAATGTTGGAGAGTGATGGATCAGAAATGATAAGTCAGAAAGTGTACCCGCTGAATTATTAAAAAAAAAATTAAATGTTGGAGAGTGATGGATCAGAAATGATAGTGTGGTGTGGTGTGGTGTCAGTGTCAGTGTGGTGCTGTCACCGGGAATGAGTACGAGAATTCATATATAAATTTTTTTATTTGAAAAATTTGGACTAGGCTACAGCCTGGTGTAGTCTCCACTTGTCTCCGCCCTTGATTTAGTGGGACACAACTGGACTACATCACTCCACTTTGTTTAATTAAAATGAGTTGTTACATGATACGACAACGTTGTTACAACTTACAACTTTATCGTTACACATCAAACCAATGTGAAATTGTTACCACAAACATTTTAGCTACAACTTTCTATGTAAAACTTGTTACAAAACACATACATTTTGTTACCCATATAAATCGAGTTATTACATTATAAGTTAAAGTTGTTACGAGTTATGACTTTATTGTTACACATCATATCATATTTGTTACAACATTAAATAATTGATTATTTTTTTATGTAAAACTTGTTACATAGTACGAATATTTTGTTACCCATTAAAAATGAGTTGTTACATGATACAACAACATTGTTACAACTTACAACTTTATCGTTACACATCAAACCAACATGAAATTGTTACCACAAACATTTTAACTACAACCTTTTATATGAAACTTGTTGCACAACACATATATTTTGTCACCCATATAAATCAAGTTGTTACATGCTACGTTAAAATTGTTACGAGCTATGGCTTTATTATTACACATCATGTCAAATTTGTTACAACATTAAATCATTACCACATACATCTTAATTAAAAAAATTTATGTAAAACTTGTTACATAATACGAATATTTTATTACACATAAAATAAGTTGTTACATGATACAACAATGTTGTTACGACTTACAACTTTATCATTACAATTTACAACTTTATTGTTACACATTAAACCAACGTGCAATTGTTACCACGAACGTTTTAACTACAACTTTCCACGTGAAACTTGTTATAAGTCAGAGAGTGTGCCCCGCTAAATTATTAAAAAAAATTAAATGTTGGAGAGTGATGGATCAGAAATGATAAGTCAGAGAGTGTGCTCGCTGAATTATTAAAAAAAATTAAATGTTGGAGAGTGATGGATCAGAAATGATAAGTCAAAGAGTGTGCTCGCTGAATTATTAAAAAAAAATTAAATGTTGGAGAGTGATGGATCAGAAATGATAGTGTGGTGTGGTGTCAGTGTGGTGCTGTCACCATGAATAAGTATGAGAGTTCATATATAAATTTTTTTATTTGAAAAGTTTGGACTGGGCTACAGCATGGTGTAGTCTCCACTTGCCTCCGCCCTTGATTTAGTGGGACACAACTGGACTACATCACTCCACTTTGTTTAATTAAAATGAGTTGTTACATGATACGACAACGTTGTTATAACTTACAACTTTATCGTTACACATCAAACCAATGTGAAATTGTTACCACAAACATTTTAACAACAACTTTCTATATGAAACTTGTTACAAAACACATACATTTTGTTATCTATATAAATCGAGTTGCTACATTCTAAGTTAAAGTTGTTACGAGCTATGACTTTATTGTTACACATCATGTCATATTTGTTACAACATTAAATCGTTACCACATACATCTTAATTGATTTTTTTTATGTAAAACTTGTTACATAGTACGAATATTTTGTTACCCATTAAAAATGAATTGTTACATGATAAGACAACATTGCTACAATTTACAACTTTATCGTTACACATCAAACCAATATGACATTGTTACCACAAACATTTTAACTACAACCTTTTACATGAAACTTGTTACACAACACATATATTTTGTCACCCATATAAATTAAATTGTTACATGCTACGTTAAAATTGTTACGAGCTATGACTTTATTGTTACACATCATGTCAGATTTGTTACAATATTAAATTATTACCACATACATCTTAATTAAAAAAAATTATGTAAAACTTGTTACATAATACGAATATTTTATTACACATATAAAATGAGTTTTTACATGATACAACAATATTGTTACGACTTACAACTTTATCGTTACACATTAAATCAACATGCAATTGTTATCACTAACGTTTTAACTACAACTTTCAACGTGAAACTTGTTACAAACCACATATATTTTGTTACTCATATAAACTGATTTGTTACTTGCTATGGTAAAGTTGTTACTGGCTACGATTTTATTGTTACATATCACTTAAAATTTGTTACAAAATTAAAATTATTACCACACACATCTAAATTATAAATTTTTATCCAAAATTTGTTACATTGTACACAAATTATGTTACACTTAATTTATCATATAAAAAATAATAAAATAATTATAAATATTTAAAATGAAATTTTAATTCAAAAATTATTAGGTTACAAATATTTTAAAAACTTAAATCAAATAATTATTAATTTCCAAATATAATACATCAAAAATATTTTAAAAATTAAGATATTTATTTATTTATTTATTTCAAAAAATAATAATAGTTTCAAATATAATTTTTTTTACTATTTTAAATATGTTATATTATAAATGTTTTATTAAATTAAATACAAATTCAAATAATAATAAAAAAATCATATATTTATTTAAATCACATACATAAGATTATTGTGAGGATATGCATCATCCTTATCTAATTATCATTTAAAATTATTTAACACAATTATTTAAATTAAATTAAATTGGATTATTATATTTTTATAATAAAATAATTTGAAAGTAACTGGTTAACTGGTTATAACCAGTTACTTCATTTTTTTTCAAGTGCTTGGTTGCCACATGTCAACCAAGCATTGGAGGAATGTTGTAATAAAACTCCAATAACGTTATTGAGATTTAATCTCCCAACAATGTAGCCATATCCTATATATATATAGTGTTGCACGTAAGCTCACAAAATATAAAAATATAAGGCAACAGCTGTGGCAGCAACGCACAACTTGCAATGGTTGATGTAGCGCATGGCATGCATGCGCCAGAACAGCAGCTGCGCAAAGGTTGCGCAAGGGATGTCGCGAGCTTGGCGCTAGGCATGTACGTGCTGCGCTGTTGTGTGCAAAGGGTGGTAGCAGCACGCGAGTGTCACGCAAGGCTGCTGCACACAGCTACCCTCTCGTGCGGACGACGGCTACGTGCGAAAGCACAATGCCGAGTGTTCATGACTCTAGGGTTTATGTATTTGGAAGCGTGAATGGGCCGGATTTTTTTTTTTTTTTTTTTTTAAATAACTTGAGCCTCCAATAAATGTTAAGTGTAACATATGGGCCTTAGTTTAATGATTCATGAGATGGATCACTTTTAAAAATATTAGGGTTAATCAAGTTGGACTTGGTTAAAAGCCCATTAGATGTAAAAGATGGACTTGAAGAAAAAGAGATTACAAGAAGACCAAGGAATACCTTGGATTAAATTTTTGTAATTAGATTTTTTTTTTTTTTTTTTTTTTTTTTTTTTTTTTTTTTTTTTTATAAAGTTAGATAGTTCATTGTACTCAGTTAACTCATGCATATTTTATTTATGCGATGATTAAAGTATTGTCATGCATACTTATGCCATATAGATTAGATGTGCCTACACTTGCATTATAATATATCATACATGATTAATAGCTCATTTATTTTATATGATGTTTATTTCTTTTAATATGATTAAAATTGAACAATCACATAAATGGCTATTAATAATGAGACTAGTTTTTAGGAGTAAAAACTTGGTAATTCTCATTAATTACTGATCTTTCTTTAAAGAGTTTAATTAAATAGATTAGTAAAGCCCAATACATTATCAAGATTAATATGATTAAGGCCTTAATAATAATTGGACCAAATAATGTGATTTAGTTTTAATAGTTAAAACTTGGTAATTCTCACATTTTATTCTAGTCTATTTAAAGTAGTTTGCATAGATTAGAATTCAAATAATAAATTAGTTTTTAATAGTTAAAAATCTAGTTTATTATTAATGTTAGTAGGATGAGATTCTAGTAACATAACCTAAAAGAGCTAGATTTTTCTTAGCCATTTAATCTAGGTTCATCTAGAAACACTAGAAAACCCTAACAAGCAAATAGTGAGTGGGAGAGGGATATATAACATTATGTCCCGCAGTCTCCATCATTAGTAGAATACCGTGAGATTCAAGTGTGGCCTAGAGACGGCTTTGTTTTCGTCTTCCCTAAGGAAGGTCTCCATAAGAGTCAATACCAAGGTTAACTTCCTAATTGATAGGATTTCTGGATGTATTTTGGGACTGACTGACCCTAAGGCAGCTCAAGTTAAGTTTTAGAGATCTGAAATGATGGGTTATACTCATCAGGATTTAATTAAATAGTTAATTATAATCCTGACTAAAATAAACGATGATTAAATTATATAAGAATAAAGAGTTATTATGGAGTATCATTTAATTAAGAATGTCTCGATCTGACATACAAGAACTTGACCTACCCTAAGGTGGCACTTACTTGTGGCATATTGGATTATCGTGGCATAGTAACCTTTTTAGGGATTTTTATTGTTCATTAAATATGTTTCATGCATCATGTTTAATTATATGCCAAATTATTTTATATATGATTTAAATGTATGAATAAATGAATAAGTTTTTATTTATGTTTATTTCAGCAATGTTTACTGCTTTATTTTCAATACTTGCCAACAACAAATTAATCAGAGATAACTATACAAAATGGAAAAACAACATTAATGCAATCATGGCCACCAAAGACCTAAAATTTGTGCTTACGGAGGAATGTCCTCCACAGCCTGCATCCAACGCAACACGAACTGTTCATGAGGCCTACGAAAAATGGATTTCAGAAAATGAAAAGACATGCATTTACTTGCTAGCTAGCATGACAGAAGTGCTTTATACAAAACATGAAGCAATGACCACAACATATGAGATGATGAAGTCATTGCAAGCCATGTTTGGGCAACCTTCTGAGTAAAAGCGGCACGAAGCTGTTCGTTCCGCGATGATTGCTCGTATGAAGGAAGGATCATCAGTCCAAGAACATGTCCTGGGTATGATGTCCTATTTCAATACTAATGAAGTCAATGGTGGGACCATAGATGAGGCTTGCCAGGTGAGCATCATATTAACAACTCTTCCAAAGAGCTTTGATCAGTTCAAAAGCAATTATGGGATGAACAAGTTGAAGTTCAATCTAACTCAGTTACTTAATGAGCTCACAACTTTTGAGTCTATGATTAAGGACAACAAAAGTAAGACCGGTAAGGCAAATGTTGTTGAACCATCTTCCTTTGGATTAAAGACAATGAAGAGGTCTGTTGGCAAGGCAAAGGCTGAGAAGAAACAAGTTCAAAATAATAAGAAGAGCACCATAACTGACAAAGCAAAAGGGAAGTGTTTCCATTGCGATAAGGTTGGTCATTGGAAGAGGAATTGTTCATAGTACCTCAAGAAGCTCTCTAAGAAGAAGAAAGTGAAAGGTAAATCTGATTTACTTGTCATTGAAATGTGTTTAGTGGAAGATGAGTCTTTACCTTGGATAGTTGATTCAGGGGCAACTAACAATGTTTGTTCTTCTTTACAGTTGACTGATTCTTGGATAGAGATTGAGGAGGGGGCCTTCTCAATGCGCGTTGGAACAAGGAATGTCGTTTCAGCAAGAGCAGTGGGAGCAGTTAGACTAGCTTTTAATAATAATTGTTTTCTTTCATTAGACAATGTTTATTACATTCCTGAATTTACAAGGAATTTGGTTTCTGTATCCAGATTATTGGAACATTTATATTCAGTTTCTTTTAATAATAAATAAGTTATTGTTTCTAGAAATGATTTGAATATTTGTTCTGGTTTGATTGAAAATAGCTTGTATGTTTTGAGACTATCATTACATACATCACTACTTAATACTGAATTGTTTAAAGTTGAAAAACCTAAAACAAAGCGACAAAAGATTTCTCCAAATAATGAGACGTATCTATGGCATTTAAGACTTGACCATATCAACCTTGACACGATAGATAAACTAGTAAAAGGCGGATCTTTAAGTCAATTGGAGATTGGCACTTTACCTGTCTGTGAGTCTTGTTTAAAAGGTAAAATGACCAAGAGACCTTTTACTGGAAAAGGGCTTAGAGTTATACAACCACTAGAGCTTAAACATTCAGACGTTTGCGGACTTATGAATGTTAAAACTAGGGGTGGTTATGAGTATTGTGTCACTTTTAGAGATGATTACTCAAGATACGAATATGTTTACCTAATGCAACGTAAGTCAAAAATATTTGAAAAGTTCAAAGAATTCTGAGCTGAAATTGAGAACCAATTAGGTAAAACTATCAAAGCTCTACGATTAGATCATGGAGGTGAGTATTTCGACCAAGAGTTCGAGAACTATTTGGTTGAGCATGGAATTATGTCCCAACTCACAGCTCCAGGAACACCACAACATAATGGTGTAGAGGAGAGGAGAAATAGAACCCTGATGAAAATGGTGAGATCTATGATTAGTGTCTCATCATTGCTAAACTCTTTTTGGGGATATGCACTACAAACTGCGGCTTATATATTGAATGTAGTTCCATCCAAATATGTTCATAAGACTCTTCTAGAGTTGTGGAATGGTCGTAAAGCTAGTTTGCTACATTTTCGCATATGGGGGGTGTCCAGTACATGTACTAAAGAACAAATTTGGAAAGTTGGAACCTTATTCATAAGTATGCCTATTTGTAGGATATTCAAAAGAGACTGGAGAGGGTACTTCTATAGTCCACAAGAAAACAAAGTGTTTGTGTCGACAAATGCAACGTTTCTTGAGGAAGACTATATGAATGATCATAAGCCTCGAAGTAAGATTGTATTAAATAAATTAAAAACTAGATCAACTAGTAAACAATCAACAAGAATTGTTGATGATGTTGTTGTTCCATTAACGTCTGATAGTCAGACGGTTCCTAGTCAGATCACACTACCACCTAATCGTAGTGGGAGGATAGTACGACAACGTGATCACTATTTAGGTATTGGAGAGGCATAGGGTGTCATCTCTGATGATAGTGTGGATGATTCATTGTTATTTAAACATGCAATGGAAGACTTTGACAAAGAGGAATGGCTTAAATGCATGAATTTCGAGATGGAGTCCATGTACTCTAACTCAGTCTGGGAACTTATAGACTTACTTGATGGAATAAAACCCATAGGAAGTAAGTGGATCTACAAGAGAAAGAGAAGAGTAGACAGAAAGGTAGAGACCTTTAAAACAAGGCTACTGGCAAAAGGGTTATACCCAAAAGGAGGGGGTTGATTTTGACGGGACCTTTTTGCCAATGGCTATGGATGTCCATTACAGCCCATTTCGATAATGAAATGTGGCAAATGGACGTCAAGACTGCATTTTTGAATGGCAATCTTGACGAAAGCATCTACATGATGCAACCAGAGGGATTCGTGTCCCAAGATCAAGAGCAAAAAGTTTACAAGTTGTAAATGTTTATTTATGGACTGAAGCAAGCATCTAGATCTTGGAACATCAGGTTTGATACTGCTATCAAAACCTATGGCTTCAAGCAAAACATCATTGTTTCTACAAGCACATCATTGACAAGAAGGTAATTTTCCTGATCCTTTACCTAGATGATAACATACTCATTGGGAATGATGTGTGAGTATTATCGGAAGTAAATAGATGACTTGCTAACCAATTCCAAATGAAAGATTTGGGAAAGGCGAGTTATGTTCTAAGGATCCAATTAATAAGGGATCGTAAGAACAAACTATTAGTATTGTCTCAAGCATCATATATCGACAAAATTCTTGTGCGATTCTCGATAGAGAACTCCAAGAAAGGTAATCTACCTTTTAGTGTCCTAAGACACCTCAAGAAATTGAGGATATGAGACGAGTTCCATATGCGTCAGTAGTAGGCAGTCTCATGTATGCTATGCACAAGACCTAACATATGCTTCATAATGGGAGTAGCCAGTAGATTCTAGTCTAACCCTGAATTGGATCATTAGGTGGCTGTAAAGCTTATTCTCAAGTTTCTTCAGAGAACAAGAAACTATATGTTAGTATATTCAGAACTAGATTTGATCTCGTTAGGATATATGGATTCTGACTTTCAGGCAGACATGGATTTTAAGAAATCCATGTCTAGGTCAGTATTTACCCTTGATGGTGGAGCCGTAGTATGGAGGAGTATCAAGCAATCTTGTATTACTGATTCCACTATGGAAATTGAATATATAGCAGCTTATGAAGCAGCTAAAGAAGAGGTATGGCTCTGTAAGTTCTTGAGTGATCTGGAAGTTGTTCCAAACTTGGTTAAGCTCATAACACTTTATTGTGATAATAGTGATGCAGTGGCTAATTCTAAAGAACCAAGAAGCCATAAAAAGGAAAACATATAGAGAGGAAGTATCATCTCATAAGGGAGATAATGCAGAGAGATAATCATACTGATCCATTTACAAAGACCTTAAAGGCTAAAGTTTTTAAAGGTCACCTAAAGGGTCTAAGATTACGAGACATATCTTATATGCTGTAGTGCAAGTGGGAGATTGTTGGGATTTATGCCCTAAAGCTTGTAATATGTAAATGTTATAAATTCAATAATAAAAGAAGTAGTTATTTCATTCAAATATATTAATTCATATGCTTGTATTATATATGCAAACATCCAAGATTGCTAGATGTAATCTCAAACGAAGTATATGAATGTCATATATAGAGGAATTCAGCTTGAGACATGTAATCTAAATAGTCTGTAGAAAGGAAATAAAGCTGAGTACTTTATTTGTGGTTAATCTACAGCTACGGTCCATTCCGTATTTTATGGTGGTCTTAACCTAGACTACTCATATGGTGTTATGAGAATGGAGGCACCTTATATGATGTGATCATATAGGACTGGGCCACGATCTATATGAATCTATCACTAAGATTCGTTGGTTGAAAAGATTCATATATATCGACTAATGATGGTTATATATGGGTGATCTAAATCTTGAGTGTCTTATGTACTCCTTCAGGTTAGATCGTGGTTTTTGATTTACCATGGGTGAGATCGGAATATCATTCTCGGTCAATATCTCTGTATCTTGGAATCACGGTTTAGCTTATGGCTGGGAAGGTATGCGCACAATAGTGGAATCCACTCCTTCTTGCAAGAAGTAGATAAGTAGTTCCCTTAAGGGTTGATTTGGGGCTTGAACGATTAAGAACGCTCTCCTTCTTCCGTAAAGGAATGAAAGATATAATCATTCAAGAGAATCAATGGTACTTAAAGGAAAATATAATTAATGAGGTATAACGGACTTTATGACCTAACTCTAATTATGAACTACTTGTGGAGGATCATGTCATATATAATAGCTATATCAATGGACACTGATAAAATTGGTTGTGTAAAACATTTACAGTTACGAGAATATAACCTTGGGTTTTTAGTGGAATAACTCCAAGGTTAATATTTGTGAAATATTAATTAAAGAGTTTAATTAATTTTTTCTAAGAATTATTAGAGCTCAAAACTGTGGGTCTATTAGGTCCCTTTACTAGCCTTATACGATTGATAGTAACAAAGATTCATGGAAAATTAGATGGTCCAATTAATTCTGTTACAAAAGTAACTTAAATATATTTTGGGAATTAATTAAATGATACGATTATTTAATTAATGTATTATTTGTTGAATTAAATGTTATTAAATAATATGATTATTTAATTGACATATTAATAATTATGAATTATTAAATTGTCATATGGAGGTTTCAGTTTCTAACATTGACAAGAGCAAATAAAATAATAAGTGATTATTTGTATTTACTCTAAATAGGTTAAAGGTTTAAACCCTAGTAAAAAGTAATAATTAAAAAAGGATTTAGAATCCTATTTTAACTTGGATTACTAAACTCTAGGTTCCTAGTATATAAGATATACTTATCAGGAAAAAGAAGCTAATCGAAACCTTAGAGAGACATAGAGGGTGTGGCCACATAAGAAAAAAAGAGTTTGTTTGTTTTTTTTTTTTTTTTCCTCTCTTGTTTGCAAGGTTGGCCAAATTCTACAGGTGAGCAAGGTGTTGTCTTCTGGTTCTCTCAAGCTTCCATTTAACTGCTCTCGGAATTTGTGACGTGCCCATACACATAGTTGCTAGATCGTGGGACAGCTAGGAATGCTTAGTGGTATTGGATCAAAAAGAAAATGAAGGAGTGTTCTTCAAAGGTATGAAAACAAATCTCTTCCTCATATTCGTGTATAAACAAAAGGTCCCAAGAAGACGATAGACAATTTTTGAAGCCTATCGTTCTTAATTTTATTGATTAATTTCAAATAAAAACCCTTTATTTTCCGCCGCGCGACTTACAAATTGTGTCTGGTCAAGAATGTTCTTACAATTATTCATGGAACATATTCTGCGAAAGAACTTAGGGAGAGGCTTGAAGAATTGTATCAAGAGAAGAGCATCTACAACCAATTCTACTTGAAGGAGCAGTTTCTCACACTGTAGTTGTCTAAAGGTACGAAGGTTTCCGATCATCTGGGAGTGCTCAATGGGATAATTTCCGAATTAGAGTCGATTGGAGTTAAAATTGATGAGGAAGACAAAGGGATAAGACTCATCTAGTCTCTTCCACCGTTTTATGCGCACATGAAGCCTATTTTGATGCATAGGAGTTCAACCATATGTTTAGGAGATGTGGC
Source organism: Acer campestre (assembly GCA_954870605.1). Lineage (NCBI taxonomy): Eukaryota > Viridiplantae > Streptophyta > Magnoliopsida > Sapindales > Sapindaceae > Acer > Acer campestre. The sequence continues at coordinate 19,747,581 of OX940799.1, read as the reverse complement.
GAACAAACTGATCTCAAAGGAAAGAAGGTTAAAGAGTGAAGGTAAATCTTCTGATAACTCTGTCCTCTTAGTTGAAAGTAGGAACAAGGGAGGCCTAAAAAACAAAGTCACTTCTTGGGGATATGGACAATCTTGACATGTTAGGAAGGATTGTCAAAATAAAAGACAAGTGTGGCTAAAGACTCCAAAGAGGTGGATCCGGCAATTGCCTCTCTTGAGTGTGATGACAGTAGTGTAGGGAAAAATACACACGGCGAAAGCGAAAAATAGGTTTAGTATAGTTTAAATTTTTTCCTTAAAGATGAACCTTAACCCCTTAATTAATTAACATATATGATTAAAAGTATCATACCTTTGTTGCGTGATCCAATTGACATTGTGTCGATAGTAATCTGTAAGATCTTCCAATCCAATCACGAAAGTGAATCACCTAGGAGTGTAGTCTCTCTTTCTTTGAATTGTGTATTTGAGGATGGATAACAAAAACTTTTCTTTTTCGTTAGTCACAATAACTTCCAAGAGATAACAAAGAACGTTCTGGTCACTTTTGAATTGCTACTAGTGCACTATCGAAGTAAGAACCATCTCTTCTCTCTTTTTCCTCTTGGCCGAATTCTCACACTAGTCTCTAGAGTTGGATTTATTTTTCAAGAAAAAGAAAATAACTCTCTAGAAAAACATTAGGGTAGCCGAAATCAATATCATGATATATATATATGGTGGCCGAATTCCCTCTTGCTTTTTAATTAGGGTTGGCCGAATTCCTTTGATGGGAATTTAGGTGGTGGACGAAATCCACACACAAAGGATATGTGTGTTGGCCGAAATCCTCTCCTCAAGAGGATTTGTGTTTCACCAAAATTCCTATCAACCTTAGAATCCAAACCCTAATCCAACTCTTTAGTGTATTATTCAATTATGACTATATCCAAAAACTTCCTTATTTGTTTAGATAAATAAATACCTTTTATTTATCCATTTACCAAACAAAGTTTTTGATATTTATTGTACTACTAACAATAGTATAACACTAAGAAACATATTTCCTAGTCAGAAAAAGACTTTGATTCTTAATTAAATAAATATTTAATTAATTAATTAATATCCATTTAATCAAATAATAAAATAATATAATATATTAGACTAAATTAATAGCCTTGTCGCCCAAGTGCTCTACATGGGCCATATATTATTTTTCCATTTTATTTAATCCATTTGACCTTAATATAAAGGCTCACATGTGAACTAAGCTCATTCTTACTAAAAGAAACAAGTCCACATGCCCTAATACAATTCTAGATTGACCCATAATTAGTCCGGTAGAATATATCAAGTGATCCATGCAAGTCTGTGTAGATTGGGGATCTTTGCGGGCTATCTAAATTTTAGCTTCAATAGACATAACCCAATCACAATCAACAAATGATTCACTTGGGTTCGATCTATTAATTTTAGTTCATTCCACTAAAGAACTAAAATTGAAGAACTAAAATTGCACTCTTAAATAAAGATAGAATAAGCAAGTATTTCTCATTCGTATCCTAGACAATCTTATTGGAGATAGTGTATCCTCATGAAGAATATCAGTAATCGCCAAGAGCTCATAGACCGTCTATAGCTCTCCAAGTTACCATATTTGCTCATATGACCACATTTTGAACTTGGATATTTTGACTTGTCCAGAAGCCATGTTTCAATAAACACTATTGAAAACTTAACATTAAGATTTAATATCCAATACCTCAAAATATCCATATGACAATATTTTACTCTCATTTAATAAATGGAGTCACGATATCCATATCTATAAATGAAGTCCTCTATCGATTAGTAAATGAATACCACCAATTTATCGAGGATAGACTATGCTATATAATCATACTCATTGACAGCTCAAATGATAACATTTGTAACCATAAGTCCATCATTTATCTCATGATTAAGATAGACTCTTCGATTGTCCTCATAATGAAAAACCTTTATCTACTGACGGTTTTAGATAAAGTATTTCATTGTTATCATGTTCAATGCACCCAGTGCACTAGAATCTTTTACTCAAAGACTCTTTGATGATTTTAGACTCATCATAACACATTTGATCCCACTCAAATGCTAGCAAAAGAATCTACAACTTTAACAAAATAAAGGTGCCCAACCTTTATCTTAAGTTGTGAACATTATTCAAGACTAACTAAAGAATTGTTGATGAGGTCGTTTGTGTACTCAACAAAATAGTAATATGGTTTTTTGGTTGATTCTTGAAAACTCTTTTAAGCCACTTAATCCTTTTTTAAAATGTGATTTGATAGCAAAATAGTGAGCAAGTTCGTTCCACAGGGAATGGAGTGTTAATTAGATAAATTGACTAATCTTTGAACAATAAAATAAATCATAGTGTTGATAGATATGTGGTTTCTAAAACCACCAATGCTAACTACTAAAATGAAAATACACAAAAATATTATGAAAAATAAAATACTCAACACCTTGATAAGAATAGTGATAAAATCAATTAAAGGGATAGCTAAGGAATAGATCGATTAACAATTGAATGTGGGTAAGCTAACTAGCTACTTTAATGTGCCAATCTCATTATGTTAACCACTTAGAGGCTTAGATTAGTGGGGTTGATATACCCACCACTAATCTATCCTATCCAATGGGTTCTCAATCACACAAGGAGTGTCAAACCTTATATGAATATATAACAAATTACTCCACTCAAGATTGCAATTAACAAGTGATATACAAGTCAATTATAATGAATGGAATCTAATTAATTTGAATGAATATAACACATAAGAGATTCATTACAAGCTAAGCTAAACCCACAACCAATTGATCCTCAAATCTATCCCCTAGATTAGGGGTTTAGTTACACATATTTGCAATAAATGAAAAGAAGTAAATAGTAAGGAAATAACCCTTGGGTCACCTTCTTTAAGCTTGATCCTTCTTCTCCTCTATGCTCCTAGATGCAAAGAATGGAAGTAGAGGATATGTCTTGGAATGTGGGTGTTTTGGTGGAAATTGACTAAGGATTTTGGTGGAGAAATGGTGGGATGAGGAATGATGTAGGGAAGGAATCAAGGCTTTGTGTTGAGGTTTGGATGGATTAGACGAGTTCAATGAGAGAAATGGAGGATGATGAAATGATGTGCCATGGATGAAGAGCTAGGTCTCAAGATGTATTCTCTGGTCTTTTTTTCTCAGATGATCGATGCCTTTGAAGATGAGAAGTCGTTCTATTTATACACACTCTTGGACATGTACTGATAACTGCTTGATTCGCTGATGTGGCGCCAAGTTCGCTATTTGGTCGCTATGGTGACCCTGGTGCGTAAAACGGTTAGATGAGAAGGTCGCCATGAAAATCATATTTCTCGCCATCTAGCAAGTGGCAACCATGAGCAATTTGTGTAGAGGTCGCCATTTGCATCTCGAGGTCACCATGACGACCATAAGTGGCGACCTTGCAAAGTGTGAAGGGGTCGCCACTTGCAGCATCAAGGTTGCCATGGCGACCATAAGTGGTGACCTTGCCTTGATTGAAAGAGGTCGCCACTTGCAAGGGGTGGTCGCCATGGCGACCCCAAGTGGCGACCCACATGATTCCTTTGAAGTCCTTCTGTCGCCATGGCGATCAAGTGGCGCCCAAATGGCGATCTTCTGATGGCTTGGAGAATCCTCTGTCGCCATGGCGCCCATGTAGCGACCTCCTCATGTCTAAGTGGTGAAAATGCATTGTTTCTTCCCATTTGTGAGGCATTTTTCACACAAGTCCTCCACTTCATCTCCATTGCTCTCGAAACCTGATAAAACCTAAAACACTCATTTTAACAACATTAAACACAGGGAAATGCCCAAGAATCAAGCGAATAGAAACGGAAATGAGGGCCAAAATCATACCAATTTTGGCTTGATCAATTGTGTCTACCTCATATATATTCAGATTTACGAACAATTCTTCTTTTCTCATAGTCTTTTGACCTTATGATAATTTACTTTGAGAATTATAATAATTAAACTATAAATACTATAAGATTTGTTAAAACAGAAATTACTTTATTAATATGATAAAATTGTCAAATGTAATATTACACTCTTGCTATTGAGCATAATCCTAACAAGTAGTGATGCCTTCTAAAGGGGTATGGACATCCTCATGGCATGACCACTAGTTGCCACGAAAGAGGATGCATTGTTGATAGCAGCTCCACAATTGTGTACGGACATTTGCTAGGAGGTGATGCAAGGTGTGTGGTGGACAAGAATGTCGATGTGAGTGAACTCCCTAAGAACCTAACATGAGGAGTTGCATCACAATTTTAGTAGATTAATTTCAACATGTGCCGAATGAAATCTTAAGATATGCGTTCCTAAGTGGTTATACCTTATGGTGGGGTTTGTTGATTCTCAATGATGAGAGTCGTAGTTGTGGACGAAGTTTTGGGAATTCTCGCCATATAGGAGGATTGTTGGGTATGGCTCAAATTTTCAATAGTTAACAAACAGGATTCAACCAATGCGGAGACTTCCTAGAGACGTGGGAAACGTTTGGAAATATGAGGTCATGTTTGAGGGAGGCTTGAAGACCTAGAAGAACTGAAATGGCTGAAGGGCGCTGTCCTTAGCACTGTGCATCAAACAACGACCTAAGGAGCGATGTGCCTTAGAGACATCAACGTTGTGCCTTGCACTATTTAATGCACAACGGTAAGGACATCGGTCCAATTCTAGGGATTTGCGATGTGCCTTGCATAACGATAAGGACAACGATTTTGGGTAATACAGCACATGAAGCTCGGTTTTTTGAGCGAAGTAATTTCAGGTGGCATTAACATGGTGTAGGGAGCGGGTGGGGCCAACCGTGATCCGAACCATAGTCAATCATAAGCATTCGTGAATCAAGAAATATTAGCGGAAAAGGAAGTATTCTGTTTCTAGAAGTTCTTGTGTTCGAAGGAAAAGAATTTCTCTTTACAAGAAGACTTGTGCATAAAAGGAAATAGTATTTATGTGGAACAAAAAAGTGTTGTATGTATAGGAGATGGATTTCATTGTTGGTTTAAAACTCCTTGTAACTCATATAAATAGACCTTAATAACTAGGTTATTGTTTGTGGTCAGTTCATCTTGACAATAAATATATTAAGATGAAGAATGTGGACCACTAGATTTACATACTTTGACTCAAAGTATATGTACTTGTCAAAACTTCTCCATAATCTGTGGTCCACATTTTTCGTTCTGATATATTTATTGTTAGGATGAACAGACAATAGAAAGATTGTATATATATATATATGGGTTGCCCTTGGGTGCAACGTTGCATGGTACAATATAAAAAAAATTTGACTGTGATCATGTCTTCTTTGGTACAACCACATCAACTAAATGTGATTACATGTTCTAATATACGATCACAATAATTTAATTATGTGATCACATGCAATTCATATGTGATAACATAATATAGATATATATATATATTTGTTATCACATGTAATCATATGTGATCACATACTGTTGCATAGTATAATATTGCACTAAAGAATGGCTATATATATATATATATATAAATTACTGCTATGGAAAACGCCTTGGACACTTAGACTTAGTTATGTAATTTAGATAGTTAATTATGCGATTATACTTTTAATCTATGAAAAAAATCAAGAAATAATGCACGAACATACTTTATATATAATTTAAAGAATCATTTAGGTGAAGGATCGGATCACGGTTACAACTGAATAATTTGATAGTCTGCCAACATTAATGTTAATCTCTAGAATCAATAGTATTAGGAAAATTTTGGTTAAAGGAATTTTTTTTTTTTTTTTTTTTTTTTTTTTTTTGTTGTTGAAATATTACAATAATTCTGGGTTTTTTAGGAGAGGGTGAGAGACTCGAACCCATAACCTTGTGGTGTAGGTGTTAGAAGCATACTACCATGCCAAAGGATTATGAAACATAAATTAAATGTTTAATTTGAGGTGGAGACTTGAGAATCTAATTGAAAATTAACATAAGGGCAAGTCTAATATTATATATATATAATCAAATTACGTAGACTCTACACAAATCGGTTTATTCAAAAAAAAAAAAAAAAAAAAAGACTCTACACAAATCGGAATTAAGTTTGGAAAGAGAGCTAATTTTTTTTATTTTTTTTTTTTGAAAGAGAAAGAGAGCTAATTAATTATTCTTCTTTCCCACCTAAAAAATTAGGTTCCCTTCTGTGATTCCCTTTTAACGAAACTTAATTGACTACTACCTTTAATTTTCATTTTTGATTAGTAAAAAATTGGGTTTTCTTCCGTGATTCCCTTTCAACAAAACTTAATTGACAACTACCTTTAACTTAATTGTTTTGATGCACCCAATCACCATTTGGCCAGGTTCTCTTACCTTCCCACAAAGCAATTAGCTACAGAAAGAGTGGAATGAACATATAAAGTCCAAATACGTTTACCAAAAATATGACGTTCTAACTCAATTATATATACAAAGATCAAATAAATAAATAAAAAAATAAAAACCTCAATTATGTATACGAGAGAATTCAAGTAATTATTCACGCAATTCATCAATAACTAGAATTTTAAAATTCATTAGAAACTTCCATAGAAATTTCTTAAAAAACATTTTTCAAATTATGCCTTCTTTGTAAGTGATTATATCCACACAAAAAGCTAAATTGATTGGTACTGCATGTAATTAATTAAGTAAAATCTCATGAAGGACAATAAATTTTCAATAGTAATGTTAGAGATCCCAACTTCTGCGTCCCAATTCCCAAGTAATGTCAGTTGTATTATATATAGTGATATGTGATAAGTGAAATGATATCAAATTGGAATCCCTAACATTGTTAATAAAATTTACACAAATTAATAACAGGGCTTGATCATTGATTTAACTAAGGATAGTATTAACCTAGGAAGCACGGATACTTCATTTGGTGGAGGTAACTCGCATCGAACTCGTATCTAGTTCTGATACTTCCTGGATATTTCAAATGGCGTATCCGTTGACTTTTTCATAAGTTTGACTGGAGGATACTTAGGAGATACTTGGAGGATACTTGAGGGATACTTGAGGGATACTTGGAAGATACATTTGGGGCAATATTATAATTATTTTAGTATAAAACAGGGTCAAATTATAATTTCAAAATATTAGGGGTCAAGATGAAACTGTAAAGAAATTTTAGCTTTGATTCCATTGACATGGAGAATAACAGGATACTTGAGATTGTAAACCTTTCACTTGATGAACCAGAGTTAGATGCCGAATTATTTAGATCCTTTAACAATGTGAATGATGATAATGAAGTTAATTAGGAATTTAAAACATGTTTTATGAGTTATATATATATATTATGTTTTATTTGGATTTTGTAATATGTTCAACTTATGTGATATGTTTTTTTTGGATCCTGTAATATGTTATATTGTTATGACTTATGTAGTTATATTACATGTTTTATTTGGATTCTGAATATGTTTTGATTTTGAATGAATTATCAAATATGTTTTTATATATATATTTTAAATATAAATATTTATTATTTTAATTGACGTATCCTGCTGTATCCGTATTCTAGTTTTTGAAGATTTACCATATCCCTATATCGTGCCTTATCCGTATCCCGTATCCCGTATCCCGTATCCGTATCCGTGCTACATATGTATTAACCGTGCACTAAGGGCACATGATAACAACTATTTTATTTCTATAAAAGAAAATTAAAGTACAGGTCAATTAGTGCATTTATTGTCTGGTTAAAATAAATGCAGAGCTTTAATTTCCTTTTATGGAAATTAAATAATTGTTATCACGTGCCTTTAGGATACAAGTTAACACTTCTCTTTAAGTAATTATATAGTTTTCTGAATGAATTAGGTTTATTGAATTGTTAATATTTCATAAATCATAAATAGACGAGACATGTACTTTGTGCTTACTATGACTCACCATTATAATAATTATTAGATGTAAGAACATGACATTTTCACTAAATTGAAAACAAGCTTGATGACTCCCATCCCCAATCCACGCAACCCCACTTGCATTTTGTCTCTACAAAAAATGGAAGAGAGAAAAATACAAAAGCACCGGCTCAACAAAACAACCTCAACACCCCTTTTAGAGATTTGCATATATAACTAGAGAGTTTTATAGAGCTCTGCCTGTGTATGTATATTCATCAAAATAAATAAAATATTGGTCTATTAAATTGTTTCTTTTAAAAATCAAGAATAAAATAAAATCTTATCTGTAGAATGTAATAGAAAAGTTAATTTTATTATTCATATAAACTAATGATACAGACAAATTTAAGTTATAATTGTTTATAGGGCAAATTGCACATACATCCTTGATATTTTATTTAATTGCAAACAAATGTAAATTTTGCTCATAATTACATGGACATCCCTTGCCATTAACGAGTGTACAGTTAAGAGAGTACATGATGTATATACCTGATCTTCCTAATCATAGGTTAATTGAGATCTTTCCCCTTCAATTTTATGCTCTGTTAGGTTTTTCTTTTTGATGATCACTAGTTTTGTAGAATTAGCATGAAGTGCGTATTTATTTTATTCTTTCGTTAGTTTCTTACTATGCAGTCTAAAACAGAAAATTATGTATAAATGTATTATTGTTATAAATTTGGAGTCTAAAAGTACTAACATAAAATAAACTGCTAAGCAAGAGAGAGAATAGAGGAAGAAAGCATTTCAATCAATCTTATTGATTCTTCTGAATGATTACATAATAGGCCTATAAATATCCATATGGGGGATTATCTCTACAATTGATATGTTTTAAATTACAAGATAATTACAAATAATTATTTAGGTAGTGATAAGTCCATATTATCACAACACTCCCCCTTGGACGTACGCCACCCTGATAAAACCATCTAAGCTTCATGAAAAATATATTGGATGTGCTATACTGCCTCATTAAAAACCTTGATAGCAAAACTATAAGATCTTTTATTTATATTGGCTTGATTCCATTGCAAAACTCTTTTTATTTGTATTAGTTATTGCTTAGGTGATTCTTGGAAGAAAGAAGCCTCAAAGGTGAAGAAACAACATCTTGTGCAAATTTCGTCTTCAAGGGGAACATCGCATACTTGGATGCTAAGGTATCAAGATTCTTCTTTCTCTTACAAGGCGTTAGTGCACACACACACACACACAATTCATACATGTGTGTCCCTGCATCATTGTTCAAACATTTGGTATAACACATGCATTTATCTCATTGTTGACAATCTTGTAGAATTGCATGTTTTCTCACTATCGCTTAGATATGGCATGCTTGTGTTGCCTAGTGTTTATTTGTTTGTGTTTCTTATGTTTTGGACTTGAACATGATCTTATTTGATTCCTTATTGAGTTCTGGTCATTTCGGTTACTCATTCATTGAGTTTCGAGTCCATACGACGTAGTTATGCTACTTTGCATTCTCATTTGTTGAGTTGTCTTCATCGTCGTTTTCCTAGATGAATTCTCAACTTTTTGTCAAAGTTTCATAGTCTATATTGTGTGTGAGGGATTTATGATTCGTAATCCGAAAACGGATTCAAAATTGGAGTTCGGAGGCCCTAATACGGTCGAAGAACGTGAGAGGAGCGTGGTTGGCCAAAAGCCAACCATAGGTGTCCACGTGCACTACAAAAAAAATGGTCTTTTCCGACGGCTAAATGCCATCGGAAAAGACCATTTCCCATCGGAAATACCCTTTTCCAACGGGGAAAAGCCGTCAGAGGCTGTCACAAATACGCTTGTCAGAAATAACTATTTACTGACAGGCCGGCACAAATACTACCATTTCCGACGGCCATGGCCGTCGGAAAAGATAAAAGTGCCGTCGGTAATAGTGATTCAAGGTGGTCAAAATTACTTGTATTTCCGACGGCTTATTGCCGTCGGAAATAGTCGAATTATATAAATAAAAAAAAAAAACATGACTGGACTTGATAGTCGCCACGTCACTCGTCACGTGTCATGCGCCATGTCACCCTGACACGCACCACATCACCGCCACATCACCCAGCATGTGGCACTTTAAATCCATGAAATTCATGTGGCTTGAACCCTTGACCTAGATGACAATAAGGGTTTCCCTTACCATTTTGCTATAACCATATATCTGATGTGTTTTGCATATTATTTATATATAATCTATTGATATGTTTGTATACTATGTAATTAAATATTTATTTTTGTATACTATTTAAATATAACTATTGAGATATTTTTTTTTATAAATAATATTTTATTAAAATTATTAAAGTTTTTGTTGACAGTGAATTTTGGATACATTTAACACATATAATGATACATTTAAAATATTGACCTACAAGTCACATTTTTTGTGTAGTGTTATAAATTACATACATTCCATTATAATTTATTAATTAATATTATAATAATAAATTATTTATTTATTCCATGAAATCGGGATCAACAAAACAAAGACTATTTCCGATGGCCTCAATGCCGTCGGAAATAATGTATTCCATTTTTTTTCTTTTCAAATGGAACAAGACTATTTTCGACGGCATTTAGGCCGTCGGAAATAGTGTATTCCTTTTTCTTTTTTCAAATGGAACAAGACTATTTCCGACGGCATTTAGGCCGTCGGAACTAGTGTATTCCTTTTTATGTTTTCAAATGAAACAAGACTATTTCCGACGGCATTGAGGCCGTCGGAAATAGTGTATTCCATTTTTTTTTTTTCAAATAGAACAAGATTATTTCTGACGGCATTTAGGCCGTCGGAAATAGTGTATTCCATTTCATTATTTTCAACGGGACAAATACTATTTCCGACGGCACAAAAAGTGCCGTCGGAATTGAGAGCAAAATTGACGGCGTTTTGCCTATTTCTGACGGCAAAATGCCGTCGGAAATGTGATATCATATTTGTACTCATTTCCGACGGCATTGAAATAGCCGTCAGAAAGGTACCATTTCCGACGGCAATTAGTGCCGTCGAAAATAGTTCGTCACTGATAGGCTTTTTTTTTGTAGTGGTGTGTGCCACGTGTGTCACATGGACAGAACACCTCTGCCCACGTGTGACACACGCGCCTCACACGTGGAGGTGACATGGCCTTCTTTCATTTGTTGGTTGCTTCCCTCTCTCTCTCTTTCAAATACAATTTTCCTTCCCTCCAAACACAATCTTGGAAAAATTGAAAAGAAAAGAAGTTTTTGCAGAATTTTCTCCAAGTTTTTAGTATCTTGATTCAATTATATCTTTCTCATTTCAACTCCGAATCACTTGATTCAAAAGCCAAAATTATTGGTCTTGATGAGAGCTACAAACCCCAAGTATTTCCACAGCCATTTGAATTCGTGATTTTCTGCTGTGCATCAATCTCAGTCCGAGATTTGAGTTTGTAAGTGATTCATCTTCTTCTTACTTTCATTGTTGATCATCTCTTTAATCTTCTTATTTGATTGATGAAAAGTAATATGAATGATGTTAATTCACATTCTAGGGTTATATGATTGATTGATTTTTGAGTTTATCTTTTGTGATTTCATATAAACATACTTTGGATAAACTTGAATGACATGAACTTGATTCTAAAAATACTTTGTGATCTTGTGTTTGATTCTTGATTTCTAGGTTTAGTAACATGTTCTAAGAGCTAGAATACTTTGATTGTGATATTCTATAATCTAGTTCTTGATTAACTAGCTTTATTTGTTTGTGATTTGCATTATTTGCATCACTTAGATCATTGCCTTGTAATAGGTTGAAGTCTCTTGCAAAGTGAGTGAAGTTTTGTATTGAGCAAGAAGTCTTGGCTAGAGATGAGTTTCGGATAGCCAAGCAAAAGTCTTAGCAAGGAGTTGTGTACTCCGGATAGTTGAGCTTGGGTAGCTTAACTAGGATCCTAGTGATCTAGATTGCTAAGGGAGGAAATCTTCGAGAGGCTTAAGAGCCTTGGATAGGGAGTTGCTCTCTAGATGTGTAGGACAATCTTGGATAGAGAGTAGGCTTTGTGAATCACTAGCCCGAGGGTTGATTAAGAGATGATAGCTTGAAGTAAATATCGTAGTGTTGATAGATTTGAGTGTGTAAGTCCTTTTCATAAAGTGGATTTGCTTTGCCGGTGGTTGTGGTATCAACCCGTGGATATTTCCTCTTTGAGGTTTTACCACAAAAAAACTTTGTGTCTCATTTTCGCTTTTAGTTTTTGTTATCTTCCATATTTTACTTGTATTGATTCTCTTGTATATTGATGATTCACATGTATTGATTCTTTCTATACAGTTGCTATATCATTTCAAGTATTCATTTCACTCTTATATTCCGTATTTTTGAATATTGGAAGAATTTGGAACTATATCTATTCACCCCCCCCCCCCCCCCCCCCCCCCCATAGGTATAAAACACTATTGCTTTAAAGAGAATTTCAATTGGTATCAGAGCGGGTATCTAGACGCACTTAGATAGATCTTTTATTTATAGTGTTTTTGTTTTATTTGTGTTAGTCATGATTAAGGAAGTGTGTTCATATGTGGCTTCTTTTGTTGAACATATTGACTCGGATGAGAAAAAGATCAACGATCTTATTCTTGAAAATGAACGTTTATCTAAAGTCAAATGTGTCCCTCAATAAGGAGTTAGAGAATCATGGACTAAGCTCAAAAGAATTTAATGAACTTAAAGACAAGATCCTAAGTTTAGAAATGAACTTAAAAGATAGCAATGATAGACTTAGCATCTTGAAGAAAGAAATTGAGCAAAGGGATAATTCTCTTGTTAGTGCTAAAAGGCTAGAAGACATGCTTAAAGCCAAACTTAGTGAGCACTTAACTCAAGAGAAAAAATATGAACAATGGCTTAATAAATCAATAGAAGATGTTAGGAAAAGTGATGACATCTTAGAAAAATATGCCATTAAAAATAGGATGTTTAATGATAAACTTAATGAGGCTAATAAGATGATTCACAAGATGTCATCTAGTTCTAACAAGGTTGAAACCCTCATTAAAAGTGGAAAGCATCCATGTGACAAAAGAGGTTTGGGTTACATTAGTGAGAAGGAGATTCCTTTATCTAACAAATCTATTTTTGTTAAAGCAAGTGTTGAATCAAATGTAGGTACTCTCTCTCAAGGTAAAGAAATGAAAGCTACCGGAGGTGCCTCTACATCAACAAAGATTTCGAATGGAAGATCACAACAAGATCGAAGTCAAATTGCATCTACTTCAAAGGCAAAAATTGGAGCATCAAAGGTTGCATATCAAAGAGATAAAATTGTGAGAAGATCAAGTGCTATAGAAGAAAATGCAAATGGTAAATTTCTCAAATTCATACCTATTTGTCATCATTGTAACATGATAAGACATATTCGACCTAGGTGCTTTGAATATATTCGAAAATGCTAACTTGATAATGCTTTTCATGATATGTCTTTGAATGGTCCTAGGCAATCATCCATGTATGGATTTAGTACTAGACCTAGGAACACCTTGGAAAAGCATGATGTGAAGAATCGTGTTGATGACTTGCCAGTTAAATCTTGTGTTGTGCCTCACTTTACTATGCATAAGAAAGTTGATAATGCTTTGTTCGATATTTTTGAAAATGTGACCAATGAGGTCAAGGTGCATGTTAAAAAGTCTAACATTAAGTCAAAGCATGAAAAAGCTAAGAGTGAGAAGCATGTTGTGAAAAGTGTGTGGGTTAGAAAAGACACACCTAAATGTCTAGTTACATAATATGCTTTGCATGTCAACTCCTCCTACTCTTGGTACCTAGATAGTGGTTGTTCTAGGAACATGACTGGAAACAAAGATTTCTTTAAGAATCTTGTGTTAAAGGATGGAGGGTGGGTCACCTTTGGTGATGGCACCAAGAAGCAAGTTCTTGGCAAGGAAACTATTATATCTCTGGATTGCCTAAACTTCGCAATACTTTGTATGTTGATGGGTTGCAAGCTAATCTTATAAGCATCACTCACTTGTGTGAAATCCTTAAGGAAGTTAGCTTTAATAAAGATGTGTGCACTATAATTGATAAAAAGGGCAATGTTGTCCTAAAAGTCAAAAGGTCTATAGACAATTGCTATTGTCTTGAAGTAGATCATCTAACTTGCAACATGGCACATGAGTGCAACAAGTTTGATTTGTGGCATCAACGTTTGGGTCACATTAATTTTAAAGACTTAAAAAGACTTGAAAAACATGGCATTGTTAGAGATCTTCCTAATCTTGGTAAAAAGCTAGAGGTTGTTTGTGAACCTTACCAATTGGGTAAACAAACCAAAATGCCTCACAAAAAGAACTCTCATATAGCTACTAAGAGCTTTTAGAGCTTGTGCACATGGACCTAATAGGGCCAATTCAAACCGAGAGCATCAATGGCCAAAAGTACATTTTTGTATGCGTTGATGATTACTCTAGGTTTAATTGGGTTTATTTTCTTAGAAACAAAACCGAGGCTTTCGATTACTTTAAAAAGTTTTGTAATCAAGTTCAAAATGAACAAGGTCTTAATATCAAGAAAATATGTCGCATTAGGAGTGATCATGAGACGGAATTTGAAAATGCTAAATTTAGTGAGTTTTGTGATGGTTTAGGGATTTCTCACCTAGAACTCCCCAACAAAATGAAGTTGTTGAGAGGAAAACTGTCTTGCAAGAGATGGCTAGGGTCATGCTCAATAGCAAGAAAGTCCCTAGAAACCTTTGGACCTAAGCGGTCAATACCGCTTGTTATGTGTCTAATAGAGTTTTTAGAAGGCCCGGCAAAAACAAACATCCTATGAGCTTTGGAAAGACAAGAAGCCTAATGTTAGTTACTTCCACACTTTGGGGAGTAAATGTTATATTTTGAATGATAGAGATCACTTGGTAAAGTTTGATGCTAAAAGTAATATTGGTCTCTTTCTTGGGTATGCTATGAATAGTCGTGCTTATAGAGTGTTCAACTTGAATACTAAGACTATTATGGAATCTATAAATGTTAAAATAAATGACCTTAGCATGCTTAATTTGTATGATGATAATGATGTCAATGAACCTAATGAAAATCATGTTAATGACATTATTGCACCTATTGATGTGGCTAGTAGTGAATCTAGTCAAGATGACGACAAAGATAGTTGTATTGATGTTCAAAGTCAAGGATTGGAAAATGTTTTAAATAATAATCAACAAAATGTCCAAGTTGTTGAAAATTCTTCTCATTCTAGACTTTGAAATCTACACTATATATCAAGATAACATCATAGGTGACTTAAATGAAGGGGTTAGAACTAGAAATCAAATTGCTAACCAAATATCTTATGCTTGCTATACTTCTCAAATTGAACCCAAAAATATTGATGAAGCTATTGTTGATGAATATTGGGTTGGGGCTATGCAAGATGAACTTAATCAATTTGAGAGGAATGAAGTGTGGTCCTAGGTTCCTAGACCTAAAGATATAAATGTAATTGGCACTAAATGGGGTTTTAGGAACAAGACCGATGAAAGTGGCAAGATTGTGAGAAATAAAGCAAGGCTAGTGGCTCAAGGTTACACTCAAGTTGAGGGTATTGACTTTGATGAGACTTTTACACCGATTGCTCGTCTCGAGTCCATTAGACTTTTGTTGTCCATTGCACGTGTCAAAAAATTCAAATTATTTCAAATGGATGTCAAAAGTGCTTTTCTAAATGGATACCTTCAAGAAGAAGTGTATATTGAACAATCTAAGGGTTTTATAGACCCACACTCTCATAATCATGTGTTTAAATTGAAAAAAGGCTGTCTATGGCCTTAAACAAGCTCCAAAAGCTTGGAATGATAGGTTGACTCAATATCTCATTGACAACCACTATAGGAGAGGTGGCATTGATGAAACTTTGTTTATCAAACATCATGATCATGACATTTTTGTTGCACAAATATATGTTGATGACATTGTTTTTGGTTCTACTAATAAAACCAAGGTTGATGAATTTGTAAGTGTGATGTCAAGTGAATTTGAAATGAGTATGGTAGGTGAGTTAAATTACTTTCTAGGGATGCAAGTTAAGCAAACTAGCATGGGCATAATGTTAAATCAATCTAAATATGCTAAAAATCTTGTTAAGAGATTTGGCCTAGAAAATGGAAAAGATTTTGAAACTCCCATGAGCACCACTCTAAAACTTGGCAAAGATGAAAAAGGTAAAAGTGTTGATCAAAGCCTTTATAGAAGCATGATTGGTAGTCTACTTTACCTAACGGCTAGTAGACTGGATATTTGCTTTAGTGTAGACTTGTGTGCTAGATTCCAAGCCAATCCCAAGGAATCTCACCTAAAAACCATCAAGAGAATCATTAGGTACATCAAAGGTACTCATAGTCTTGGTCTATTTTATTCATTTGCTACCACCAATGATATCCTTGTAGGCTATTGTGATGTCGATTGGACGGGAAACATAGATAATCATAAAAGCACATTCGGCGGTTGCCTTTATGTTGGTAATAACTTGGTTTCTTGGTCTAGTAAGAAACAAAATTCGGTTTCCCTCTCTTCTTCCGAAGATGAGTATATTGCGGCCAGAAGTGCATACACACAATTACTTTGGATGAAACAAATCCTTAAGGATTATGAGATAGAACAAGGAAAATGACACTTTATTGTGATAACTTAAGTGCCATTAACATCTCTAAAAATTCGGTTCAACACTCCCACACAAAGCACATTGATATTAGGCATCATTTCATTAGAGATCTAGTTGAACATTCTATTGTAACTCTAGAGCATATGCCTACTAAAATTCAACTTGCGGACTTGTTCACCAAACCCTTGGACAAAGAGAGGTTTAAAACTCTTAGAATGTCCATTAGCATGATTTGTGTTAATTAAATGTGCTTGTGTGATTGTGAGTGGCTTGATGAGCAAAACTTTATTTGTATATCAAAATATTTGAGAGCTACTCACTTGAGAAGTAATGATCTTAAGCTAATAACTCTTATTGTTTCTAGATCATGCACTTGAGCTTGAAAATCTTGTTTTTGAAAAGTGCACAAATACTTCTCTTATATGTTTTAGTTTTGAGTATATGTGTTTGAATATGTGTGGATAATGGATGCATTTAGAAGCCTATTGCTTAGTACATGATAAATGACCTATGATATGTATCCATTTTGCTTCGGCACTACATAGTATTCAACGAGCACCCTCTTGGAAAGGGCTACATGCATTGGTTGTGAAGCCGCCCAAGAGGTGTATATGTTTTTGTTAGAAAGATCAAAGAAGTGTTGAAAAGAATCATTAAAAAAAAAAAATCTTTGATTCTAAGCATAAAAGAAATGAAAAACAAAAGGCTTAATTGTGTATAGTTGAGAATTGTGAAAAACTCGGGTTGACAAATAGAAACGGGAAAATGAGCCACATGCACACACACGCTCACATGTTGATAACTATTCTTTTAAAGTGAAAATACAGATTAATATCGGTTTGACCTATTTTTGGAAACGCTTTAGTTTGATAGGTGTGGAAATTATTTGCATGTTGATATCACAATTACTCCTTCTATATATGTGAGAAGCATTCACACACACACATATTTTGCTTATGTGATTAATTCATTAGCAACGTGAGAATATTTTTTAGAGATTAATGAAAATCTATGATTCTCTCCTGGATTTTGAAAAGTGACGAAATATTTTCTCTTATTGCTTGAATGTGTGAATATATGTGTCCCTTGTGAACAAATCTACTTGGTGATAATATGTGGAGCATATGTTAAGGGGGAGCTTTAGTTTATTCATCTATGCTCTCTATACGATTTGTTTACTTTATATCTCGTTCTTTATCTCTTGAGCCTTTTGTCTATTCCTTGACAAAAAGGGGGAGAAATCTCACCATCCTTATAAGGGGAGAAATAGAAACCTCACCATGTTCAATATGGAGAAATGTTCCAATTGTATGAGTTTTGTGCCTTTTTGTGCTTATTAGAGACTTTGTCTTAAAGGGGAGAAAATAATTTTTGCCTTATTGTGTTAAGGTTTCTAAGGGAGAGCTTTTAATGTGATAACATTTACTCACTTAAGATAATGCTATTTTTTGTAAGAGATAAGTGTAGTTTTTTTGTTTATGTGATAATCTCTCACCATTCTTCTTTGGAAGATCTCTTGTTGGTTTGCTTCTTTTCTCATAGGTACTTTGAAGTTCAAAGAAGGGATTATTGAAGACTTAAGAAGTATTGAAGACCTTTTAGCCTAGGGATCTCTTTGTAATGTGAGGATGAGAGAATGCTATCAACTTTGAGTTTATTGGAGAGATCAATGTATGGTGAGGATGAAGTTTTGCCATGGAATAGCCAAAGAGGGAGATTGTAAGATCCTTTATTTGTATTGGCTTGATTCCATTGCAAAACTCTTTTTATTTGTATTAGTTATTGCTTAGGTGATTCTTGGAAGAAAGAAGCCTCAGAGGTGAAGAAACAACCATCTTGTGCAAATTTCGTCTTCAAGGAGAACATCGTATACTTGGATGCTAAGGTATCAAGATTCTTCTTCCTCTTGCAAGGCGTTAGTGCACACATACACAATTCATATAAGTGTGTTCCTACATCATTGTTCAAACATTTGGTATAACACTTTCACACACATTTAGTATGCACATGCATTTATCTCATTGTTGACAATCTTGTAGAATTGCATGTTTTCTCACTATTGCTTAGATATGGCATGCTTGTATTGCATAATGTTTATTTGTTTGTGTTTCATGTGTTTTGACCTTGAACATGATCTTATTTGATTCCTTATTGAGTTCCGGTTATTTCGGTTACTCATTCATTGAGTTTCGAGTCCATACGACGTAGTTATGCTACTTTACATTCTAATTTGTTGAGTTGTCTTCATCGTTGTTTTCCGAAATTAATTCTCAACCTTATGTCAAAGTTTCATAGTCTACATTGTGCGTGAGGGAGTCACGATTCATAATCCAAAAACGGATTCTAAATCAGAGTTCAGAGGCCCGAATACGATCGAAGAACGCGAGAGGAGTGTGGTTGGCCACAAGCCAACCATAGGTGTCCACGTGTGAGCCATGTGTGTCACACGGGCAGAACACCTCTCTGCCCATGTGTGACACACGTGTCTCACACGTGGAGGTGACATGGCCTTCTTTCATTTGTTGGTTGCTTCCCTCTCTCTCTCTTTCAAATACAATTTTCCTTCCCTCCAAACGCAATCTTAGAAAAATTGAAAAGAAAAGAAGTTTTTGCAGAATTTTCTCCAAGTTTTTAGTATCTTGATTCAATCATATCTTTCTCATTTCAACCTCGAATCACTTGATTCAAAAGCCAAAATTGTTGGTCTTGATGAGAGCTACAAACCCCAAGCATTTCCACAACCATTTGAATTCATGATTTTCTGCTGTGCATCAATCTCAGTCCGAGATTGAGTTTGTAAGTGATTCATCTTCTTCTTACTTTCATCGTTGATCATCTCTTTAATCTTCTTATTTGATTGATGCAAAGTAATATGAATGATGTTAATTCACATTCTAAGGTTATATGATTGATTGATTTTTGAGTTTATCTTTTGTGATTTCATATAAACATACTTTTGATAAACTTGAATGACATGAACTTGATTCTAGAATACTTTGTGATCTTGTGTTTGATTGTTGATTTCTAGGTTTAGTTACATGTTCTAAGAGCTAGAATACTTTGATTGTAATATTCTATAATCTAGTTCTTGGTTAAATCACATGCTTTGATTTCTAGATAGATTTTATGATTGTGTGTTGATAGCATATTCTAGAATTTCTCTAAGCATGTTCATAGAGCTTGATTGATCATCTAGCTTTATTTGTTTGTGATTTGCATCATTTGTATCACTTAGATCATTGTCTTGTAATAGGTTGAAGTCTCTTGCAAAGTGAGTGAAGCTTTGTATTGAGCAAGAAGTCTTGGCTAGGAATGAGTTTCGGATAGCCAAGTAAAAGTCTTAGCAAGGAGTTGTGTACTCCAGATAGTTGAGCTTGGGTAGCTTGACTAGGATCCTAGTGATCTAGATTGCTAAGCGAGGAAATCTTCCTAGAGGCTTGAGAGCCTTGGATAGGGAGTTGCTCTCTAGAGGTGTAGGACACATCTTGGATAGAGAGTAGGCTTTGTGAATCACTAGCCCGAGGGTTGATTAGGAGATGATAGCTTGAAGTAAATATCATAGTGTTTATAGCTTTGAGTGTGTAAGTCCTTTTCATATAGTGGATTTGCTTTACCGGTGGTTATGGTATCAACCCGTGGATGTTTCCTCTTTGAGGTTTTACCACCAAAAAACTTTGTGTCTCATTTTCGCTTTTAGTTTTTGTTATCTTCCATATTTTACTTGTATTGATTCTCTTGTATATTGATGATTCACATGTATTGATTCTTTCTATACAATTGCTATATCATTTCAAGTATTAATTTCACTTTTATATTCCGTATTTTTGAATATTGAAAGAATTTGGAACTATACCTATTCACCCCCCCAGGTATAAAACACTATTGCTTTAAAGAGAATTTCAAAAACCCAGTGGGACAAAACATGTTCAAAGGAAAAAGAGTACAGTACACATATGTCCAAAGCGAAGAATACTCCCCCTAAAAAATACTATGTTATCAGTCTTGTAGTTGTCAAAGTTGATACATAATGATATCATATACCAACTTTCTTGGAGTGTAGAAGAACTTTTGTGATATATCTTGTGCATTGTGCACCAAAAAGATATGGTACTTCTAGGCAGAGTATCATTTCATCATTATCTTTAAGTCAGAATGGATCTTTCTTAAGATCTAAAGACCGGACAACCATTGAGGTATTGAAAGAATGAGACTTATCCATATTGAATCTTTTCATAATCTTTTAATATAAGTTGATTAATGGAAGAGTATTCCATTATGCTCAATCTCCGGGCAATATATTGTTTTCCCCAAAACTTTCATCACAAATTCTCATTTTAAATATTTAACAATTTTAGAAACTCTTCAGGAGTGCCAATTAAATTCATGTCATCGACATATACTACTACAATTGCAAATCTTAATTCTGATGAATACACATGAGGTATATAAGATTTTTAATATATCCATCTTTATAAGGTTTTCACTAAGACAATCATACCACCTTCTTTCAAATTGCTTTAAACCATGTAAAAATTAATCATTGTAACTTTATTGAACATAAGTTACGAGAATTTGAATTATATGCTTCATGCATTTTGAATCCTTCAAGGATTCTCGTTATAAAAATATTATTTATACAACAAAATATTTGCATATAATTAATAATGGGTTTCTACAGTAAACCCTTTGTTTCGAGATATAAGTTATATCTCGTTATCTTAATTTTCGTACGAATAATCGTTTTAACAAAAATGTTTGTCGTCTTCAAGCGTCTACACTACATGTCCAAAAAGATTTCAAGTTTTTAAAATAAATATAACTCTGTCTTTTGGACAATAGTTTTATATCGATATTCATCCATAATTTGTGACTCAAGGTCCTCATCATTTCATAATTTGCAGAGAAACAATATAAAAGATCTCAATATTTAGTTTACCGTACACATGCCTCTTCAAGGGCTACTGTAAACTTTTATAGAGGGGAACTGTAATATTTATGTACTTTTAGTATATGTGTCTTTGCATAGGCAATTGAGATCTCTTTAATTTATAAGTCTCATAGGGGGAGATTACATTTCATTACTTTGAACCTCCTTAAATAGGTTTTTGTTTCTTCATGGACATTTAGCTCTCCAGGAGTCGTTGTTTAGATGATGAGGATTACATATAGCTCGAGCATTATTTCTAACATGATCATGATCTTTCATATTCACTTCAGGGAATAATGACTTGTAAATAAGAGTTACATATCACACTTCTAGTGTGCAATGAATAATTTATTTGTTACCATTTGCATAAATTGTTCTTCAGGAATAATCACCCCGGTGAATATATTGGCAATTAATAAAAATAAATTCATTCGAATATGCAATTTACAAGTGAATAATCCTTTGAACTTTTGGTTCATATGATTTATACAAGAATCAAGATAAGATAAAGATGATGCATGTTAACTGCAATTTCACGTCGTTAATTTTTCTAGTTATATCTTTCTCCTGTAAGGAATTCGATTAACACAAAATTAACATGTATAGGCACATAAGTAATCCGAATCTCAACCTAAACATGTTTCTAATATCATGATTAATCAAACCCTAAACACATATTATTAACCCATGTCAATTCAAGAGAAGATGAAAGCGGAAGCGTAACTGAATCCATTGTCAGAGGTTGGTGAACAGGTTGTGATCTTCCAAATTATCACGACCTTTATGAACCCTAAATTGTTCTCTCTTGTTCTGTGATGGGGATGCAGACAAGAAAAAAGTATATTGTAATTTGGGGACCATAACCCTAATATATTATATAAGGTTTGCTATTTCTAATTTGGCCCCTCATCAAATTAGATATAGCACTCTGGTATCTACACATTAATTCCATGACAATTACACCCTTAAGCCTTAAAACTTTAAATCTTAATTAGATCACTTTAATTTAGGCTTAACCAAAGATAGCACAATACATTTGATATTTACATGTGTGGCCCCACATGTTGGAATTTTCCAACAATCTCCCACTGGGCCACATATGTAACTATACAAATGTGTATGACTTTATGAGCTCCAAAATTTTGCTATCATAATTTTAGGGTATATCAAAACAATCTCGTCCATTGATTATGCCGTTATAGGATCAAAGCGGTTTTCATCACATTTAGCGTGACTAAACCCATCAATGGTCACATACAACAACATAACCAAATGACATAGACCAATCATGGATGCGTAGCATGGAAATTACATGCAATGTGATCTATACATGTCTATTTCCAACTGGTCCTACTTTATTCTTAAGTGAGATCAATATTTAACACAATGCAACAGAGTGAAATAAACTGAATACTTTATTTCTGATCAGAAAAATATCAAAATACATAAATGCATAAGAATGTCCAAAACCAAACATAAAGCAATAAAATACAAAATATAATACAAACTCCCACTATAATATGGTATCCTCAAACAAAATAACACCCATATGAGCAGTGTGCTCATGAAAGACCTTGGGTGGTAATCCCTTTGTAAGCGGATCTGCTATCATGGAGTTTGTCCCAATGTGCTCTATGGATATCTGTCCACTCTGCACTCTCTCCTTCACAACTAGGAACTTAATGTCAATATGCTTTGACCTAGATGAGCTCCTGTTGTTATTAGAATATAGCACTGCTGACTTATTGTCACAATATAGTTTGAGTGGTCTTTCAATACCCTCCAGAATGCGCAGCCCAGTGACAAAATTCCGCAGCCATATCCCATGATTGGATGCCTCATAGCATGCTACAAACTCTGCTGCCATGGTGGAAGAAGCTACGAGTGTCTGTTTGGCACTCCTCCAAGAAATAGCTCCACCAGCCAACAGGTATATGTAGTCTGATGTGGATCTCCTACTATCTTGGCATCCAGCATAATCAGAGTCGGAATACCCAATGATCTCTAACTGATCCGATCTCCTATATGTGAGCATGTGATCTTTTGTTCTCTGCAAATACCTCATAACCCGTTTGGCTACTTTCCAATGATCCATCCCAGGGTTACTCAAATATCTGCCTAACATACCAACAATGTACGCAATATCCGGACGCGTACACACCTGAGCATACATTAGACTCCCTACAGCTGATGCATAGGGAATCTTCTGCATTTCCTTAACTTCAAGGTCATTTTTAGGGCACTGATTGAGACTGAACTTGTCTCCCTTAGCGACAGGGGTGTCACCTGGTTTGCTATCCTGCATGCCAAACCTTTTGAGCACTTTATCGATATAGCTTCTTTGTGATAATCCAAGAATACCCCGAGAGCGATCTCGTTGTATCAGAATCCCTAATACAAAGGAGGCGTCACCAAGATCTTTCATCTCAAAATTCTTTGATAGAAATCTCTTGGTTTCGTGCAACATGCCTATATCATTTGTGGCAAGCAATATGTCATCGACATACAAAACCAGGAATATGTGTTTACTCCCACTGAACTTGTGATATACACAATTATCAACAGCGTTTATCTCAAAACCAAACGAGATAATCACTTGATGAAACTTGTGGTACCACTTACTAGAAGCTTGCTTGAGTCCATAGATAGACTTTGTCAATTTACAGACCATATTCTTTGGGTCTCCCGACTCAAAGTTTTCTGGCTGCACCATATAAATTGTTTTGTCAATGTCACCATTGAGAAACGCCGTCTTGACATCCATCTAATGAAACTCAAGATCAAAATGTGCAACAAGTGCCATGATTGTCCTAAAAGAGTCTTTCGTTGAAACCGGAGAGAAAGTCTCTTTAAAGTCAATCCCTTCCTTTTGGGTAAAGCCTTTAGCTACAAGACGAGCCTTATACCTCTCCATATTACCTTTCGAATCCCTTTTGGTTTTAAAAATCCATTTGCAACCAATGGGCTTCGCACTTTCTAGTAATGGGACAAGTTCCCAAACCTTATTGTCTTGCATAGACTTATACTCCTCATTCATGGCATCAATCCACTTTTGAGAGTTGGAACTTTGCATGGCTTGATGGAAGTTGATTGGATCATCTTCCACCATTCCAATGCCTTCCTCATGTTCCTGAAGAAATACGAAAAAATCGTCTGGAATAGCATTTCTCCTTTCTCTAGTGGATCGCCTTAATGGCACTGGTTCTTGAGGTTGTTGAGTTTGTTCCTCGGGAACAATTACCTCATCTTGAATAGGGGGTTGATTAACATTGTTCGGTTGAGGATCCAAATTCGCTTCTTGATCAATGACAGGTATAGGAACCTGCACATTGTGAAAAGCGATAGTGGGAATCGAAGTCGATTCCTCCTCAAAGACAATGTTTCTAACCTTATTTCTCCCCCCAAACTCAACATCCTCAAAAAAATGTTGCAGTTCCCGTCTCAAAAAATTGACCTAAATGTGGGATCATAAAACTTATAGCCCCTAGATCACTCAAAGTAGCCAATAAAGTAACTGCTCACAGTTTTGGAGTCCAATTTCTTTTAATGTGGCCTATAAGGCCTTGCCTCAGCTTGACATCCCCAAATGTGAATATGCTTTAGACTAGACTTTCTACCTATCCAAAGCTCATAAGGTGTTTTTGCAGCTGCTTTAGTTGGCACTCAGTTCAGAATATAAGCTGCTGTTTTCAGCGTCTCATTATTCTTTCTCTTTTTGCCCTTATCCTTAGAGGTGCAAGCCAAATGAGCACTTTCGATTCTTTCTTGCTTCAATCTCTCTTCCTCTTGCACATAATAAGAAATGAGCTCATTAAGAGTCCATTTCTCCTTCTGACAGTTGTAACTGACCTTAAACTGACTGTATTGTGCAGGAAGTGATATTAATACTAAATGCACGAGCAAGTCGTCAGACAGCTCGGGCTTCAGTGCCTTAAGCTTAGAAGCAATTGAGACATTTCCATAATGTACTCCCTTATGTTCCCCTTGCCTTTGTACTTCAAAGAAATCAAGCTTTGTACAAGCATGCTTGTTTCTACCTTATCGGTTTTTTTTTTTTTTTTTTTTGACAAAACGCTTTTCAATTTCGGCTAAGAACTCTTTGGCTTTGGTTATCTTTTCAGATACCGCACCCCTAAATGCCTCCTAAATGCCGCGCCTGATGATCATGAGACTTATGCGATTTGAGCGATCCCACTTCTCAAAGTTCTTCCTGTCATCAAGAGAACTTACATCCATAAGAGAAATGGGCTGCTCAATCTGAAGTGCAAGGTCCAGATCCATGCAGCCGAGAACAATAAGTATGTTCTCCTTCCAATCATTAAAGTTGGTCTCATTAAACATGGGTATAGAGTTGATATTAGCAGATATAATAGAAACACTAGTCGTAAAGAGAACGAAACAAACAAACAAATATGCTCACATTAATAACCAAATACAATAATCAACAAATTCAAATAATGGTAAGTCCCATCTCAAGATACCTAGCACAACATTAATATCAAGTCTTTGGACAGTAATATTAATTGTAAGTGGTACTCTTGTTGCAGTGATTAAACATTGACAATAATTCATGTCAAATAATAAATCTATCTTTGGATCGATTTATTATTCACATGCAAAACCTTATAATTGTCACATGTTTACCACCACAGGTGTGTGTGCAATTCGGCCAAATATTAACCTTCCTTTGAGCCGGCTAATATCCGCATGAATTTAAACACACAATATTAAATGTAAGTGGTATTATTGTTGCAGTGATCAAACATTGACAATAATTCATGTCAAATAATAAATCTATCTTTGGATCGACTTATTATTCACATGTAAAACCTTATAATTGTCACATGTTTATCACCACAGGTGTGTGTGCAATTCGGCCAAATATTAACCTTCCTTTGGGCCGGCTAATATCCGCATGAATTTAAACACACAATATTAAATGTAAGTGGTATTATTGTTGCAGTGATCAAACATTGACAATAATTCATGTCAAATAATAAATCTATCTTTGGATCGACTTATTATTCACATGTAAAACCTTATAATTGTCACATGTTTATCACCACAAGTGTGTGTGCAATTCGGCCAAGCATTAACCTTCCTTTGGGCCGGCTAATACCCGCATGAATTTGAACACACACAAACATCCAACATCTCTTATGAACAATCTACACAAGAGAGGTCACTTTGGCGACATCTTGTTTCAATTAGCCCATTTAGAATGATGGACTACTTTATTTAAACATAAAGATATACCACAAAATATTTGAATTTGAGTTGAAATTTTTTTTTTTTGAAAATTACAAAACAGCCCCTGATTTTGCAAAATTACAGAAAGGTCCCTCAATTTTATAATTACAAATCGGCCCCTGAATCTGTACAATTACAGAAAGGTCCCTCAAGTTACAGTAATTAAAAATGGACCCCTATATTTTGTCAAAATCACACAATGGCCCAAAATAATTACACAATAGCCCCTCAAGAATTTCAAATTTTCAACAGAGGGGCCCGATCAAAAACAGAAAAAAACTGGGTTTTTTTTTTTTTTTTTTTTTTTTTTTTCTTCGGTTCTGAAAACCAAAACTTAAACAGTATATACCACAATATATATATATATATATATGTCTTGTAACATGGATCACGAAATCATCACCAAATATTGGATATATATATATATAAAAAACTCAAAAACAAAGTCTCAAATATTATATCAGACAATTATATAATATTATATATACAAAAGTCAAAGAATCAAGAAATTAAATTCCTTCACTATTTCGGTTATGTATCTCCAGAACTCAAACAATACCAATATATGTTTGAATCACACAAGCTATACCCAAAACTCAAACAATATACATAATAAAGATCGTGAAACCCACCAAAATAGAAACCAAACAATACATATCAAAGACTATATCAGTAATATTACCAATACCAATATATGTTAAATAATATATCAAACATATATCTGAATCCCAAATATCGATTCATTGAACAACAAAAATATCCCCAAAAAATATAGAAAATTCCTTAAAATCTCAAGAATCAATCATAGGTGGCTCTGATACCACTTGTAAGGAATTCGATTAACACAAAATTAACATGTATAGGCACATAAGTAATCCGAATCTCAACCTAAACATGTTTCTAATATCATGATTAATCAAACCCTAAACACATATTATTAACCCATGTCAATTCAAGAGAAGATGAAAGCGGAAGCGTACCTGAATCCATTGCCAGAGGTTGGTGAACAGGTTGTGATCTTCCAAATTATCACGACCTTTATGAACCCTAAATTGTTCTCTCTTGTTCTATGATGGGGATGCAGACAAGAAAAAAGTATATTGTAATTTGGGGACCATAACCCTAATATATTATATAAGGTTTGCTATTTCTAATTTGGCCCCTCATCAAATTAGATATAGCACTCTGGTATCTACACATTAATTCCATGACAATTACACCCTTAAGCCTTAAAACTTTAAATCTTAATTAGATCACTTTAATTTAGGCTTAACCAAAGATAGCACAATACATTTGATATTTACATGTGTGGCCCCACATGTTGGAATTTTCCAACATCTCCCCCTAACGACATGAATTTATTTGTTTGTTGACCTTATTTTGATATCATTCATGGATTTATTTGCGCGCATAATCAAAATGTCATTTTCAAACATATTTATATTGTCATATCATTCTTTAGAGATATATTGTACTATCATATTATCCTTCAGGGACTAATTTGTATTGTCATATTGTCTTTCAGATACTTTCACTAAAGAATCTATAGATTCTATAAATGATATCTATATTACTTCCAATAATATGATGCATCATAATTTTCTTCAAATAATGAAATTAAAGAACTTTAAGTTCATGACAATGTCTGATTATATTGCTCTTATGATTATATAATAGACTTAAGTGTAAGAATGAGATTATGTGCTTCTGGCATGAGACAGTATAAAATAATACAACATTTATTTATGGTGTATATTTTCATTACTAAATAGATTCTTCAGGATCTATTAAAATAACAAACTATCACATATATGTTAGTTTGTATTTCACTTTGTAACATACAATTAGCTATTCCGGAGCCTTTATATATAATTGGTAAAATATCAACATGATATTTATGTATATTTCAAGTACACCACTACTTTCATTTTACAACCCACCAATAGTAAACATTTTTCTTACTTTGTTTTGGTGTGATTTCATTTTTGGTGGTTAAATTTTCTTATTATGATCACGAAGGCCATAATAATTTTAATTGACCAAAATCTCCACCCTGACTATTGGAAGATTTAACATTCGCTTCAGGGAATGATATCAATCTATTTAGTCAGACAAGATTAATGAATTTTTGTTCAGACACAAAAGACATAGTATCCACACTTAATCATTTTCAACTTTATGTTTTTGAGCTCATTTCTTAAAGAACAATTGTTAATCTAAACCATGGAAAATTGATACTTCATAAGCAAATTTAAAATATGGATTATCAAGATGTTCTCTTCAATCATATTGATTCGAATTCATTTATGCAGCAATCTAATATGATAAATAGATCATTTACTATAAAATATAGGTTTTTAAATTTTTCAGGCAAATAATGGTAAAGAAATGAATATGATTAATAATGGATTGTAATAAATATATGATAATTAACCAAGGTGATATGTATAATGT
The DNA here is from genome assembly GCA_954870605.1 of Acer campestre. Classification (NCBI taxonomy): domain Eukaryota; kingdom Viridiplantae; phylum Streptophyta; class Magnoliopsida; order Sapindales; family Sapindaceae; genus Acer; species Acer campestre. The sequence continues at coordinate 19,718,307 of OX940799.1, read as the reverse complement.
ATAAAATAAAATACATATTGTTGGTTTTCTATATATAAAACAAAAGTGTTTACGGATTACATACCGTTCACCGAGTATTCAAATTTTAAGGTTGAAGCGTAATCATCTGCAAATTGTATCATTGGTTGGAAGATAACTACGAATTCGAAAAACTTCATCTAATCACAATGCAAGAACCCACAGTATTCTAGTAAATTAAGAGAGAAAAATTATATAATCCACTTGTGCCCCTTGTGTTTTGCTGTATTATTTAGTGTTTGTGTTGATATTGCGTTATACAAAATGTTGCACACATTATTATTGTTAATGTGTATTGTAAGGTCTCATATTTTGATTGGCTTATTTCGTGGACAAACCACGTCTTGGGGATTGATGTAAGGATAGCTAGGCATTTGATAGTTGGTGATTTGCACAACCAAGGCTCTCTCAAGACCTCAAGAGAAGAAGCACCAAAGGTGTAAGATCTTTTATTTGTATTGGCTTGATTCCATTGCAAAACTCTCTATATTTGTATTAGTAGTTGCTTAAGTGTTTCTTGGAAGAAAGGAGCCTCAAAGGTGAAGAAGCAACATCTTGTGCAAATATCGTCTTCAAGGGGAACATCGCTTACTTGGATGCTAAGGTATCAAGATTCTTCTTCCTCTTGCAAGGCGTTAGCGCACAAACACACAATTCATACATGTGTGTCCCTGCATCATAGTTCAAACATTTGGTATAACACTTTCACACACATTTAGTATGCACATGCATTCATCTCATTGTTAACAATCTTGTAGAATTGCATGTTTTCTCACTATCGCTTAGATATGGCATGCTTGTGTTGTATAGTGTTTATTTGTTTGTGTTTCTTGTGTTTTGGGCTTGAACATGGTATTATTTGATTCCTTATTGAGTCCCGGTCATTTCGGTTACTCATATGTTAAGTTTCGAGTCCAAACAATGTAGCTACGCTACTTTTCGTTCTCATTCGTTGAGTTGTGTTCGTCGTCGTTTTCCGAAATGAATTCTCAACCATTTGTCAAAGTTTCATAGTCTTTGTCGTGCATAAGGGAGTGAAAATTTGTAATCCAAAAACGGATTCGAAATCGGAGTTCGGATGCCCGAATACGGCTGAAGAACGTGAGAGGTGCGCGGGAGAAGCTTGGTGGCCAAAGGTCATGGCAAGGCTTCCACGTGTGGAGGCCGTGTGCCACACAGCCCAGCCAGCTCTCTGGCCATGTGTGGCACACGCGCCCCACACATGGGCAAGGCTGGATTGGCCTATTTTTTTGGACAAAAATGCCCTTCTTCCTTCTCCTTAAAATGACTTCTCTTCCCTCCATTTTCAAATAACTTGAACAACATCAAATCTGAAATTCTGCAGAATTGTTCTTGATTTTTGTTTTCTTATTTTGATCATATCTCTCTCATACGAACTCGAAATTGAGTGATTCAAAAACCAAAATTGTTGGTCTTGAAGAGAGCTACAAATCCCAAGAATTGTTAGAGTCATTTGAATTCGTGATTGGTCGCAGCATGCTGTTCTTCAGTTCGAGTTTCATTGTTGTATGTTAAACTTCTTCTTCTCACTTCATCTTTTGATCTACACTTTAATCTTTCAATTTGATAGATGATTTGTGTTTAGAATGACGTTAGAACATATTCTAGGGGTGGTTGATCATTTGGTAATTGAGTTTTAGCTTTGTGATTTTACTTGAACATATATTTGCTAAACTTGATTAATCTTGAAATTGATTCTAGAAATGATATATGTGATGTGCTTTATGACATTTTTCTAGGTTTAATTTCATGATCTAAGAACTAGGTTTTTAGTGTGATATATTGAATATTCACACATTGTTCTTATTGATATACATGCTTTGATTTCTAGGTATTTTTGTGATTGATTGTTGAAAGCATATCCTAGAATGTATGTAAGCATGTTCATAGAGCTTGATTGATTATCTAGCTTTATTTGTTTGTAAGTGATTCATCTTCTTCTTACTTTCATTATTGATCATCTCTTTAATAGTCTTATTTGATTGATGAAAAGTAATATGAATGATGTTAATTCACATGCTTAGGTTTCTAGATATATTTTGTGATTGAGTTGTGATAGCTTTATTCTAGATTCTCTAGTTGCATGTTCATAGAGTGTGTTTGATCTACTTGCTCTATTTGTTTATGATTGCATCATATTGCTTGTGTGCACTTCACTTAGATCATTGCCTTGTGAAAGGTTGAAGTCTCTTATTAAGGTGAGTGAAGCCTTAATTTGAGCAAGAAGACTTGGCTAGGAAAGGATTTCGGATAGCCAAGCAAGAAGCCTTAGTTAGGATCAAGAGGATCCGGATAACTAAGCAAAAGTCTTAGCAAGGAGTTACGTACTCCAGATGGTTGAGCTAGGGTAGCTTAACTAGGATCCTAGTGATCTAGATTGCTAAGCAAGGAAATCTTCCTAGAGGCTTTTTAGTCTTGGATAGGAAGTTGCTCTCTAGAGGTGTGGGATACATCTTGGATAGAGAATAGGCTTTGTAAATCACTAGCCTTGGTGGTTGATTAGGATTTGATAGCTTGAAGTAGATATCATAGTGTTGATAGCTTTAAGTGTGTAAGTCCTTTTCGTATAGTGGATTTGCTTTGCCGATGGTTGTGGATTCAACCCGTGGATGTTTCCTCTTTGAGGTTTTACCACGTAAAAAACATTGTGTCTCATTTTCGCTTTATGTTTCTTTATCTTCCATATGTTCACTTGTATTGATTCTTTTGTATATCGATGCTTACATGAATTGATTCATAATATACAATTGTTATATCATTTCAAGTATTCATTTCATTCTTATATTCCGCATTTTTGAATATTGGAAGAATTTTAGACTATACCTATTCACTCCCCTCTAGGTATAAAACACTATTACTTTAAGGGAATTTCAAAAAAGTATATTCTAGTGTTTACTTGCTTTGAGGAGATCTAGTTGCACACACATACACAACTCATGCATATCTTTAACACTTGTATGTTGTGTGTTTTTATTTATGTGCATTCAAGTTCTTGAATATCTTTCCATGCATGTTTTAATTGATTGCATCTAGTTTATTGAAATGCCATGACATTTAAGGCATTAGGATGTATTCACTTCACACTTCACACTTGCACATCTTTGATGGTTTGTGTTGTTTTATTAGTATGTCGTATAATTCATTTCCCAGAGATTGTTTGAAAACTTCCAAGCATGCATGATGGTGTGCTTAGTTTAGTGTGAGGATCGCCACTGGAGATAGCCCTTGGCTTCTCCTTTGGTTTCAGCACTTTGCATACTTGCACATTGTGCACAAAGTGGAAAACATGGCGTTGTTGCCATTTGATGATGTCGCCCTGAGCACATGGCGACCAAGTAGTGACAGAGATATTTATTCCTAAAAAATCAATCAGGTATGAGTGTCACCATGAGTGTTGCCCTAAGAACAAATGGTGACAAAGAAGAATTTATGGTGTCGCCATGAGTGTTGCCTTGAGAACAAATGGCGACAAAGAAGAAAATATGGTGTCGCCATGAGAACAAATGGTGACATAGAAGACCAAATGGCAACAAAGAAGAAATTGTGGTGTCACTTATCAAAACGCCTCAGTTTCATTTTGGCACCCTATATAGATGCCTCTTTGTGCTTAGGTCTTCTCGTATGAGTTCAAGATCATAGTTTTAACTTAGAACATTTTCCAAGAGTGCAAATGATGCAAGAACTCATCTTTGATTACACAAACTCAACTCCACATGCATAAATCATCATCTAAGCATCATCTATGATCATTTAGTATGTGCTAATGCCTGGGTATTCTTCAACACACATGTTATGGTAAGTTGTTCACTATTATCTTACATAATTAGTGTTCTTACTTAGCAATTTATCTCATTTATAACTTGTATGCTTTAGATTAATTTTTACTTACAAGATTGAGATTATGTGTTGATTGATTGAGTTGTTTTGTGATAGCTAGGATTTCATGCCTATATAAATCTAGCTAATTTATCTCATTAAAATGATTGAGATTGTTTGTGATAGCCATTGTATCTAGGATTAGTTATCATCTACATAGCTATGCTTTATGCCTTGTCATTTAGCATTTGATATATAAGATTGATTTATTTATCATCTTATAATTCTAAATAAGCATTTAGTGTTCCTTAGCTCTGTTTGCATTTTGAATATCATATATATTCACATAGGCTATTTTATCTCTTCATTGAGAAGTAAGTCTTGTGTGACTACCAGGATTAGGTGTTCACATAAGCAATTGGACTAGGTCCACTTTTACAGGCTAACGGGTAGTGGTGGTGGGTTATAGACCGGGATTAGGTTGTAAACACCATTGCAATTAGTGGATTCAAGATTCGTGCGTGACACACATAACAGCCCATCATTTTTCCCAGTTTGGTTTCCACGTAAAAATCAGGTGTTATTTAATTTCTGCATTTTATACTTGATTTTATTGTTTGGTGAATTATGGTTATTTTTGTAATATTGACTAATCCTAAAAATTTGGTAATAACGGATTAACAACCCATTCACCCCACCTCCCTCTAGGTTGTATTATTAGATACGCACGAAATTTATTGAGTTTCAATTGGTATCAGAGCGGGTTCCTAGACATACTTAGGTGATCCTTGCTTATTTTTGTGTGTCTAGCATTTGTGTGCATTTTGTTCTTTGCATTCATTTGCATTCATTCATTCACTTCACCATACACCGTGTGTGAGAGTGAAAGACTTAGATAGGGAATTTTCAGAGAGAGGATTGATTGCCTCTCTATTGATGTTGAAGATGCTCCAACCCTTAGTGGTTCTTTGAGCACTCACTCCAACATCTTTTCTTCTACTTCATATAGTGACTCCAATGAGGAGATGGCCCTCACGACATTGAAGTTTAGAAGACTTATGTCCTTGAAGAAAAAAGACAAAGAAATCAAGAAGTTGATAAAAGAAAAACTTCAACTAAGGATCAAGATAGATGATTCCTTGAAGATAGACTTGATTAAAATGTCCAAGTACAAAAAGGAGATTGAATATTGCCATCAAATAATGAATGCAATAAAGGATGAACTTGCCAACAAAGACATCTCCTTAAAGATTGTCAGGGAAAGAGAGATGAGGCATCTTCAAGATTTGAAGAAGGGTAAGATATTTCAACCTCAAGCTCAAGGCAACTGCAAAGCTTCACCTCCTCATCATCCTAAGAGGAAGATTGATCTTGAAGAGTCCTTAAAGAATTGCCAAATGAAGAAGCCAACAAAGGGTGTAGCTCAACCTCAACATCTAAGAGCTTCACACCCAAGTTTTGCTCAACCTAGGCATAACCAACCAAGGAAGCAAAACAACCCAGTTCATTATCAAAGAAGGAGAGAACCGATTCAACCACAAAGGCATCAACATCCGGCTAATGCTCCAAAGAAAAGCCATCCGGTGCACCATCAAAGACAACCTCATCAACATGGCTATGCCTCGATGAGAGCTCAAAGCAATGGTATGAATTCTTCTTTTATACCTTCTTGTCATTATTGTGGTATGATTGGTCACATAAGACCAAAGTGCGTTAACTACATAAAAAGTTGTAGAATTGAAAGCATGATAGAGAGGAAGAAGCTTAGAAGAGCCTATTTGCATGTGCCTAGGAAATCTTTAGTCAATAATCCTAGGATCTCAAATAACATGTAATCTATGACCACTAGGAATGAAATTGTTTCACCTAGGTGGATAAGAAAAGATGAACCCGCTTGCTATGAGACTAACATGTTTCCCATAGGTTCAACTAGGTCCAATGGACTTGGTAGGTCTATAGGACCTCATGCCCTTCATCGAAGGAGTGTAGTAATTAACCCCATATAGGGAACTCAAACAGAGAGAGCAATTGCATACTTGTTGCATGATGAGGTCGTTTGTGTACTCAACAAAATAGTAAAAATAATAGTTTTTGGTTGATTCTTGAAAACTCTTTTAAAGCCACTTAATCCTTTTAAAATGTGATTTGATAGCAAAATAGTGAGCAAGTTCGTTCCACAGGGAATGGAGTGTTAATTAGATAAATTGACTAATCTTAGAACAATAAAACAAATCATAGAGTTTGATAAATGTGTGGTTTCTAAAGCCACCAATGCTAAACTACTCAAATGAAAATACACAAAAATGTTATGAAAAATAGAATACTCAACACCTTGATAAGAATAGTGATAAAATCAATTAATGGGAGAACTAGGGAATAGATCGATTAACACTTGGATGTGGGTAAGCTACTAGCATCATTAATGTACCAATCTCATTATGTTAACCACTTAGAGGCTTAGATTAGTGGGGTTGATATACCCACCACTAATCTATCCTATCCAATGGGTTCTTAATCACACAAAGATTGTCAATCCACATGTAAATACATAACAAATTATTCCACTCAAGATAGCAATCAACAAGTGATATACAAGTCAATTATAATGAATGGAATCTAATTAAATTGAATGAATAGAACACATAAGAGATTCATTACAAGCTAGACTAAACCCACAACCAATTGTTCCTCAAATCTATCCCCTAGATTAGGGGTTTAGTTACACATAATTGCAATAAATGAAAAGAAGTAAACGATAAGGAAATAACCCTTGGGTCACCTTCTTTAAGCTCAATCCTTCTTCTCCTCTATGCTCCTAGATGCAAGGAATGGAGGTTGAGGAAATGTCTTGGAATGTGGGTGTTTTGGTGGAAAGTTACTAAGGATTTTGGTGGAGAAATGGTGGGATGAGGAATGATGTAGTGAAGTAATCAAGGTTTTGTGTTGAGGGTTGGATGGATTAGATGAGTTCAAGGAGAGAAATGGAGGATGATGAATAATGTTCCATGGATGATGATCTAGATCTGAAATGGGAATTCTCTGAGATTTGCTCTGATTTTCGATCCTTGAAAATGAAGAGACGCTCCATATATATACTCACTCATGGACATGTACTGGTAACGACTTGATTCGCTGATGTGGAGCCTTGGTCGCTATTTGGTCGCTATGGCGACCATGGAGCGTAAAACGGTTAGATGAAAAGGTCGCTCTGAAAACCATCTTTCTCGCTCTTTGTCAAGTGGCGAACATGACCAAAATGTGTAGAGGTCGCCACTTGTATCCTCTAGGTCGCTCTGGCGACCATAAGTGGCGACCTTGGAAATGTGAAGAGGTCGCCATTTGTACCATCAAGGTCACTCTGGCGACCATAAGTGGCGACCATGCCTTGAGTGCACTAGGTCGCCACTTGCAAGGGAGGTCGCCAAAGCGACCCCAAGTGGCGACCCCACCTGATTGTTTTTGTGACCTTCTGTCGCCATGGCGCTCAAGTGGCGCCCAAGTGGCGACCTTCTGATGCCTTTGGGAACTCTTCTGTCGCCACGGCGCTCAAGTGGCGCCCTCTTATGCCCAAGTGGCGAAAATGCCCTGTTTCTTCTCATTTGTGAGACATTTTCGCACAAGTCCTCCACCTTCATCTCAATTGCTTCTGAAACCTAATAAAACCTGAAACACTCAATTTAACAACATTAAACACGGGGAAATGCCCGAGAATCAAGCAAAAAGAAACGGAAATGAGGGCCAAAATCATACCAATTTTGGCCTAATCATTGCATGCAAAAATTTGAAAATTTTTATTCTTCTTTATTAATTGTATGAGTAGCTTGGTTGCACATATGCTAATAAGATATTTTCTTCTATAAGTGTGAACCTTGCTTTGTTTGCAATCCATGTCATATTTTTGTTCAAACATGCATTTTTAGACTATGAGATATTCATAGGAAGTATTTTTTGAATGACCTATAATAATCTCCATAACTTGATAATTCTTAAATGACATGCTAAAAAAAAAATGAAAAGCATGAATCTTATGACATGCTTAAAATGTGAAAAGCATTAATTAATGATTGCAATAATTAAATGCAAAACTATGTGTGAAAAGCTTATGAGACTCAAATGAATAAATGATCTTGTATTCGATCAAAGGATTTTTAAAATCTAATGTCTCTCTTTCTTTATTGGTTGAACATGGCTACTATCATACAGGGTATCTTATCTGGAAAAATTGAATAGGGAGCAAAGTCGCTCATGCCATGTTTCACTTATAAAGTTGGATATAATTACTCATTAAAAATGAATGATTGATAAACTCTATATCCTTGCTTTGATTCATGACAAATGGTGAAATTGGTTTGAATTCTTTAAGTAAATATTTGTCATTTGCTTTGCTAAATACCATTGCTTTTGGATTTGAATGCAACATGTCTTGCTTGCAAAGCATTATATTCACATTTATTTATTTTTTTATAAATAAATCTCCTTGTTTCTCTCCAATTAATTAAGTTGCATAAAATGCATAATATGATTATGCAAATGACTTGTATACTACTATCTCTCTTTGCTATAAGTAACCCAGTTGGGGGATACTCCTTTGTCCATCTCATGACAAAAATGGGGAGTAGTATGTAGTTAGGGGGAGAATGCTAATTGCTAAATTGTAGTAGCAAATTCGCATGATTGGGGAGTTTACATATTAAGGGAGAGTAACCAGCTAAAGAGGAGCATTTGCATTGCACATTCATTGCATGATAGCCATTGCATGATGTTGCATGTTTTCTTTAATGCAAAATTCTTTATTGCAAATGCTTGTTTTATCTCACTTGATCACCTCACATACACTTGTCTGGAAAGTGTAGTTCTTATTTTGCAGGGATGGGTTATTCTACAAGAGATGGAATACTTGAAGATCTAGTTTGATTAGGTTTCTCTCTTGTAATTTAGAATAATCTTTTGTTGACCCTAAGATTTCAATTTTGTTGTAAGGATCAATGTGAGTGGTGGTTTTGTCATGAAATAGCTAAAGGGGAAGATTGTAAGGTCTCATATTTTGATTGGCTTATTTCATGGAAAAACCACATATTGGGGATTGATGTAAGGGTACCTTTGGCATTTGATGGTTGGTGATTTGCACAACCAAGGCCCTCTCAAGACCTCAAGAGAAGAAGCACCAAAGGTATATTCTAGTGCTTACTTGCTTTGAAGAGATCTAGTTGCACACACACACAACTCATGCATATCTCTAACACTTGTATGTCGTGTGTTTTTATTTGTGTGCATTCATGTTCTTGAATATCTCTTCATGCATGTTTTAATTGATTTTATCTAGTTTATTGAAATGCCATGACATTTTAGGCATTATGATGCATTCTCTTCACACTTCACACTTCACAATTACACATCTTTGATGGTTTGTGTTGTGTTATTAGTGTGTCATGTAATTCATTTCCCGAAGATTATTCGGAAACATTTGCACATGCACGATGGTATGCTTAGTTTAGCACGAGGATTGCCATCGGAGAAAGCCCTTGGCTTCTCCTTTGGTTTCATCACTTTGCACACTTGCACATTGTGCACAAAGTGGAAAGCAGGGCATTGTCGCCATTTGATGATGTCGCCCTGAGCACATGGCGACCAAGTAGCGATAGAGAGATTTATTCCTGAAAAATCAATCAGGTATGAGTGTCACCATGAGTGTTGCCCTGAGAATAAATGGCGACAAAAAAGAATTTATGGTGTCGCCATAAGTGTCACCTTGAGAACAAATTGTGACAAAGAAGAAAATATGGTGTCGCCATGAGAACAAATGGTGACATAGAAGACCAAATGGCGACAAAAAAGAAATTGTGGTGTCACTTATTAAAGCGCTGCAGTTTCATTTTGGCACCCTATATATATGCCACTTTGTGCTTAGGTCTTCTCTTATGAGTTCAAGATCATAGTTTTAACTCAGAACATTTTCCAAGAGTGAAAATGATGCAAGAATTCATCTTTGATTACACAAACTCAACTCCACATGCATAAATCATCATCTAAGCATCATCTAAGATCATCTAGTATGTGCTAATGTCTAGGTCTTCTTCAACACACATGTTATTGTAAGTTGTTCACTATTATCTTACATAATTAGTGTTCTTACTTAGCAATTTATCTTATTTATAACTTGTATGCTTTAGATTAATTTTTACTTACAAGATTGAGATTATGTGTTGATTGATTGAGTTGTTTTGTGATAGCTAGGATTTCATGCTTATATAAATTTAGCTAATTTATCTCATTAAAATGATTGAGATTGTTTGTGATAGCTATTGTATCTAGGATTTGTTATCATCTACATAGCTATGCTTTATGCCTTGTCATTTAGCATTTGATATATAAGATTGATTTAATTGTCATCTTATAATCTTAGAAAAGCATTTAGTGTTCACTAGCTCTATTTGCATTTTAAATATCATATATATTCACATAGGCTATTTTATCTCTTCATTGAGAAGTAAGTCTTGTGTGACTATCGAGATTAGGTGTTCACATAAGCAATTGGACTAGGTTCACTTTTACAGGCCTATGGGTAGTGGTGGTGGGTTATAGACCGGGATTAGGTTGTAAACACCATTGCAATTAGTGGATTCGAGGTTCGTATGTGGCGCACATAACAGCCCATGGTCTTTCCCAGTTTGGATTTCCACGTAAAAATCAAATGTTATTTAATTTCTGCATTTTATACTTGATTTTATTGTTGGTGAATTAGGGTTATTTTTGTAATATTGACTAATCTGAAAATTTTGGTAATAACTGATTAACAACCCATTTACCAAGTGTTATTTAATTTCTGCATTTTATACTTGATTTTATTGTTTGGTGAATTGGGGTTATTTTTGTAATATTGACTAATCTGAAAAATTTGATAATAACTGATTAACAACTCATTCCCCCCTCCCTGGTTGTATTATTAGACACGCACGAAATTTATTAAGTTTCATGTATTACCCTTACACACAGGCCACAACACACACAACACTGTTTTTCACCAGTATGCATACTCACCGCATGCTTTTGTTATGCAATTCGTTGCACACACATTCACATGCAACTCATGTCATTATATTTGTCAGCCATATAAATGGTATTATATGTTTGTGTAACTGCATGACCAATATATCCATTCATAACTGTTCAAGCAAATGATGATTGTTTTCAATTTGAAAACAATGTCCCTCATGGTCGTCAAATGCCAACATAACCAAATATAATTGGAACTCTAACGTTCAAGTTTAAATCTTCTGACTAATTAAACAGGAATCCAGAACTTCATGTTCTTAATAATTATATTGAAATCCAATACTTTACATTCCGATTAATTATATTGGCAACTAGAACTTCAGGTTCTGATTAATTAAATTAAAATCCAGAACTTCGATCAGGGTCTGAATGATTATATTTAGAAATCAGAACTTCATATTCTGATTAAATATTGGAGTACAGAACTTCAGGTTCTCATTGATTAAATTTGACTCTGGGACTTCGAGTCTTGATTAAATTGGAATGTAGGATTTCGGATCCTAGTTAAATTAGAATATAGGATTTCAGATCCTAATTAAATTGGAATACAGGACTTCTGGGCTGCAATGCTATAACCCCTTGTGATGGTAGGGTCCAATACAATCTCCTTCTAAAGTTTGGTGAGTAGTTTGATCTCTTCTAAATTATAATGGCATTGTTTTTCTTATTGTTGTGCCAATTACACACAATTGCACGGTTTCTCTTACACACAACAATTAATGCCACACATTGCAACACTGTGTTTCTCTTATAAAAATGCACACACTTTTGTTTAACAATTATACACGGTGTGCATCATCATCAATGCCAGCCAGCACATGGCTTTTATATGCAATAATTGCATAGGCTGAGATGATTTTAATTCAATTAAAATCATCTCATTATGGCTATATGATTTAGAACTTCTAGTTCTAAATAAACTAGAATACTATAACTTTTGGAACAAATTTTTGAATTAAGAACTACTAGTTTTATATAAATTTATCGAATCTAGAACTTCTGGTTTTTTTTTTATTTTTTTTTTTATTTTTTTTTTTTTTATATATATATATTTTTTTGGAATCAAGAACTTATGGTTCTATTTGTTTTCTTCAAATCAAGAACTTCCAGTTCTGATTTTTTCTTTTCGAATCAAGAACTTCTGGTTCTGATTTGTTTTTTCGAATCAAGAACTTCTTGTTCTGATTTTTTTTTCCTTTTCGAAATTAAGAACTTCTGGTTCTAATTTTTTTACGTTTGCAAACTTCTGGTTTCTAAATAAATGTACCATCCTTTTTCTTTGAAAAAAAAAAGATTCATGTATAATATAAATAAGAAAGTAGAAGAAGAGATTATAAAAAATTATGGAACTAGAAATAAGTTCATGGATATTAATCTGACTTTTGGATGTGGAAGATCCAAATTAATGGCAAAGATTAATTGAATCAATATAGTAGAGAAACAAGTAATATAAAACAATTCTTCTCCTTTCGGATATGGAAGATCCAAATTAATGGCAAAATCCATAGCCTACTCATACGATTAATTAAATCAATATAGTAGAGAAACAAGTAATATAAAACAATTCTTCTCCTTTCGGATGTGGAAGATCCAAATTAGCCATATGGAGGATTATTTCTACAATTGATATCTTTTAAATTACATGATAATAACAGAGAATTATTTAGGTGGTGATAAGTCTATATTATCACAACAATTATATATATATATATATAATTGCCCATTCATTTACTAAATATTTCTTAAATATTTTTTCTTATAAAAAAAAAAAAAAAAAAAGATTACAAGACATAATTTTTTGAAGACCCTTTTTAATTATTTAATTTTAATAAAATAAAAAGCATTTTAAATATCTGTAGAAAGTGCTTTTACTCCAAAATTTTAATAGTATAGCCAACAAAAAAAATAGGGTTTACGAGTTGTATGGAAAATGGTTTTGAAAATCAACTTAGGTTAGCATGCGTGAATCCGGACGAATTATTTTCATCATGTGCTATATATATAATTCATGAAGGAAGACCCCCACCCACCATATTCCATATCAATAGCTTTGTGAGAAAGTGAGAATTCATTGAACTTTGGACAGGATTTTAATCTGCTTTCTTGAATACCATTGACAAAATTGATTAACTAATTATGACAAAGTTGATTAAGCGCCAATTTGGTATTGCATTTTAAAACTTAAAATCAGATTATTTTATAATTTTAACATAAAATGATATTCTGTAAAACTTCAAAAAGTAATTAATTGATAATCTGACAAGTTTTTACAGTGATTTTGGGAAGTAAGTGTAGGGTTACTTTTTAAAAGCGATTATGGAATAATCTATTTCAGCATTTAATTCATCTTTTAAAATATCATTATTATCCTTATAAAATCAAGTTAAAATCATTTATATACTTTATTTCATCCACTACTACAAAAAAAACACAAAAGAAATCGGTTATTTTACATGGAAGAAATCGGTTTTTAAAATTTTTAAAATCGATGTCTATTTGAGTGATTTAGAAAAAAGCAAGCTAAAGACATCGGTTATATATAAAACCAATTTAAAAACCTTGACGTAAAATTGATGAATTATAAAAATTAATCTCGCCGTCCGGTCGCTGCTGTCGGCCTGCCCCACCTCTAATAATAATTAGAATTAATCGTCAATATAAGGAATCGAACTTGTAACCTCAAAGTCAAAGTGGTAAGCCTTTACCGTTTGACTACAAGATTGAATGTGTTAACTATTGCACAATATTTATATATAACCTATATGGGTTGTTAGAAATAAAAAAATAAAAATAAAAACTTGTTTGATAAATTTAAATATACTCAACTAATCAAAATTCTAATTTCTACTACAAACATCTATTAAAAAAAATTATTGGTGGGTTTATTTTTCATTTCATTTTTTGTGTGGTTTTGCATATGTTTTGCTGGAGATATTTTTGTGCAAACTTTTTTCTTAAAACTGTATCTTTTGGTAATGAAATAATTTTTTTTGTCCATGCTGGATTCTTCAATTTTTCGATACGAATCCAACGGTATAAAGAACATAAAGTTTTGGGCGGTATTTTGAAAGTTATGAACAATTATTAAGTCAAAGGTCAGAAGTGATTGGAGATATTTTTGTGCAAAATATTTCCTTAAAACTGTATCTTTTGGTAAGGAAATAAATTTTTTGTCTATGTTGGGTTCTTCAATTTTTCGATATGAATCCAACGGTATAAAGAACATAAAATTTTGGCTAGTATTTTGAAAGTTATGATCGATTATTCAGTCAAAGGTCAGAAGCAATTGGAGATGATCAATTTTTGTGCAAACATTTACCTTAAAATTGTATCATTTGGTAAATAAATAAAAATTTTCGTCCATGTAATGTTCTTCAATTTTTTGATACGAATCCAACAGTATAAAGAACGTAAAATTTTGGTCAGTATTTTGAAAGTTATGATCGATTATTCAGTCAAATGTCAGAAGCGATTGGAGATGATCAATTATTGTGCAAATTTTTACCTTAAAACTGTATCTTTTGGTAAATAAATAAATTTTTTCGTCCAAGTAATGTTCTTCAATTTTTCGATATGAATCTAACGGTATAAAGAACGTAAAATTTTGTCCAGTACTTTGAAAGTTATGATCAATTATTCAGTCAAAGGTTAGAAGCGATTGGAGATGATCAATTTTTGTGCAAATTTTTACCTTAAAACTGTATCTTTTGGTAAATAAATAAATTTTTTCGTCCATGTAATGTTCTTCAATTTTTTGATACAAATCCAACAGTATAAAGAACGTAAAATTTTAGCCAGTATTTTGAAAGTTATGATCAATTATTTAGTTAAAGGTCAGAAGCGACGTGAATCCGCGAGTGAGATGTTTTCATTGCTCATTTTCACACTTTTCTAAATCGATTTTTGGAATATTTTCTGAACGAAAAATGTTTGTTTGCATGTCTAATTTCTTTTATCAAAATATGAGAAAATAACGTTGAGTATTTTTAGAGATGCGCACTTGAATGTGGACATAGGTCAGATTTGAATTTCAGCAGAATTTTGCTTTTGAATCCATATCGGTTTTCCTAAAAACCGTTGTCTTTTCAAACTATAATATTTAAGACATCAGTTTTAATGGAAACCGATTTCTTATTGGAAAAAAAAAAAAAAAACATATCAGTTTTTCCAAAAACCGTTGTCTTTTCAAATGGTAATATTTAAGACATCGGTTTTAAGGAAAACCGATTTCTTATTGGAAAATAAATCCATATCGGTTTTCCCAAAAACCGTTGTCTTTTTAAACCACAATATTTAAGAAATCGGTTTTTATAAAAACCGATTTCTAAAAGTTTTTTTAAATCGGTTATCAAAAAACCGATGTAAACAACCGATGTCTTTTTACATTTTTGTAGTAGTGATCTCAAAATTAAATTCTATTCAAATATTGATTTGATTTATAAAATATTTTTAAAATATTTTTATTTTTCTTATTGAATTTTGTTTCCAATTTAAATATTCTACTTGAATATTGATTTAATATATATAATTAAAGAAAACCAAATGTAATAGGATCCTAAACTCATATATATTTTAGTTATTGTAATTAATCTCAACACTTTTATAATAAAATTACCAAACATATGTATACTGCTTTTGAGCTATACGGTGTTAAGAAGAAAAGTAATAATTTATAATGCCACATCAGGTTCTACACTTACTAAATGATCAGTGTTAACAGAATAAGTTGAGTCAGCAATTGGTTACAACAGAATGAGCTGAGTCAGCTTGCTGTTACAGAGATCAAAACAGAGTGGCTCCAAAACAAGAAGAGTGAAATACTTTCCCGCTAAAAGACAGAAAGGCTTCTAGAAGTTCTAAGCTGGAATTATGATCAAACGTCCCTGATTGTATCATCACAAGATCATTTCTGATAAGAGCAAAAGTTGTTATGAGGCTCCAATATAAATGTCTCAGTGATGTATCTCATATATTCAATGAAGAAATGAATTAGAAAAATATCTCAAATACTCTCTCTATTTTCACTTTCTATTTGTTTCAATTCTTCTCAAACTTTATCATGGTATCAGAGCAGTAAAGATCAGAGGCCATGGATTTTTCACGCAACTCTTAGGAATTCGATGATGAAGATGTACCTGTTCTCTCAAAGAAGTAAAGAGAGAATAGATCAAACTTGATCTCGAAGAATCTGAACTTTAATCTACCAGTAAAGTTGAATCAGAACAACTTTGTCTTTTGGAAAGCTCAAATCTTGCTGATAGTTCGAGCATTTGATCTTGAGGAATTTATGTTTGGACCAATCAAATGTCCTTAGAAATATGTTGAAGAATGCAATGAGGAAACAGGTGAGTCCATTCGAATAATTAATGATGAATATCTTAATTGGAAGAAGATAGTAGATGGCTGGATTTTTTCAACTCTGAGTGAATCTGTATTAGCTCAAGTCACACAGTGTATAATAGCTTGTGAAACCTAGAATTGCATTGTTAAGTTGTTTTCACAATCTTCAATGGCTAGAAGAATGCATTTGAAAAATCAATTACAAGTGATTAAGAAAGGCTCATTAAGCATCAATGAATACATTTGAAAAATCAATTACAAGTGATTAAGAAAGGCTCATTAAGCTTCAGTGAATACATTATTAAGAAGAAAACCATATCAGATTCATTGATAGGCGCAGGACAAGATGTCAGTGAGCAAGATCTAATAGAATATGTGCTTAGAGGTCTAGGCCAAGAATATGATCCTGTCGTGGTTACTATCACATCTAAAAGTGGAGAGATCACATTACAAGAAGCTCAGTTTTTCTTGATGAGCTTTGAGGCAAGGCTAGAAGAGTTTGCATCTTCTGTAGAGATATCAAGTGCCTCAACAAATATGCATATGAAGACTCAACAGACTTAACGAGGTGATCCAACTTATTTTCAGAGAGGTGGACAGTTTCGAGGAAGAGCTAGAGGTAGAGCAAGAGGTAGAGGAGGTGGTAGATCAAATAATTCAAGACCAATATGCCAGGTGTGTCGCAAGATTGGACACACAGCCAATATTTGCTATCATAGGTTTGATTAGACTTATAGTAGTAATCAGGCAAGACAAACCTCTTCACCTCAAGGAAATGTGGCTCAGGCTGTGGAATATGCTCAGGCTCATGACAATCTCTATCAGGCCAAAAACAACAACTTGAAGGCAGTGACAGCCAGCTCTTCATCTGTTGTTGATCCACACTGGTATGTTGATAGTGGAGCTACTAATCACATCACACTAGACTTCAACAATCTGTCGATCAACACTGAATACAAAGGTAATCAAAAATTGGCAGTTGGTAATGGCCAAACCCTTCATATTTCTCATATTGGACAGTTAAAAATAGCCTCCAATAATGAACCTCACTGCCATATTCACCTCAAAAATGTCTTATATGTGCCTGGAATTAAAAAGAATTTGCTTAGTATTGCTCAACTTACCAAAGATAATGCAGTTGATGTTGATTTTAATTCTGAATTCTGCTTTGTAAAGGACAAGGTCACGAGGAGAATCTTGCTCCAAGGGATTCTTAAGGGTGGCTTGTATCGAATTGAGTTGTCAAGTGCTGAAAGAAGTCGTCAAACAAGAAACGGTTCAACCATTAATAGTCTTGTGTCCAGTTATTTTGTGTCTAGCATTTCTGATTTTCACAATAAAACTAATGTAACAATTGTTACAGATGATGGTCAGGATCCTCGGTGTAATTCTTTTGTTGTCACTGAAGAAGGGTTACTGCCCTATTCTAGACAAGGTCTTGTAAAGTCTTGGTACAACAAACTTGGCCATCCTAATTCTCATGTACTGTCCATTGTATTGAAAACCTTGAATATGAATGTCAACAATTTGGATTTGCAAATTGAAACAAAAATATAAACACGGTGTGTACGATATATTAATCTAGAGGGGGGGTGAATAGATTTTAACTAATTTTACCCAATTTTCGTTCAATATTACGAAAATACCCCTAATAGTCAATATAAATACAACAAGTGTAATATGGTGCGGAAATTAAATAACACTTGATGTATACGTGGAAACCCAACCACTGGGAAAAACCACGGGCTTTATAGTGCGCCACACTCGAACCTCGAAATCCACTAATTGAAATGGAGTTTACAACCTATGTAGACCTCGTATAAGAATCCAGTCTATAACCCCCCACTTCTACCACGCGGGCCTTTAAAAGTGGCTCTAGTCCATTTTGCTTGTGGCCTAAGCAGCCTTAGCCAATAAGACTTAAATTCTCAGTGAAGAGATAATACAACCTATATGTGAATATATAAAAATACTCAATAAATGCAATGAGAGCTAGGCAACTCTATATGCTTATCTAGGATGATAATATGTCAATAAAAACGATCCTAAACATTAATAGCTAAATGACATGTCAAATAGCTTAGCTAAATATAGATTATTAAAAACCTAAATAGCTATCACAATACAACACTCAATCATGTCATCACAACAATCTCTATTTTGAATATAAGATGTTAATCTAAAAACATTCAAATAATAAAATGGATGCCTTGATAAATAAAACACTAAATATCAATGATAAAAGTGAAAAACATACCAAGGGAAGTGTGATGACCAAGACCCATTCAAATAAGCAAACTAATTATGCTAGAAAATGCTTAGATGATCTTTGATGCACATGTATATGGTTTTGAGTGTATAGGAAATGAGTTCTCTTTGAAATATCTCTCAAATATCTCTCAATTAAGTTTAGGGTTCTTAAGAGTCAAGAACTTAGTCAGAGAAATGAGAAAGTGTGATATTTATAGACAAAGAAAACAGGGCATGTGAAAAGACAGTTTTACCCTTGAAATCACCGTTCGACGGTTTCATTCTGTGATCAGGGCCGCTGAATTGAACCCGAGAGGCAGGGGATCAAACGGCGACCACATTCGACGGTTTGGGAAACCGCCGATCAGAACCCAAAAAGAAACCGACCTAAAATATCTAGAATGGCGGTTTCATTCAGCGGTTTCGAAGGCACCGATTAAACTGCAGAATCATATCTGAGATATTAAATGCATCAGGTCTGATCGGCGGTTTCGATTCGGCGGCCAGACCGCTGATTCACCAAAAGAGGTGAAACCAAGGAAAAGCTAAGGGCATTCTCCGTGAGCGGTCTTCGCGTAAAACCAAGCACATTATCGTGCAACCACGGACGTTTCCGAACATATTCGGGAAATGAATTACAAGACACATAAACACACATCAAGATATAATAATCAAAGTGCTAGTGTGAAATGTGACATTTGAAGAGAATGCACACAAAAGAAAAGCATACATATGCAAACATTACTGGTGAGTGTGTGCAACTAAATCTCTTCAATAAGAAAATAAGCTCTTGAGATATACCTTTGGAGTGCTTGTCATCCTTGAGGTCTTGAGTAGAGCCATTGAGTATGATCACCAATCACCTAAGCTACCCTTTACATACAACCCCAATATGCGGTTTGTCCACGAAATAAGCCAATCAAAAATCGGGAATCCTTACACAAATGTTCTGTGATGCTTGCAGATTAGGAAAGTCACATCGTCTTCCTTATGTTAAATCCACTCATGTGTATTATAAACCTCTAGAAATGGTGAGTGATGATGTATGGGGTCCTTCACCTCTTCCCTCTACACAAGGTCATCGTTATTATGTGAGTTTCATTGATGCATTCTTTAGGTACTGCTGGATATTTCCTTTAGTCTTAAAATCCCAAGTTAAGTAGACCTTTATAGCTTTTCATAGGTTTGTTGAAAAACAATTCTCCACAAAACTTAAATGTCTTCAAAGTGACAATGGCGGTGAGTTTATTGCTCTCTCATCATATCTTATTGATTATGGCATTGCTCATCGCAAGTCTTGTCCCTACACACCTCAACAAAACGGAATTGTCGAAAGAAAACATAGGCATATTGTTGAGGTTGGTCTGTCCATGCTTGCTCAGGCTGGCTTACCATTGTCTTTTTGGTGGAAGTCCTTCCATACAGCCACTTACCTCATAAACAGCCTTCCTCCATCTGTGCTACATCACACATCACCCTATTACAAACTGTTTAACAACTGTCCAAATTACAAAGACTTAAAGACTTTTGGTTGCTCTTGTTTTCCCCACATTCGAGCCTACAATCAACACAAGCTTTTGTTTTGGTCTGCCAAATGTGTTTTTATAGGGTATTGTAAGTCTTTGAAAGGATACAAATGCTTGCATCCGAGTGGAAAGGTGTATAGTTCTAGAGATGTCATCTTTCATGAGGATGAGTTTCCATATTCTTCTCTTTTTGCAGTCAATTCTGTCCACTCTTCTACTGATGTTCCTGTGTCTACACTGCCAAATATAGCATCAGGTGTTAAAATGAATATTGCTCCTGCTTCAGTTCCAGTTAATACTCACAGTATGACCACTAGAGGAAAAAATGGGATATATAAATGATGAGCGTCGTTTGTGTACTCAACAAAATGATATTTAGATGTGTTCGTTTAGAAAACCGATTTTTCACCACTTAGATAGAAAATTAGTAAAGTGGCAAGTAGGATTCGTTCCACAGGGAATTAAAGTGATTAGTTGAATAAATTAACTAATCTATATGCAATAAAATAAATCATAAAAATATGGATGAGTGAATGGGTTGTCAAGCCATCAAACATACATGAAAAATAAACCTAATAAACTAATAAAAGAATACTTAACAAATCTAGATAAGATAAATGGAATTAACAATTAAGAGAATAGCTAGGGAATTAATGAGATCACAAATGAATTACGGGAAATGCTTATCAAGCTACTTTAGTGAACGGATCTCATAAATGTTAACCAATTGATTTCTAAAATGTGTTTGGGCCATTATTATGAACCCTAAACAACTTCCCACCGCAATGCCTAACCGATTAAGGAAAGGGGGTCACGGCGGGATCGATTTGTTACAATTAACGGCTTAGATTATCGTGGTTGATATACCCTCCGACAATCTATCCTACTCACTATATTCTCAATCCATCAAGGTTGTCAATCCAATCAAGATTATATAAAAAATTATCCTAAGCAAGATTATAATCAACTAGTGGGTATACATGTCAATTACATAATGCATAGAATCTAATTATAAAATGAATAGAACACAAATAGAGATTAAAAATATATTAAAGCTTAAGCAAATCCCAATCCAAATGTTCTCACATCAAAACCCTAGAAAGGGGATTTAATTACACATATTATAATCAAAGGGAAGGCAAGTAAAAGATTAGGAAATCACCCATGGGCCACCTTTTGTAAGCTTGATCCTTTCCTTGCCTTTGATGCTCCTTGTGTAAAGAGTGGATGATGAGGATGTGTCTAGATGGGTGGAGTCAAATGGGAAGTGACTAAGGAGATTTATGGAGAAGATGGGAAGAAAAGGAATGATTAGGGGAGGTAATCTAGATGTTAAGTTTAGGTAGGAGAGAAAATGGAGAGAAAAGGAATGGTGGAGAAAGGAGGTTTCTTGGTGGTCAAGAGTTGTCCAAAAGAGGAAAAATGTGATGAATTTATATGATTTTCAAATTAGGTCTCGGGTGGCAAATTACCAAAACACCCCCTGACCATGGCAAATTACCATTTAGTCCAACAGAGGGGGTCATTGTGTAATTTGCCCCACCAATCAGAATTGCACAGCAAAGAGGTCGCATGATGTTCAAATGGCGACCCTTAGAGCGACCCAAATAGCGACCAATCTGGAGCCAAAATGACTCCCTGTCGCCATGGCGACCTCGAATGACAAATGGCGACCCAATTGATGACGTGGACGTGACGAGAGGGGCAAAACGGGGAGTTTTAGGCGTGAATTTGGACGACCGGTTTTCCGGCCGATTGGGACGCCGGGAGAGTTGCGACCGGGTTGCCGGTGATGTGGCCGTCCGTTTGCCACCGGAACCAGTCGACGGTGACTCCGGGAAGGTGGACTTCTGGCCGGCGGCGGCACTTAGGGTTTGGGGGCATTTATGGCTGGTCTGCGCGTGACACAAGGAAGAAGAGAATGAATAGTGGGTATGGGGTGCATTCAGAAGATGAGTGGGGTGCAGTGGGCTGCTGGTCAGTTGTCTTTAAAAGGGGGTGCAATTAGTAATTGGGCCGGGTGCACACAGCTGATGGGTCAGGTTGGGTGTGCAGCAGTTTGGGCTGGTGCGTTTAGAGGCCCACACCCTCTAAACGCACCGTTTAACTTAAAGGGGGTGGGCTGCGCAAATTGGGCCACTTGGGGTGCCTAAGGAAACGGACGTGGGTGCGCTCAGCAGCCCATCAACACCCTACACGTCAAAACGCGCCGTTTTGGTCATCCACGTGGCACTGTTTGCCTGATTCGCGTGGCATATTACGGATAGCCCCCTGAACTCTTCAGTTTTTACGATAACTTCAAAACTTCCTCCAATAATTACTCTTTTGCCCCTATTTCACCAAAATTACTTCAATGCCCCTGAACTTTATAAATACCTGAAATCACTTAATTTTCACAATTAAATCACGGGATAATGCCCGAGAATTAAGCAAAAGGGGAAGGAAATAGGGGCCAAAATCATACCAATTTTGGTTCGATCAAATACCCCCAAACCTATCTTTTGCTCGTCCTCGAGCAAAACAAACATAAGCACACAATGGACATGTATCTAAAAATCATATAATCACATTAAGGCACCAACTCTTTGCAAAAGACTCAAAAGCCAATATTTCGACTTGCAAAACCAAAAGTGAAGAGATTAAACCAACGTTGTGCTCATTAGGAAATAATGCATCTAAGATATGCTAAATAAAGATTAAAGACATGCCATTCTAAGTAAACATTGCACGCAACGCGATTCCACATTCAAGATGCTTAAGCTTCAAAACTAAAGTGCCTTTAGGACAAGAATATAATTCGCCTCGACATCTAATCCTCACCGGATTCTCTCATTTTCACACGGATTCCTAAGCTTCACTCACAATCCATATGCAATATGAGTTTATGTTCAAGATATCAAAAATAATTGCACATGATCATTTAAAAACACAATTTCTAAGAATTTGTCTCATGAAAGGAATTGAAAACCATGAACGGAAAGAACATGCATCAACCTAAATTTCCAATGTGGACATCCCTAAAGATCAAATAGGTCTTTTCATTTGGTTGTAATGGGGCCAAAGGTGAATGGTGAGTCAATAAATAGGAAAAATTGATTTCAAACACCCAATGGTCACACTAAGGCATACATTCTAATTAAGCACAACTTACTCATTACAACTTGCATATTCCACACTTAGGCGTCTAGGCTTTCAATTTACTTTGTGCATTTTTCTACTCTTAATTTTCATTGAGTAGCTCATTTAATTTTACAAAATTGATCTAGGCATTTAGTGCCTCATTCATCATTTTCTTTTTTCTTTTTTCTTTTCTTTTGCTATGCTTTTCTTTTCTTTTCTTTGCTTGTCTTTTCTTTTTCTTTTCAAGCATTGCATTTCATCTTTTTCATGTGTTTGCACATACATACTTGCCTAGGTACACGCCTTACATTCTAATACTCCTCAAAGCTTACATTCAACCCCTAAGCCTTAGCAAACCATTTGGTACAAGGTAAGTCTAGTGTTTAGGCTATATGGTTTATGTTAATGTGGTTCATGAATGAAAAGCTTAATTGTGTTTGGCTTCAAATGGGCTATGGAGCACACACATAGAGGGATAGGAAGTATTTAGGCCAATTTGGTGGTTTTTCACATGCATTGCCTAAAATCATTTCTAACGGTTTGTCCACAAAGTCAATCAAGGCATCCACAAGCAGTCCATATGTTCTATGGCAAACAACATTTAAGTGCGAATGAGACATTTTAAATATGCATAGCAAGTGTTTGAATGAGTGTTTAAAGAGTGAAAACTTTCCCTCAAATACGCTTTTTAAGGCCGTGTTTGTGAACCTCACGGGAAGTCTCCACTATTAATTCCTAACCTTCAAGCACAATTGAATATTCACTCAACATCAAGAGAAAAGAACTAGCGCGCTTTGAGCAATGCAACCCTAAATGGCATGAAGTTAATCTAAACTAAGCAAGGCAAAGATACACAATTCCTCACTTGCACACACAAAGGCACAATCTCAACAAGCAAAGTATGCTCAAGCATGGCATTTTCACAAGATTTTCGAAAATTTTGAAAATTTTAGGCTCAAAATGTTTTTGCACACAATTGCAAACAAGAGACGATGTTGCGCACACACCCCCAAACCTAAATTAGACATTGTCCTCAATGTCTTTGGGGCATATACCGGTAAGTTCGGCGCAACACATCCTCAATCAAAGAGTTTAAAAACACATTTCAATGTCCATTTAAAAATTATCCAAAGAATTAAATCAAGTGGCTCAAGAATATCCTATATGCTCATAATCAACTCAAGAGATATATCAATGCAAGTTCATCAAGAGTCATCATCACAATCCATGTGGATAAAATATGATCATTCAAGCCTAAATCCACTATCACAAACAACTCACAACCTTATTCTAAGCAAAAATAAAATAAATACAAAAACAAAATTTAAACAAGAAAAGAAATGTACCTAAGTGGGTTGCCTCCCACCAAGCGCACGATTTAACGTCTAGGCAAGACGTGGCATGGTGCTCCCACACATCGAACTCTCACAATGTTGCTTCCTTATGATAAAGTCCTCGCCCTTTTTATGAGCACTCTTGGCTTGCTTGTCCCTCCAAGACTTGCAAGTTGTCTTTGTTTCTTCCCAAGAGATAAAGAACCTTGCCTTGCCGCACAAGCAACACACATTTGCTTCCTTAAGAAGCAATAGAAAATCTACACAAACACTAAACACATTAGAAAGTTCCGGCAAAATATAATCAATACATGTAATTGCCAACAAGAGTTTGGAACACCATTTATTTAAAAGAAATTAACTAAACAGATAAAGCCTAAAATAAAATAAAATAAAATGCACAAAAAGAATTTTCAAAATTATGCACTTGTGCTAGGGGTGTCATCAACTAAAGGAGGTTTTATCAAGTTTGGAAATATGTTCTTTTTCACAACCCAAACAAGTTGAGTTGATTTCCCCTTTTCTTTTCTTTTGGGTCTAACTTGATCAACCAAGTCTTTTCTTACCCAAATTTGCTTGACTCTAGGTGGACTCTTCCTATTCCTAGACTCTCTCATTTTTTTGTGCTTATGGAATTTAAAACATTGAGCTTTGAAGTGCCCTTTTTGAAAACAAAAATAGCAAGTAGGAGGATGGTTAAGAAAACTCCCTCTTGGTTGGTGACTATGTGGCCTTTGATGTTGCTTCATTTGTAGCGCCTTGACCTCTTTTTCCACCTTGTCTACATAGACAATGTAGTCACACTCCTTCACTTTTGCTATTTTGAGGGCTTCATCCTTCCTACCAAGTGCCTCCTTCGTTTCTTCCAAAGCTTTTTCCTTCCGCTCCACTTCCATAAGCATCTTCCTAGTCTTCCTTGCACACTCCTCTTCGAATTCTTCAAATAGCCTTGCAAGGTCTTCGAATTCCTTTAATGTGGAATTCCTCTCAATTTCAAGTCTCCCAACTTGTATTTCCAACTCCTTGTTCTTGTTGGAGACTTCTCCTACCTTCCTCCGATAGGTAGCATTTTCTTCTTTGAGCATGTTTACTTCAAGAGTGAGCTTCTCATTTTTCCCTTCAAGCTCTTCAATCTTCACCTTCCCCAAGGCCTCCTTTTCTTCCAACTCCTTTACAATGAGTTGTATTTTTCTTTCCAACTCTTCCTTCCCTTGGGAGGTTTTCACCAATCTCTCTTGAAGCAAAGACAATTTTTCCTCTAACTTTGTGCTTTGCTCTTGGTTCCTAGGCGGTTCGTCCTCGATTTCCGCACCATTCTCAAATACTTGCACAAGAGCGTGCACACGGCTCCTTGTCCTCCCTTGCTCGGGATACACCGATTCTATTGATTGATCCGGCCAACTAGGGATCACATGGTTGCACATCCTCTCCTCATGTGCTCGTTGTGCGGATTGGAATAACTCCATGGTCTTTCGTTGAGAAGCTTGGATGCTCTCAATCTCCCGAAAGTGATCCTCCATGAAATTTTTCCTCTCATCATCTATGGCATTTGATTGGCATGATGAGAAGGAATCTTGGTTCATCCACCAATCCGCATTGAAGCCATTCCCATGAGTCTCGTAGCTAGGCCCTTGATTTTGCATGAAGAAATCCATAGAATCCTGAAACAAAAGAAACAAAAACTACCAAAGAAGTAAAAAGAAACTAAAAGACTAAAAACAACTAAAAGACTAAAAATTAATAAAACCTAAACAAAGAAAAGTTAATTGATTCAACAACCACTTTAATTCCCCGGCAGCGGCGCCAATTTTGATGAGCGTCGTTTGTGTACTCAACAAAATGATATTTAGATGTGTTCGTTTAGAAAACCGATTTTTCACCACTTAGATAGAAAATTAGTAAAGTGGCAAGTAGGATTCGTTCCACAGGGAATTAAAGTGATTAGTTGAATAAATTAACTAATCTATATGCAATAAAATAAATCATAAAAATATGGATGAGTGAATGGGTTGTCAAGCCATCAAACATACATGAAAAATAAACCTAATAAACTAATAAAAGAATACTTAACAAATCTAGATAAGATAAATGGAATTAACAATTAAGAGAATAGCTAGGGAATTAATGAGATCACAAATGAATTACGGGAAATGCTTATCAAGCTACTTTAGTGAACGGATCTCATAAATGTTAACCAATTGATTTCTAAAATGTGTTTGGGCCATTATTATGAACCCTAAACAACTTCCCACCGCAATGCCTAACCGATTAAGGAAAGGGGGTCACGGCGGGATCGATTTGTTACAATTAACGGCTTAGATTATCGTGGTTGATATACCCTCCGACAATCTATCCTACTCACTATATTCTCAATCCATCAAGGTTGTCAATCCAATCAAGATTATATAAAAAATTATCCTAAGCAAGATTATAATCAACTAGTGGGTATACATGTCAATTACATAATGCATAGAATCTAATTATAAAATGAATAGAACACAAATAGAGATTAAAAATATATTAAAGCTTAAGCAAATCCCAATCCAAATGTTCTCACATCAAAACCCTAGAAAGGGGATTTAATTACACATATTATAATCAAAGGGAAGGCAAGTAAAAGATTAGGAAATCACCCATGGGCCACCTTTTGTAAGCTTGATCCTTTCCTTGCCTTTGATGCTCCTTGTGTAAAGAGTGGATGATGAGGATGTGTCTAGATGGGTGGAGTCAAATGGGAAGTGACTAAGGAGATTTATGGAGAAGATGGGAAGAAAAGGAATGATTAGGGGAGGTAATCTAGATGTTAAGTTTAGGTAGGAGAGAAAATGGAGAGAAAAGGAATGGTGGAGAAAGGAGGTTTCTTGGTGGTCAAGAGTTGTCCAAAAGAGGAAAAATGTGATGAATTTATATGATTTTCAAATTAGGTCTCGGGTGGCAAATTACCAAAACACCCCCTGACCATGGCAAATTACCATTTAGTCCAACAGAGGGGGTCATTGTGTAATTTGCCCCACCAATCAGAATTGCACAGCAAAGAGGTCGCATGATGTTCAAATGGCGACCCTTAGAGCGACCCAAATAGCGACCAATCTGGAGCCAAAATGACTCCCTGTCGCCATGGCGACCTCGAATGACAAATGGCGACCCAATTGATGACGTGGACGTGACGAGAGGGGCAAAACGGGGAGTTTTAGGCGTGAATTTGGACGACCGGTTTTCCGGCCGATTGGGACGCCGGGAGAGTTGCGACCGGGTTGCCGGTGATGTGGCCGTCCGTTTGCCACCGGAACCAGTCGACGGTGACTCCGGGAAGGTGGACTTCTGGCCGGCGGCGGCACTTAGGGTTTGGGGGCATTTATGGCTGGTCTGCGCGTGACACAAGGAAGAAGAGAATGAATAGTGGGTATGGGGTGCATTCAGAAGATGAGTGGGGTGCAGTGGGCTGCTGGTCAGTTGTCTTTAAAAGGGGGTGCAATTAGTAATTGGGCCGGGTGCACACAGCTGATGGGTCAGGTTGGGTGTGCAGCAGTTTGGGCTGGTGCGTTTAGAGGCCCACACCCTCTAAACGCACCGTTTAACTTAAAGGGGGTGGGCTGCGCAAATTGGGCCACTTGGGGTGCCTAAGGAAACGGACGTGGGTGCGCTCAGCAGCCCATCAACACCCTACACGTCAAAACGCGCCGTTTTGGTCATCCACGTGGCACTGTTTGCCTGATTCGCGTGGCATATTACGGATAGCCCCCTGAACTCTTCAGTTTTTACGATAACTTCAAAACTTCCTCCAATAATTACTCTTTTGCCCCTATTTCACCAAAATTACTTCAATGCCCCTGAACTTTATAAATACCTGAAATCACTTAATTTTCACAATTAAATCACGGGATAATGCCCGAGAATTAAGCAAAAGGGGAAGGAAATAGGGGCCAAAATCATACCAATTTTGGTTCGATCAATAAACCCAAGGCTTATAAGGTTATTCAATGCAATGATTCTCATGATTTTACACCATCTTCTGTTGCTGAAGCTCTTCAATTTCCTGCCTGGAGAGATGCTATGAGGGCTGAATACAATGCTTTACAGCAGAATCAGACATGGGAATTGGTTCCTTTCTCCAAAGACATGAATGTTGTAGGATGCAAGTGGATTTTTAGAATCAAATACAAGGTTGACGGGACTGTTGACAGGTACAAGGCCAGGTTAGTGGCTAAAGGTTTAACACAAACTCCGAGATTAGATTTCTCTGAAACTTTTAGCCCCATTGTCAAAAGCTCCACCATCAGGGTCATTCTAAGTCTTGTTGTCACCAATGGGTGGGATATTCAGCAACTTGATGTGAATAACGCCTTTTTGAATGGTGAGCTTCATGAATCTGTATTCATGTCACAGCCAAAAGGTTTCACAGACTCTACCAGGCCTTCGTTTGTCTGCAAGCTGCGCAAGTTCCTTTATGGACTCAAGCAGACTCTAAGAGCATGGTATACTAAACTTCGGTCTGCCTTGCTTCATTGAGGTTTTCACAATTCTAAGTTTGACACTTCATTGTTCTTTTATAAGAATGCTGACTCCTTTTTGCTCCTATTAGTCTATGTTGATGATATTCTATTGACTGGCAATAACCAATCACTCATCACCAAAGTCATACAGGATTTGAATCTCAGCTTTGCTCTCAAATCATTAGGCTCTCTTCAGTTCTATCTTGCTTTTGAGGCTCATAGGAATGTTGCTGGTCTTACTTTGTCTCAAACCAAATATGCTTGGGATCTCCTACTCAAAACTAATATGACAAACTGCAAGCCATGTCCTACACCTCTTTCTCCAGGTTGCAAATTATCTGCTTCTAATGGTGCACCGTTTGAAGATGCTACTCTCTATAGGAGTACAATAGGGGCCTTGCAATATCTTACTCTATCTCGACCTGATATTTCTTTTGCAGTAAATAAACTGAGCCAATTTCTGGCATCTCTCTCGCAGATACATTGGCTAGCTGTCAAAAGAGTTCTTAGATATATCAGAGGTACTATGCAGCTTGGTTTGGTCTTTCGGCCTGCTACTAGTCTCTCTTTGGAATGCTTTGCGGATGCCGATTAGGTAGGTAATGTTGATGACTGTAAGTCCATTGGAAGATATTGCTTGTATCTTGGTGGCAATCTTGTGAGCTGGTCATCAAAGAAACAAAGGATATGGCACGGTCAAGCACAGAAGCAGAATACAGGTCTCTTGCAGCTGCTGCAACTGATATAATCTGGTTCCAATCTTTGTTTCAGGAGCTCCACATGCCTTTGGCTGGCACGCCAATTCTCTAGTGTGACAACCTTAATGCCAAGGCCTTAGCACACAATCTAGTCTACCACTCCAGGACAAAGGATATTGAAATTGATCTGCATTTCTTGAGGGATTTAGGGCCCGTCCTGCAAGCCATTTTCTGTTTTTATTTTTCGAAAAGAAAAATGAAATCGAAAACAGTGTTTTTGGTTTTATTTTTGAATTCTAAATACTCGTTTGGTAGCATTTACTGGAATCCGTATTTTAAAAATAAAAACGAAAAAAACGCGTCTGGTAGGAAACCGAAAACTTTCGAAAATTGAAATATCAATTTTTAAATTTTGTTTAACATTATAATAATTATAAATAAATGATTAAATAATTAAAAAAAAACATTTTGTAATTTGGGTTTACAAATTTTAACAGTTGAAGACTTGAAGAGGAAGAGGAAGAGGAGCAGAAGAAGACCAGATTGGCGGCGATCAGCGGCGGGAGGAAGAGGAAAAGGAAAAGGAAGAGATCTCGTCTGTGGAAGGAAGAGGAAGAAGAAGAAGAGATCTCGTCGGCGGGAGGAAGAACCGATCTCGACAGGAAGAAGAAGAAAAAGAAGAAGAGGAAGAGGAAGAGGAAGAGGAAGAGGAAGAAGAAGAAGACGGCGGTGAGATGCAGAGCCGATCTCGGGGGGAAGAAGAAGAAGAAGAAGAGGAAGAGGAAGAGTCGATCTCGGCGGGAAGAGGAAGAAGAAGAGGAAGAAGAGGAAGAGGAAAAGGAAGAAGAGGAAGAGGAAAAGGAAGAAGAGGAAGACGGCGGAGATGCCTGCAGCGACCGACGATCGACGACCGGTGAAAGGCTGCGGTAGGCAGGGACGTCTGCGACGAGAAGGAGGGGATAGAGGATGAAGATGATGGTGTCTGTTCAAGAGAAAAAGAAAAAAGAAAAAAATATATTGTTAATAATATGGGACCCACTTCATATGAAAAACAAAAGCAAATTCATGAAAAACAAGTTTTTTTTTTTTTTTTTCAAAATTTCCACTTTTAACACTGATTTTGTTTTTTATTTTGTTTTTGAATTTTGAAAATAAAATGAAAAACGATTATAGGACGTGAATTCGAAATCATTTTTGGAAAATAAAAACGAAAACAGGATGAAAACAGCCTGCAGGACAGCCCCTTAGTTCCTAAAATTGGAAGTGGAGGTTTCTTGGGTCCCAACTCTTCATGAAAATGACTTTTGATACCTTATATGTAGAGATGCACATTTGGAGAATGAGGATGGATATAGGTCCCTCTATCCCCATCCCTAATTCCCAGACCTTCCCCCATTATGGGAAATTTTATGGGGGAGGTATATCCATCCACATCCCCATCCCCATCCCCAGTTCCCCATTTTCCCCATTTTTCCCGTTTTTCCCCGTTTTTCCATTGCAAATACAAAATAAAATACATTAGTGCATTACAAATACAAAATAAAGTGTTTCAAATAATTCAAAGTTTCAAACTATATATAGTTAAAAAGAGTAAATGTGTATATATAGTTAGGGTTTTCAAAGAATAAAAGTAAAAAATAAAAATATATATTATAATTATATTTATATATGTTTGGGGGAAATGGGGAAATGGGGAAGGGGTACCTCCCCCCCATTCTCATCCTCATTTCAATATATTTGTGGGGGAAATGGGGAAATGGGGATGGTGAGGGCTCCCCTCAACGAGGGCTCCCCTCAACCCCCCACACACCCCACACCCCCCCCCCCCCCCCCCCCCCCAAAAAAAAAATCTCCATATGGGGATGGGGACGCAAGGAAATTGGTATCCGGGGGAAAATGTGCAACTCTACTTCTATGCCCTTTGCCTAGCTAGATTTCCAAATTATATATATATATATATACAGTTTTTCTATTGTCAGTTCGAACTGATATAAAATATATCAGTTCCTTACATGTGAACAATTGGATTTAAATGATTTGACTTTGTTGCATACACTTATCAAAGCATCTTTTAAATCCAATGGCCCACATACAAAGAATTGATATATTTTATATCAATTCGAACGGATAATAGAAAGATGAGTGAATCTCTCATAAGAGACCTCTTGTTTTAATTTCGGTAATGACCACCATGAAATCATATCGATTTGAATGAATTTTGATCTGAATATTTTTGTGGATGATAAATTCATTGAAATCTACCTATGAATAAAAATTGAGAATTTTTCAAGTACTAAAACTATTTTTCTTGAATTTCCTATATTTCGTCTATTTTTCTGATGCCTTCATATTTAAAAAAATCGGTAAAAATAGTTTAAGTACTTGCAAAACTTTCAAATTTTATTAAGAGGTAGATTTCAATGAACTTATCTTCCACGAAAAAATTCAAATCAAAATTCATTCAAATCGATGTGATTTTATGGTGGTTCTTACTGAAATTAAAATAAGGGATCCCTTATGAGAGACTTTGGGGTCGTTTGTTTTTTCCACTTAAAACTTAATGGGTCTGAATCATAATTATTAAGTTGTTTTGTTTGCTTTTTTAAGTGGTCAAACAACTTTAAAATACCAAAAAATAACTTAAAATAAAAAGTAAAAAATCATAAATTTTCACTTAATTGCAAATCACTGAATTGCATTAAATGCAATCCAAAATCTTTTCTTCCGATATTATCCCTCATATATAACATATTTCCAATTTCATCAAAATTATATATGGTATAGAAATCTTTATTTTAATAAATTAATTATTTTAAATAGGTTTAAAAATAAAAAAGAACCCTAATCACTTCTCATATTGGTGTTTAATATCAATACGTTATTATGATATTAGGGTGATGTATTTATATATTAATATATTTTTTTTAGAGTGCTATGTGTGAGTTTTCCTACTGCCCCTTTTATTTTTTTTAATCAAAAATAAATAAAAATTAAAAAAAATTAAATAAAAAAAAAACATTTTCTTTTCTTAGTAAAAGGGAAGTTTGTTTGTAATTGAATAAGAAGATCATGATCATATGTGTTCTATATAATTATTATTTTTGGATTGTTTTTAATATAATATATGTATAATTGTTTAACACGGGTATAAATGTAAAATTACTTATTTTTAGACAATTTTACTTTTAAAAAAACAAACATGTTGATAATACATTCAGATGTGAGGGGAAAAAAGAAAAAAACATGTCATTCAAGTTTAGATTTCAGTCCCTATTCAGTCTTTAGAAAAATTTAGAACTATTCAGTCTTCAGACAAAAAAACAAATAACCCCTCACTCATAAAAAGGCTATATATATATATATATATATGTTTGAAAAGGTCGAATATTGTTAAAAAGCCTGCCATAAGAAGCAGCGCACAACAAGCAAGAACAAAAAAAGCCACACAAAAACATAGGCCACCCTGCTACAACCAGCACAGGTGACAAGCACAGCCCAAAACACCCCGCAAAAGAAATGAAACTAGAAAAAAAAAAAAAAAAACACAAGACAACTGACCGCAAGAAACAAGAACACAGCAAAAGACAGAAGAAAGCAAAGAAAAGCAAAGCTCGAAACAAAAATGAAAGAATCAACCATCAATGCTCCAATCTTCCAAGTCCAATTCAGCCGCAAAACCCCGTTTTGCTAAACTATCTGCAAAAGAATTGGTAGCTCTAGAACTAAAAACAACAAAAACCTTAGGCATAGCTTTCAAGCACTCTCTGATGTTGTAAGTGACCTTAAAATTATCAAAGTAGCCAACGTCCTCACCATACAGCCACGAAACCGCAACCTTAGAATCACTCACCACCACAATCGCCTTTTATATATATATATATATATATATATTAAATATTACATTTTTTTTTTTTTGAATTACTCATTTATTTGATCCATTGGATTAAATCTAATAATTAATGATCTTGTATATTAGTATAGTAGTTTAACCCCGAAATTAAAGCTATGAAGAAAGAGACATCGAGTTGAAATATTAACATATTTGTGGTTAACTTCTCAAAGGGTACGCTATTCCACACATAGTAAACTCCAGCTCTAAACTATCTCCATTAACCATCTACTTGAAAAGTATTGCAAAATATTATTAATTATTATGGCTTCACAACAAGAACGAATAATTAAAGAAAACTAGAGTAGCTGCGTTGCATTTGCATACATCCAAAATAAGTTGTGCAAGTGCATTGCATGTGGTAACTAATTAATATCGAGTGTGGTAAAGTAGTTGTGGCTTTTATTATCATAAAATTACCTTTTTCCCCAAAACTTCATTCTATCATTCAAGGAATCAAGGATTATTATTATTATTATTATTATTTGACATTATGTATTTATCCACCTATCTAGATCAGGTGTTTTTTTTTTTTAAGCTTTCTGTCATTGGTAGGATTCGAGCCACTGACTTGGGAGTCATTTGCCCAAACCCCAAATCCTAAACTCTTTCATCTATTAGCTGAGTTACGCCCTTAGGGTTATTATGCTAATTCTATCATTCAAGGAATCAAGGATTATTATGCTAATGAGAAATGCAACAATTTTAATGGTGAAACTTAGTAACCATGAGAACAACTACAATTTTAATGGTGAAATTAGTATTGGTTACTAAAGATGTAATCTTAATGTTTAGAGTTTCAATGATAACTTTTAGTATATGTATGCCAAAGGTAGTAGGGGTAGTTAATTTGTTTTTTCCACTTATCACCTAATTAAGGAGTCTCAATTAAACTCATTAAGTTGTTTTTGTTTTATTTTAAGTGATCAAACAACTTTAAAATGTTCAAAAACAGTTAAAAATAAAATGTTAAAAATCCTGATTTATAATTCATTTAATTATAAATCGCTTATAATTGCATTTAAAATATTTTCTTCAAAAACTACTCTCCCTCCTATTTTATCTTAATTATAAATTCTAGTAAAATCCAATCTTCATAATAATAAATTTGTTGGTTTGTACATTAATTTTAACTATTTTTTAATAAATTAAAAGGAATATATTTAATTTTGAATTATTTGAAGTTAATATTTTCCTAAAATAAATAATATTTTAATTATTATTATAAATCAAAAAAAAAATTGATGAAATATTTTCAATGTTTAGATAATTTTGGTTTAAGATTTATGAATAAAAAAATTAGTTGTTTGCATCGTAGTTTTTATTTTTAAAAACAAACAATCAACACTTATATTTAGATTGTTAGGTTTTGGCTTGTTTTCCTAAAATTGATCAAACGGAATTAAACTAATGTGAAACAAGAAACTTCCTGAAGATATGGGAAACGTGTGGAAGTTGGAGTTCTTGTTTAGGGAATATTTGTTGGAAGCAAGGAAGGGAAATCGCTAAAGAAAAGGAAATATGAGAGCTATTGTGATGTAGATCGTAGTGCGGACCGCGATCAATTCCAGTGCGATCAACACGGTGTAGACTGTGGCAAGGCAAGAACACCAAGACCGTGGTATTCTGAAAGGTCAATCACAGGATTTTTGTGGCATTAAGCGCAGTACACAGCATGTGATCTAGACCACAGTAATGACGAGTTTTACATGGATCAAGAAAGTTGTGCGGATCAGAAGTGTTTTTTTTTTTTGGGAAAGTTTATCTTTGTGTGGAATTTGAAAGTCTTGAGCATGAAGGAAAGAGATTTTTTGTTACATGGATCACGAAGTCTTGTGTGTTTAGGGGAATGTTTCCATATAGGTTTCAAACTTCCCTAGTGCTCTAGTATAAATATATGTAATACTAAGTTATTATGAGTGGAGCAAAAAAAAAAAGATCTCAAGATACAACTGAGAGCACCAACAGAGAGTAGGCATTAGTTGTAATTGGGTTTGAGGTTAGAGAGAGATTAAAGAGCATATAGTATTAACAATTTGCTACATAGTGAAATCTTTTATCTTGTCATCCTGACGGCCATGGTTTTTCCTTGATTTGGATTTCATGTAAAAATCTTGTGTTGTGTGATTGATTTATTTTTCATCTTATATTTCTCTACATAGACATTGTTTTATTGTTTGTACCTAGCTATTAGGAAATGCTTCCGTGTAGAATTTTGCTAACAAGTGGTATCATAGCACCAGGTTGCCTAATAGTGGTTTAGACAAACGATTATGTCTGGGAGTATGGGTTCGATGAAATTTGATGTTGAGAAATTTGATGGGAAGATTAATTTTGGCTTGTGGAAAGTACAACCTAAGGATCTTTTAATCTAATTGAGATTGTAAAAGGCGTTAAAGGGCAAGTAAGCTTTCTGGAGACCCTAGAGACTCTGGTAAGGAGTCGATTAGTACTTGTTCTAGAAAACTTGTGATGAGCAATGCTAATTGGGAAGAATTTGACCAAAGGGTTGCAAGTATGATACGACTGTGCTTGGCCAAGAATGTTCTTGTAAATATTCAAGGAATATTTACTGCGAAAGAACTTTGAGACAGGCTTGAAAAGTTGTATCAAGCGAAGAGCGTCTGCAACCGATTCTAGTTAAAGGAGAGGTTTCACATACCGTAGATGTATGAAGGTATGATAGTTTCTAATCATTTGAGAGTGCTCAATGGGGTTATTTCTAAATTAGAGTCGATGAAGTTAAAATTGATGAAAAGGACAAAGGGTTAAGAATCATTTGGTCTCTTCCGCCCTCATATGTACACATGAAGCCTATTTTGAAGCATGGGAATTTGACTATAAATTTTGGGGTAAGAAGAAATCACTTGTTGGGGGTGTGGACAATCTGGGCATGTGAAAAAGGATTGTCAGTATAATAAAGCAAGTGTGGCAAAAGGCTCCAAAAAGGGGGATCCGGCTATCACCTCTCTTGAGTATGAAGACTACAACGATGTCCTCTAAAGGGGCATGAAAATCCTCGTGGCATACTGGTAGTTGTCATGGAAGAGGATGTATTGTTGATAATGGGTCCATAGGTTTGCACATGGGCATTGGTTAGAGGGTGATGCAAGTTGTGTGGTGGATAAAATGTTGATGGCTGAGGAACTCCCTAGAATCTAACATAAGGAGTTGCACTATATTTTTTTCAGTAGATTTATTCAACATATGTTGGAAGAAATCTTATGATGGATTGTTCCTAAGTGGTTATACATTTATGATAAGGTATGGTGATTCTCAGTGTAGAGAGTTGTGGCTATCAACAAAAGGTTTTTTTTTTTTTTCGAAATACTAGCCGTAAGGGAGGATTGTTAGGTTTTGGCTTGTTTTACCAAAATTGACCAAACGGAATTCAACTAATGTGAAAGAGGAATCTTCCTAAACACATGGGAATTGTGTGGAAGTCAGAGTTCTTGTTTAGGGAAGATTTATTGGAAGCAAAGAAAGGAAATCTACAACTTATCGCAGCGCAAACCATGGTGCACCAACTCAGTGTAGACATCAGTCAATTCCAGTGAGATCAGCGCAATGTAGACCGCAGTAAGGCAAGAATACCTAAACCATGGTATTATAAACAGTAAATCATAGAGGATTTCCACAGCATAGAGTGCGGTACGCAGCCCGCTATAATGACGGGTTTTGCACGGATCATGAAAGTTGGACAAATGAGGTGCTCGCACCATTTTGATATATGATTTTATCCCCATTTCCTATGTTTTTGGTGCTTGTTTCTCAGGGAAATTATTTAATAAGTTTTAATAAGTGTTCATGCTATTTTTAAGAAATGGTGCTAAATTGCATTAAAGGGAAGGTTGGAGGGCAAAAGTAGCAGTTGGCATATATAAGGATTCGACGGTCAGCATTTGGAGGCTAAGGACCGTCGATTCAGTTCCAAATGATTCGACTACCAGCAACTCGATGGTTAAAGACCGCCATTTACTTCTAGTAGAATTCTAGAGATTTTGTCTGCCTCCCATTTGGCTGTTAAGGTCCACTGTTTTCCTAAATCAGATTTTTAGAGAATTCAGTGGTCAGCATTTGGCAGTTAAGGACCGTCGATTTAGTTCTAGAGAATTTGGCCATCAAATGACGAGAATCTCGCCCTAAATTCCTACCAATATAAATACCCAACATTCTCATACCTCACATCATGCTACCAGATCTTAAGCTAAGAAAGGAACCATTTTGTCACATACACATGCATACTCCTCCATCTTGACACTTAACCACACACATTCAACCCACCATATCTCACCATTTTCTACTCTAGTTGACATAGCACAAGAAAGAAAACTTGAAGATCTGGAATCTAGCTTAAAGATAGAGGAACTCTTGCACATCAGCATGGGTTTCTTCTCACTCATTTCTTTTTTCTTCTTTTGTGTAGTTATGTGTAACTAAATCCCCATACTAGGGGATTAATATGAGGATTGTATGGATGTTGGGTATTGTCATTTAAACCTATCTTCAAAATATTTGTTCGAATTTGTTTCATTCAATGTTCTTAAATGTTTGAATTGAATATCATTTTTTTAATTCAAGTTGAGTAACAAATAAATCTAAGGATTTTTGATTGAGTAAATATCATGCTCGATTTTAATTAAAAGCTCTACTTGAATAGGAAGGATTCTATGAAGAGAATATCACTCCTAGTAGATCTTGGTCTTTAAAATCTTCTAAGCTTAATAGCATTCTCATATATTGCTCACACTAAATATCATAGTTGTGTAATAGTTGAGGATAAATCTTAGTAAGTGAAGATTGGATCCTAACTTGAACAAACAGGTGTTAATGAGGTTGATTTGGTGATACCCACTATTCATATCACTTGTTAATGAGGTTGATTTGGTGTTAATGAGGTTGACTCTATTAATTCCCTAGTCCCCACTTCATATTTTCACAACTTCACACACCTTTCCAGTTCTTAGTTGTTGGTAGTAAGTAATTAGTTGTATAATTTCAGCATTTTTACAATATTCAAATCACTTGTTCTAAACAAAACGCATTATGCAAATTACTTTTCATGCATTAGAGTAGATCAACCTAATTAGAATTAGTTTTTAACCAATATAATTCTCGATCTCTGTGGGAAGGAACCTCACTTATGCACTATACAAATCTTCGATTTGTGCTCTTGCGATGATTTTTGAGATAGAAAAACAGAACACGTTTTTATCCATCATGAGGAAATACAAAATGTTTTACAAAAAACACAAAATGACCCACAATTATCAAGAATACTCGAAGTTAACATATATTTATTGGACGTTATTTGATTCAAATCATTAACATGTTAACACTTTAAGAGCATCTCCAAGGGATCTCTTAATCAAGCCCCCTTAACTTAATTAAGGGAGGAGCTGCATTTTTACGGCTCCAATGGATCCCTTAATGACTCCCTTAATTATTATCCAGTGAAGCTCAATCCTTTAATGAAGGGGTGGCTTCAGCCTCCCTTAATTAAGTGAGCTCCACATATAAAGTAGAAAGATAGTTCATGTATATATAAAATTTAAAATAAAATAAAATAAAAATAATTGCACAATTAACTTCTTATGAAGTTTTTTTTTTTTTTTTAACTTATTTTGGATTAATAGAGACTATATTTATAGTAAATTATTTTTATTTATTTATTATGTTATTTATTTTAATATATTTAATCCAATTAAAAGGGTTTGAATTTTTTTTATTTTTTTTTTGAAAAATTAAGTAGGTAAAAGGACGTTTCGTAATGCATAATTGATACGGTTTGCCAATGGCGAAATATGAATTTTTTATAAAAACGATAAAGAAATTTGAGTGAAAAAGTACGAGGCACATATTTCACTGTAGAATGTGATTTTATTCATATTTTTTTCATAGAGCTACTTTAAATAATATACGGTACATGTATATAAAATTTGAGATAATTCTAAGACGGTTGCAAAATATGCATTTTTAAAGAGATTTAATATGTTAATATGTTGCGAGATAAATGTATTGAACATGATCATAAATGTGAAGATCATATATATAAAATTACAGTCACACAGATAGGAAGTAGCATAATAGTTACGGTGATAACGGTTCTTAATCTGATGTGAGTGATGAACCATTTTTTCTCTTATAGGCACACAATATAGGCA
The DNA here is from genome assembly GCA_954870605.1 of Acer campestre. Classification (NCBI taxonomy): domain Eukaryota; kingdom Viridiplantae; phylum Streptophyta; class Magnoliopsida; order Sapindales; family Sapindaceae; genus Acer; species Acer campestre. Next base: position 19,678,585 of record OX940799.1, on the reverse strand, counting down.
TATTTATAGTATACTTATACATATCACCACACTTTTACCATGTAAGCAATATAACTTCAATAATAATACATATGGTAAAAGTATGATGATGTGTATTAGTATGCTATAAGTATGCCTACTAGAGAAAAATGTCTTACAAGGTAAAAGTGTGGTGATTTGTATAAGTATACCAGAGAAAAAATGGGTGATGAACTCTTATCGGTAAATTGATTTGAGTCTTGAGTGAGAGAGTGAGGCTCACTTATAGTCAATACTTCAGTATGTTAGTCAACTTGTTATACTTAATATGGAGGACAAACACATCCAAAGGAATTCCACAGGTATAATGCTTAGTTATTCTAGTTGAGATATGTGTCATCATCTTAGGTAAATTGTGTGATGGATGATCGTGTATTCAAGTGCTTAGTTATTCTAGTGGGCAGATTAAAATATTTATATAATATTTAATTCAAGAATAATTTATTTATTCTTGTTTTTCTTTGAAAAAGCCGTCACCTTTAATTGGTACTGCCTGTAAAGGATAACAATGTTAAATAGATTTGTAATTATCTTGTAATTATCTCTTAGTTTAATCTCTTGTAATTATCTCTAGATTAGTTTTTCTCTTATCTTTAGGAATCATAAGTTCACTTGAACTAAGCTTCTTCAAGCTATCTCTTGTACAAGTACATCAACATTATTCAAGAAATAGTATACTGGTAAATATCTATTCTCTACTGGAAAATATCTATTCTCTACATGGTATTAGAGCTCCCATAACTCAAAAGAGTCCACGATCCAACATCCAACATGACCAATACCGGTTCTTCTTCCTCCAATACCATGATAGTAATTTCCTCTTCTTCTTCGGCACATGATATGGTGCCTTCCTCAAACACAATAATCTCCATAAACATTACCGCCCAAGCTCCCCTAAAACTCATAGCAACAAACTATTGCTCCTAGAAACTCCAGTTTCACACCCTCCTTATTGGACTTGATCTTATGGGATTCATCTATGGACAACACCCATGTTCGCCAACCATTATCATGACCAATGACACAGCCACACCAAATCCGGCCTATAACATCTGGAACAGGCAAGACCAGTTATTCCTAAATGCAATCCTCAGCTCCATAACTCCATCCATCATCCCTTTTATTGCTTCTGCCAAAACCACCGATAATGCATGGACTACCCTTGCCAACACCTATGCAAAACCTTCGAGAGGCCAAATCATGCACCTTAAAGGCGTGCTCACCAACATCACCAAAGGGTCGTAATCCGTTACTAAATACATGAAACATGCAAATAGTATAACTGATAAATTGGCCATGCTTGATGATCTAGAAAACCTTGAAGACCTAACAGTAAAAATTCTAAATGGATTGGGTGATAAGTTCAAGGACATAGCATCCGTTGTTCGTGCTCACGACTCGGCAATCTCCTTTGAAGAACTTCATGAGAAACTTCTAAATTATGAAGCCCTTTGGAAACAAGAAACAACGAGGAATCACAAGCTCCTTATCATAACAAACCTTGTTGCCAAACAATTCCATGGTGGCCACCAACCAAACAACCACTGATTTTACACCAACAATCGACCTTAACAACCTCCAACCAACCGGCCAGTAGCCCCCACCACCGAATCTCAACACAACCGAAATTCTCCCATATCAAATCAGGTGAACGGATCTGACGGCCCTAGACCCTACCGCGGCTTCTATCAGTTGTGCGGCAAACAAGGACACACAGCCAAAAAGTGGTCCACGTTCAGCATCTCTTTAGTCACCGGTGCCTCATGTCTGCAAACAAGCCAAAACCGTAGCCACGTGCGCATTATACGGCATCAACCTCCAAAACACCGGAATAGCTTCTTGACTCAAGTGCCTCACATCATGTCACTATGGATCTGAATAACTTGTCGTTGCACTCTCCATATGAGACGATATATTAATCAGTGATATCTCAAGTTTATCTATCGCACACTCTGGCTCTCTCACTCTTCCCACCAAAAATTCATCCTTCTTATTGTCTAATGTATTATATGTGCCCAATATGAAACAAAATCTGATTTCGGTCTCAAAATTTTGTGAAACTAACCAGGTTGCTGTTGAATTTTCTCCCTTTTCTTTTATTGTGAAGGATTTTCGTACGGAAGCACAGCTCATGCAAGGATGGACTAGGAACGGTGTCTATGAGTGGTCGTCTCATGCCAAGCCAAAATCATCCCCTATCATCGCTTTCTCCAGTGTCAAAGCCTCTATCCCTGATTGGCACCGTCGTCTAAGTCATCCATCGTCAAAAATAATTTCGAGTCTAGTAGGTTCTCAAGCATTGTCAATTATTTTGTCTAACAATTCTAACAATTCATATAGTTCATGTCTTAGTAATAAAACGCATAAAATGCCTTTTTCAGTTTCATCTGTTCTCAGTTTTAAACCTCTTAAGGTTGTTTACTTTGATGTTTAGAGCTCTTCAATTTTATCTAAGGATGGTTACAAATATTATGTGCTATTTGTTGACCACTTTGCAAAATAAATGTGGATGTATCCTTTAAAACATAAATCTGACATGAATGCAGTTTTTATTTGCTTCAAAACCCTAGTTGAAATTTTTTAAAATTATTCTATCATCTCGCTTTATAGTGAAAATGGTGGTGAGTACATAACCTTAAGACAAACTCTTGCACAACATGACATATCACACTTTACCACACCACCTCACACACTGGAACACAATGGTGTCTCCGAGCATTGTCACCGTCACATTGTTAAGACGGGTTTATCTCTTCTCGCACATGCATCACTACCTCTCACCTTCTGGTCCTATACATTCACTACGGTTGTATACCTAATTAATAGGATGTCCACGCCAATATTAAACATGCAGTCGCCTTTTGATAGAATTTTTGGCACATGTCCATCATATGTTAAGCTACGTGTATTCAGATGCCTTTTTTACCTATAGATTAGGCCATACAATAGTCACAAACTTGAGCCTAGGTCTAAAGCATGTATCTCTATAAGGTACTCCCTAACACAGAGTGCATATCAGTGTCTGAATCCAGAAACCGATCATGTATTTGTATCCAGACATCTTAACTTTGTTGAGTCTGTATTTCCATATCACACACTTCACAGTAGTCTTTCTAGACCAAACACCACCACTTGCACGTCCTGGCTGTCTCATGAGTTTCTAACCATACTAGTCTCAGTGACATATGCTCACTTTTTTACAGGATTGGCTTCGTATGAGACTCCTTATTAGAACCTGCTTCAAATTTCTCGAGCACATACTACGAACCCCTCATCTTCAAGGCCTCCCACCAGCCCACTGACAAAATTCGTTTACGTGTGTAAATTCACTTGTCAAAAGATATTTATAAAAACCTCACAAAGCCCTAAATGGTTTAAAAAGCACAAGTATGGTGGTAAGTGGGATGTCGTCCACAAGGATTAGGATTAGCTGAAACTAATTGATACTTAAGCAATATTAATGCAATAAAGGTAAATGGTTGATGTTGTGAAATGTGAATGAACATACACACTAGAATTGTAACTAAAAATGGAATACGAATGGAATGAAAGATATATATATATATGATGGAGACTAAGGAGTTAACAAACTTGTAAGCGAGCATTTAGGCAAATGCAATAAACTCGTAAATACACACGTTTTAACAAAAGTAGCCAACCTAAGGTGTATAGAGTTAGCTATCGATCTCTAGCAAGAGGCCAATCTAAGGTGTATAGAAAAAGCCTCTTACTAGCGATTGATCCCTCCTAAGCAACCAACCTAAGATGTATAGTGTTAGTTGCTCGTTTAGGACCCTAACAATGAAAGCTCGTATATCTATCTAGGGCTCAACCGATACTAGTGTAGCCAACCTAGGGTGTATAGTGAAGGCTTCTAATCCTCTCACAAGAGCCGTCCTAAGGTGTACAATGACGGACACCCATTCGAGGTTAGATGAAAAGCGCGGTTATCAAGCAGGGATTTGGGAAATCCCATCTATTCAAATAAGCAATAAACAACTAAATAGGATGTATACCTAGTTGCCTACACAAATAGAATCTGAAAACTTACAGAGTGTATCCAAAACAAGCAAATCAGAGGAAAACCATTCATACTCTTGAATAGAACTATAAAAGATAGAAATATATAAGAAATAGAGTTTATGAACAAAAACCCAATCATTCACAAACTAATCCATCAACCCCTTAGTGGGGATTTAGCTACTCATTACAATAATTAAACTAAGGGAAAGGATGGAGAAACAACCCTTGGAGATCATCTCCTTCCTTGAAGTTGAGTAGAAAGTGTATGAAATGAGAAAAGATGGATTCCTAGATCTAGTTACAAGTTTCAGAATTTCTAAGTGTCAAAAGCTTCTTAAAACATTTTACACATTTTCTATATATTGTCCCCAAAAAATAGGTTACAAAACAGCTTTAAAATGAATATCTGACATGACGGAGTGCGGGTGGAGTGTGGTTCAGGGACCCGCACTCACCCGCACTATCAATTTCCTTTGGTTTTGGACTCCCGAGTCTAGGCAAGAGTGCGGTTGGATGAACCGCACTCACCCGCACTTTATCACTCTTATAGGAATCAGATCCCTAGATCTGGGCAAAAGTGCAGGTGAAGTGCAGTTGGGACCCGCACTCACCCACACTGTTGTAGTCTCTGCTTCCTTTTTCTCCTTCTTTTTACAACTCTTGGTCCTTTTTTTGCCTGAAAGTCCCGCAATATGCTCTAAACATCAGAAATGGATAAATGCCTGTAAATACGAACATAAAGCCCATAAACGACGCTAAAACACACGAAAATGACACAAATGCTAGATTTAAGGGCCAAAATATACAACATATTTGGCAAGATCACCCACTTCCAGTCGAACCAGCTCCACCTCCACCTCCACCTCCAATTGTGTCGATACACTGCCAAGACACACACACCATTGACCAAACCAACAGCAATACCAACACCTGTACCAGCCATCATCACCACAACACACCTGAAATAGCCCTACCTCTAGTCGACTCCCACTAGCCTGCAGCCACACCTACTCCCGATCCAACCAGCCCAGTTCCACCTTAGCCCCTACTCACCGATATTGGCCACTATATGTTTACATGCTCAAAGAATAATATTCACAAACCCCTCACCAAACAATCTCTTACCAGTGTCATGCCGCCTATTTCAACTGAGCCCATATGTGCATCCCAAGTGTTGAAAGTATCGAAATAGAGGAGTGCAATGTCGGATGAGTTTGATGCTCTCATTTGGAATGGAACACAGGTCTTGATTCCTCTAAATTCTACTCACAATATTGTAAGGTGCAAGTGGGCATTTTAGATAAAAAGATCTCCAGATGGGTTTATTTCACACTACAAAGCTCGCTTAGTAGCCAAGGGTTTTCATTAACGATCGGCCTCAACTATACAAACACATTCAGTCCAGTGGTTAAGACAACAACAATCCGAGTCCTATTGAGCATTACGGTCACCAGAGGGTGGTTCCTTCGCCAACTAGATGTGAACAATGCGTTTCTTCAAGGACACTTGACTGAAGATGTATTTATGGCGCAACCACCAGGATTCACGGATACGGCTCTTCCATCACACTTATGTCATCTTAAGAAAGCAATCTATGGCCTCAAACAAGCCCCTCGGGCATCGTACAACGAACTGAAACAATTTCTTCTACAAAATGGGTTTGTCCACTCTCATTCTGACGCTTCATTATTTATGTTGAATACTAACAGTTGTGTGCTATTTTTGTTGGTATACGTTGATGACATTATTGTCACCGGTAGCAGTGGTGACCTTGTTGACAAGTTTGTCACATTGCTTGCTCAACGGTTTTCAATCAAGGATCTTGGTGCACAATCCTACTTCCTTGGAATTGAAGTCTTACCATGTTGCGATGGGTTGTTTCTCTCCTAACAAAAATATATGACCGAGCTTCTATATCACAACAAAATGCTCAATGCTAAACCGATTTCAACATCTCTCCCTACAGATCATGATCTTAAACTCCTTGATGGCACATCCCTCATGGATGCAACTGAGTTTCGTCAAGTTAGATGTGTCCTACAGTACTTATCATTCACTCGACCTGACATTGCCTTCGCTGTAAACAAGCTTGCCCAATTCATGCATCGCCAAACAACTGGACATTGGACCCTAGCAAAATGCCTCATATGCTATCTACGTGGAACAACCGGCCACGGCTTGCTCTTGCGCCGCAACTCTCCTCTCTCACTTCATGCATTTTCAAACGCTGATTGGGCCAGTAATCATGATGACCGCACATCAACAAGCGCATATGTGGTCTTTCTTGGGTCAAATGCTATCTCATGGCGCTCTCGCAAACAACGCTCAGTTATTAGGTCTTCAACTAAAGCTGAATACAGAGCCATTGCCACCACTACTGTAAGGTCTCATATTTTGATTGGCTTATTTCATGGATAAACCACATGTAGGGCTTGATGTAAAGGTAGCTTAGCATTTGATGGTTGGTGATTTGCACAACCAAGGCCCTCTCAAGACCTCAAGAGAATAAGCACCAAAGGTATATTCTAGTGCTTACTTGCTTTGAAGAGATCTAGTTGCGCACACTCACAACTCAAGCATATCTCTAATACTTGTATGTTGTGTGTTTTTATATGTGTGCATTCATGTTCTTGAATATCCCTTCATGCATGTTTAAATGATTGCATCTCGTTCATTGAAATGTCATGACATATTTAGGCATTATGATGCAAAGCCATGAATTATATTTATGCATGTTTTAATTGAGTACATCTTGTTCAATGACAATGTCATGACATGTTAGGCATTAGGATGCATTCTCTTCCCACATTTGCACTTCATGTTAGTCTTAACTGTGGTGTACGTTTCCGTTTGTGTGATCGAAAATATCTACGCTTGCACGATGGTGTGCATGTCTTAGCGCGATGGTTGACCATTTGAGAATGTCTCATTCTTCTCTTGGATAAATTTTAGATTTGGTTTGGTTGATTGGAGTAAAGTGTCTAGTTTCAAAAGATTGGATTTCAATAATTTAAATGATTTTCAAAACTGACCTTTATATGGTCTTATGACCATAACTTTTTATACATAGCTTTAAAATGAGTTTTGAAAATTTCAATACAAACTAGACACCCATACCTTTCCAACGGTATATTATTCGTAATATTTCATGACCATTTGGATTGTTTTGGAAATCTCCAAAATGACCCCCAAAACAGGGCAATTCTATTGTTGTCTGTTTTTGACCTTTGGTCACTCAATTGACCATAATGTTTTATACAGAAATTTAAATGTCATTCTGTAAAAAGGAATAAAAAGTAGACATTCATACCTTTCCAATGATATATTATAAGAAAGGTTTCGATGTCGTTTGGTCATGTTTCGGAGCGCTTGAATCTTGAACTACTACATTATCGCGTGTACCGCGGAACTGCCCATAGTTTTTCTATTTCTTCCTAAACGACATAGCTTCACTTGGGCACTATAAATACATATATTTCTCATCATTTTGAGTGCAGAGCCACAAAATTAAACCCTAGAAAGAGAGGCTCCATATTCTTAAGAGAGAAAGCACCAAGATTGCTTCTTTAACTCTATAAACCCAAAACCCATCTCCAACTTGCATCATTCAACATCATTTGAGCATGGTTCTTCTTCAACACACATGGTATGGTATGTTGAACACTATTATCTTACATAATTAGTATTTTTACTTATCAATTTTATCTCATCTATAACCTGTATGTGTTTAGATTAATTTCTACATACATTATTGAGATTATGTGTTGATTAGGTTATTTTGTGATAGCTAGGCTTTAATGTTAATATGTCATCTAGCTCATTTATCTCATTAAAATGATTGAGATTATTTATTATAGCTATTGTATCTAGGATTGGTTATCCTCTACATAGTTAAAGTTGTATGCCATGTCATATAGTTGTTTTCATATCCATGATTGATTTTATTGTCATCATATAATCCTAGATAAACATTTAGTGTATCCTAGCATTATTTGCATATTTGAATATCATTGCGTATTCACTTAGAGTTTGATCTCTTCAGATAAGTAAGTCTTGTGTGATGAACGAGATTAGGTCGTACACCGGGGTTAGGTGGTCACATAAGCAATTGAACTAGATCTACTTTTACAGGTCTGTGGGTAGTGGTAACGGGTTATAGTCCAAGCATGGTTGAGGTCAACCTAGGATGCAAACGTTATCACAATTAGTGGATTCGAGGTTCGAGTGTGACGCACTTACCAGCCCGTGGTTTTTCCCTGTTGAGGGTTTCCACATAAATATCAAGTGTCATTTATAATTCTGCATATATTACACTTGATATATTGTATTAACTAGATAAGGTACACACCCGTAATTTGTTTCAACTACCTCTGAGGTAATTTGGCTCACTTCCCTCCTACAGGAGATGCAAATCCCTACACCAAATCCACCAACCATCTGTTGTGACAACATTGGGCCTACCTACCTGTGCTCTAATCCCGTTTTTCATTCTCGAATGAAAAACATTGTCATTGACTTCCATTTTGTTTGAGAAAAGGTGTAAAACAATCAGCTAAGAATTTCCCATGTGTCTTCTTCATATCAGTTGGTTGACTCTCTCACCAAACTGCTCTCTAAGACAAGGTTTTGCCTATTACGATACAAGATCAGTGTTTCTGAATGCCCACTATCTTGCAGGGGCATGTAAAGGATAACTATGTTATTATCTTTGTAATTATCTTGTAATTATCTCTTAGTTTAATCTCTTGTAATTATATCTAGATTAGTTTTTCTCTTATCTTTATGAACCATAAGTTCACTTGAACTAATCTTCTTCAAGCTATTGTTAGTTTTGGCTCGTATTCTCAAATGAATTAAATGTGAACCAAACGAGACTCAACTGATGTGGAGCTTCTTGGAGAAGTGGGAATCGTTTGGAAGTTGAATATTGGTGATGTTTAAGGGAGATTGAAGATTGAAGAAGAACTGAAGAAGCGTAATCTGGTAGGCACCGCTGCGCAAGACTGCGGCATAGGCAAGTGCCTGGGCAGCGGCACAGGCAAGTGCCTAGGCAGCGGCACATGGGGCGGTAAAATCCAGAGGATCAGGAGCAGCATAGGACCGCGACGTAGGCAAGTGCCTGAGCCGCGGCACATGGAGCGGTCATGAGCAGAAATTGTTTCGTGGTGTTAGAAGCGAGGTGCACACCGTGACCTATACGGCGGAGACGATGTATTGTTGAGATCGGGAATATTGCGCAGAATAGGAAAAGGTATTCTTCTGGAAGTTCTTGTGCTTGAAGGAAAAGGATTTACTCCCTACAAGAAGACTTGTCATAAAAGGAAATAGTATTTATGTGGAACAAGTAAGTTTTGTACATTTAGGAGTAGGATTTCCTTTTATTTTAAACTCTCTGTAACTAGTATAAATAGTCCTAATATTTATGTTATTAGATTTAAGGCTATTGATCAAAAAGAACACCATGTAACATCAGAGAGAGTGTGGTGTAGGGATGGGCGTGGGGGCCCAATGGGGCGGGGGAGGGTACCCCCACCCCCACCCCCATTCCTCAAACCTCCCCCCACTACCTCCCCCAAAATCCATTTGAGGAGACCAGTGGGGGGGACGTTTTGGGGGGAGGTTCCCCCACCCCCACCCCCACCCCCAAAACCCATATCCACCATTTCATTTCCTTTTCAATTCTAAATTTCAAAATTTCAATCCGAAAAATAATAAAAACATAATAAAAATACAATAAAAAATTCAAAATACAATATAAAATAATTGCATAATACATATATATATATATATATATTATTTTGGGGGGTTAATTACACCTTATAAATGAACAACCATAACATTTAATTTTAATAATTTAATATTATAATTTACAATTTTTTTTAATTGTTAAAATTTTTATATATAAATATAAATATAAATATAAATATAAATAATATATATATATTATTTTTGGGGGCCCAATGGGGTTTTGGGTTTGGGAGAAGGTACCCCCACCCCCACCCCCACCCCCACCCCCAAAACCCCATGGGGGCCCGTGGGGGATGGGGCCCCATGGGGAAACGCCCATCCCTAGTGTGGTGAGATCTGGGAAGACCCAAAGGAATATTCGAGGAGGGATCCAAGGGAATATCGGTGGATCAAGTTAGAGATCCGTGGGTGATATTTAGGGGAGACCTAGGGGATATTGTGGGGTTCTTGGTGAGGATCTTGTGAGTGGAGTTTGGGGTTACGTGTAAGAGAGAATCGTAGAGTATATGGTTGTAACAATTTATCATATAGTGGAACTTTCTCTGTCGTCCTGACGGCCCATGGTTTTTTACCCGTTTTGGGTTTTTCCACGTATATCTTGTGTTATGATTGTTTTATTCTCTCTCATCTATTTTTTCTGTTTATTGACGTTATTATTTGCTATGAGTTATGGGCATATATTAGGCACGGCAATTCCGCGTTCATCGGGTTTATAGAGGAATTATCCCCAACAGTTATCTGTTGTATAAGTACATCAATATTATTCAAGAAATAATATACTGGAAAATATCTATTCTCTACACTACCTCCCAATTTTATTTCCCCTTCCCTGGAAGATCAGTTATCACACACTATTGTTGGTCAAGGACGATAAGTCATTGAAAGGAAGATTCTAAGTGCACATACAAAGCATAGAGTGGATAGTCAAGCAAAGTAAAGAAGATCAAATATGTTAGAGGGAAGAGGAACTATTTTTTATTTAAAACTTTTGTGTTTTTCTCTATTAAAAATTGTTTGGTTCCTTTAAAATATTGAAATCCATAAATTCAAAACTGTACCAATACCACTGAAGTACTGTAACATGACCTACCAACCAAATATAAATATATTGTAAATTTGTCAAATTTCTCTCCTAATTGAGTTGAACTTGCACAGTAATTTTATAAGACTTGTATGGTAATAATATTACTTTCCAATCCTAAATTTAGATAATATATTATTGGGCAGAGTTTAAAACGCCGAGACTTATTTGGATAGGATCAAGTGCTGCTTGTCGTTTAGTCGTGTCAACATGCTCTTGCCAATTGCCATCTTGCGTCATAACACATTTCCTCATGCCTCTTTAACCATCATAACCATTGAAAAACATATATACACTGTTTCATTTTTAAAAGCAAAATGCTATTAGAGATGACAATAGCTTTGGTGCGTTAGCATAGTGACGTAAGATTATATTTATATATGTATTAAGAATTTAGCCACTATATATCACTTGAACGAGTAGTTATTTTATTTAATTTATATTATAGTTTTAAAATTCTTGATTTTTTGTAGACTATTCGATTAAATCTATTGAGTAATAATTACCTCTATAACTGTTATACATAACCTGTATGATAGCTAAACCTAATATAAGACGCATCATGGACATCGAATGTACCGGAACATATTTCATTAAAGGTTTATCTACATGTTTATTTAGAAAATAGTTGAGGTCAATAGCTTTGGTGGTTGGAGGCACAAGTGTTTGAAGCCCTAAGATTGTATGCCAATAAAACCCCTAATGTGGAGAGACTCATGTTCTGTAGTAGGAGTAAATACCTCTTGATTATGTTAGTATGTATTGTTTAATCACCTGGCAAAAAATGGTGTTTCAATTTATGTATAACCAACCAAATTGGGTTATGTGTATATAATCATTTACATCAAATTTAAAAATAAAAAAAATAATAAAAAAAAAAAAAAAAACCGTATACATATAGTCCAATTTGATTGGTAAGAACAAATTGAGACACTATTTTTTGGAGTTTACTTTTGCACACCCCCTTGAAGGGGGGTGAGTATTACCCCCCTCCCCAACACTGACATGTGTCAATGGAGGGGTATTTTTGTCCAAAAACTATTGTATTTAGACAAAAATACCCCCTCCCTGAACACATGTCAAGTGTTGGGGAGGGGGTTAATGCTTACCCCATCGAATGGAGTGAGTAAAAATAGACTCTATTTGTTTACAGGTGATTTGAATCCTTAATTTAATGGCAATAGAAAAAGAGAATTAATTAAAATGGCAGCATAGGGCAACACAATTTCCAATAACAGGGTTTGTTGTAAGAGAATAGATGGCATAGTTAAAGTAATTACTGGCTAAATTTAGTGATGAGTGGTGGGTTACGTTTTTAATTGGTTGAACCAAGACATGATACCCTGGAAACGTTTCTTCCCAAACTTATGTTCCAAAAATACCCCTCTCCCTCCCTCTCCCTCCCTTTAATATTTACCCACTACAGTCTCTTTCAATTACAACCAAACACTAGTCTCTGTCTCTCATCACTCTTGAAAATATATTTCTTCTCTTTCTCTCTTTCACCATCTGATTCTCCGGCCACCACCAGATCCAACGCTCCTGATTCTCCCATTGCATGAGGTATATTCTACATTTATATATTTCATTAATTTATTTTCAAGAAACCATATCAACTGATCAAAATATTTTTTTTGTTTTTGGTGGTGGGTGTGCAGTTTGAATAGCAGCAGAAGAAGAAGATCAATCATGCTGATGGCGGTGGTGACTGTGTTCGTTATAGTGCTGCCATTGGTGCTGCCGCCATTGCCACCTCCACCACTTTATCTCCTCTTTGTTCCTGTTTTGATGCTGCTGCTGATCGTTTTCTTGGCCTTGATACCCTCTCATCTCCCTCCGGATATGATCCCCATCGACACCGTTTGATCCATTTTTGTTATCTACATTCTAATCAAAGGCTGCTGAGTTTAGTGTAGTAGGGGTCCTTTTCGTAATTAGCTCCAAAATCTTGTTCCGTCTTTCGTTCTACCTACTTGTAAATTGTAATACAGTAATAATGTATATACTTTTTAGCATCTTTTTTTGCAAGCTAATTGGCGTACGTATTTTTCACGGGTGTTTTCTTTGTTTTTTCTTTAAATAAATAAATAAAATAACTATGTCATGCTCAAGAAATAACTATGTCATGCTCAAGACGTTGGGGAAATGTACTAAATTTCTCGGTTGGTAATGAAACCAAGTGAACGGAAATCTTATAATTAATAAATCCCACATTAATTCACAGCAAGCATATATGAAATTAGACGACATGAGATTGGTCAAGTGGTATACACATCACATCTATAGTACGAGGTTATGGGTTCGAGTCCTCTCCTTCCAAAAAAACCGAATTTATGTAATAATTAAAATTATAAAAAAAAAAGTATATATGAAATCAAATCAACAGTCTCTAAAGAGGTTTTTTTTTTTTTTTTTTTTGAAATATTATAATAATTCAAGATTTGAAGAGGGGACAGATAGGGATGGCAATGGATCGGATTGGGTATGGATACCCCAATATCCATCCCCGTATCCGTTTGAGATACATATCTACATCCCCGCATCCATCCTCATTTCTAAGTGAGCAAAACGGATTCGGATAATCTGCTAATTAAGATAAAGATATTCATCCCCGCTCCATTTATATTCATATCCGATGAAAAAAAATTAAATTTTTATAGTTGACAAGAGAAAAATGAAACTAACATATGTAATAGTACATTTTATCATATTTAAAGAGAAACATATACATCCAATAAAGTTCAAATATAAAAATTAATAATAACTTATATAATTAGAATTAATAATTGCATAATAAATTTTTATATTTTTAAAATATTAAAATCTATAATGGATCTCCATAAACGATATCCATCCTCATCCCCAAAAATAAAATAAATATTATGATGGCATTCATCCACATTCCATTTCCGAAATAATAGTATACATCCATATTTTAAATGGAGCGGATTCTTATGAATATCCATATTCATAGATAATTTTGTCATCCCTAAGGACAGACTTGAACCCACAACCTCATAATGTAGATGTGATAGACAAATCGTTGGGTAAATTTCATCTTGCCTAGCTTTTCTTTTCTTAACAAATTAAAAGCTTCTTTTAAAACCGTACACATCACACCTGTGGATAAGTGTGATCAGAATCATGTCATCAACCAACCTTATTTCACAGGAACATATATAAATGATTGACTACTCGAATTAAGTTATAAACTACAACTCATTTCGCATAACTGGGATGTTAGAGGTGTCAACCAGATTGGATTAAGATAGTCTGAATCTAAATTTTTTGGATTCAAACTGATCAGATTAAGATAATCTGAATCTAAACTTTTTGGATTTATTTGGACTTGGATAAAAAATATTTGACCGGATTCAGATCAGGTTTTTCAAAAAAAAATAAAAAAAATTACATTCCAATCCGAAACTCAGATCAAATCGGATTTGAATTTTTCGGTTTCAGATTGGAATCATATTCGGTTCCATATTTGGATCGGATTCGGATATAAATCGATTTCTGATAAATCTTTGGATTGAATTTGGATTGAATTTTCGGGCTTTTCAGATTCGAATTGGATTTTAGAATTTTCAGATTTTAAAAAAATAATTTCAACTGTTTTTTGAAACAAAAAGAAACAAAATATTAAAAAATAAAAAAAAATAAAAAATAAATAAAAAAATAATTCAACTGTACGCAGTGTGCATGCACACAGCACACTACACGGTATTAATTTTCTTATATATATTTAAATGTTTTTAAACTACGGACGTAATTTGGATTCGGTTTCGAACAAGATTTGAACCGGATTCGGATTCAGATTATCCAAATCCTAATATAGTTTTTATCATTTCATCCTATTAGTGTTTTTCTCATTTCGTATCCGAAATCGGATACAAATAGCTACTGATTTTTGATACGATTTATACTTGCGATGTAAATCATCAATCACTGGTGTCTCGTATGTCAAATAAATACATTAAGTTGACAAGTAGAAGGAATATAAAGAGAAAAAAAGGTGAAGTCAAAGGTAGCGAAAAACAGTGGAGAGGCCTAGGACGGAGAGCACGAGGGAGGACAAGTATGGGAAGTGACGGAGAAATCTGACATGCATGAGTACACGTGGTAAATGAAGCCACACATACCATGAAAATCAAGACAAATGTTTTATTTTCCATAAAATAAAATAAACAAGAAAAGAGGTTGTTGTTTAGATACATCTGTATCTGTATTAAGTCTATTAACTATTAACAGACGTTTCCTCTTTTTCCTGATTTTCTTCCTACAACTCATTAAAGACGATTTTTTATCAAACTCATTAAAAACAAGTTATATAAATGGTAACTTGCAATTTACTCACTACACCTTATATTTAATGTTTTTCCCATCTAGTATTGTCCACAAATTTTAATATTTCAGTCAATTTTACACTATCATATAAGTTTTTACCTTCTTCTTTCTTTTTTTTTTAACCCGTTTGAGTTGGTATGGTCTATATATATAGTCTTTATATTGTAAAAAATATGGATCAAAATTTCTGAAGATATTTTGACTCGAACGGTGGACTTTTACATCAGTAATGGTGAATGGCAGGTTAATCAGCTCGCTTTAGTGCTTTCGTGGGAGGTTGTTCATAGAATTATAAGTATTCATGCTGATAAGCAGCATAGTGGTGTTGATCGAGCTATTTGGGGGTGGAGTTGCAATGGAAATTTTACTGTTAAGTCGGCTTACAGAGGTCAGTTTGAGGATGATGATTCCCCTGGCTGGAAGTGAAAGTTATTATGGAAACTTAAGATGCCCCCTAGAGTCCAATATTTCATCTGGATCCTTCTCCATGGCAAAATCCCCACTAACCAGCAAAGGGTTATTCGAGGGATGGCATTGGATGCCTCTTATCCAAGATGTGAGGCTGGTATCGAGGACATTGATCACCTTCTTCATGGTTGTAGACAGTCTCTTGGTGTTTGGGAAAGCTTCTATAAAGATAGTACTGCCTCTACTTCTTTTAAGAGTGATATTAAGTCTTGGCTCTTTGATAACCTCCATTGTGGTAAGTTGGTTGAGGGAAAGTACCCCACTTATCTTATCTTTGCTTGTGTGTTGTGGTTCCTGTGGAAATGGAGGTGCAAAGGAGTTTTTGAGGTGAATTTCCTTCTCCCCTAGGCCCCTAATTTGATTATTAAGAACTTCATCGAGGACTGGCAGTCTACCAGTCATGTTGGTCCTAGTAAAGATGCTTCCTTTCTTCTGATTGCTTGGTTGCCTCCTCGGGATGGTTAGGTGAAACTCAACATTGACAGGAGTCGTGTTGGTAATATGGATACGATAACTGCTGGTGGTGTGCTGCGGAATTACCAAAGTAAGTGGTTGATGGGATTCTCCCTTCGGAAAGGAAGTGGCAGTGTACTCGAAGCTGAATTATGGGGCATGTATGAGGGCCTTTCTATGGCCTGGAATTCTGGTTACTGTAACATTCGTGTTGAAATTGAATCCCTCTCCATTGTCCATCTCCTGGCTAAAACCCCTGATCCCCTTCATCCGCTTTTCAGCATTATTCAGAGCTGCAGACACCTTATTTCTGCTGATTGGAATTGCAACGTGAACCATTGCTATAAGGAAGGCAATAAGTTGGCTGATGGGTTAGCTCATTTAGGTCACACTCTAGAGCTTGGTCTTCACGTGTTTGTTGAGCCTCCGATTGTGTCCAAAGATATCTATGAGGTTGATCTCAGAGTGGTCGCTTGTTCCAGACAGTGTTTAAACTGCCCCCTTTCTTAGTTTTCTTTTTCCTTTTCCCTGTTTCTGGGTTGTATGCCCTCCCATGTACCCAAAAAAAAAAATGTGAATCATAGATTATGGAGAAATTTTGACAAGTGCATACATTTTAAGTCAAAGTATGTAAATCTAGTTATCAACATTCTTCGTTCTGATATATTTATTGTCAGGACGAACTGACAATAGAAATCCATATATATATATATATATATATTCTAAACATTTTCATTCTAATTTATGGTAGTTGAATCCTCATTTATACCTTTTTAATTGTTTATTTATAACATATTTTCTTTGTAATTCTGCTAAAAAAATATATTCTTTTTTTAAATATATTTAGGGTTAATTTTATAAAGTCCCCTAAGTTTAGGTGAAATTGCAAGTATTTTCAACTTTTCATATAATTGCACTAATCTCCTCGGAAAATGTTGACTAACAGTTTGATTCACGGCCAATTTAACGGTACGAGTGGGCATGAGTCGGATTGGTTCGGTTTTTGGCCAAAACCGTCAACAACTCTCATAAACTTGTTTTTCATTTATTTTTTCAATTGGATTGACTTGCCAAAATAGGTTCTCGATCTTACTAGAACCTGTTTTTTCTGATTCAATTCAATTCAGTTTAATATAGTTTTGTGCTTGATAGGCCTAACGAACACTTTTTGGCCTTTTGGACCATAAATCGGTGTCCTTATTTATTATAATATATGATAACCTATTTATATATAATTCAAAAACTACAAGTATTAAAACAAAATATTAAACTTAATAATATAAACGGACGTCCAAACAATCCATAATTCATTCTATTATAGTTCAAAATATAGTACATAAACCATAACACTCATAATAATAAGGGGCCTTTTCTTGTATGGTCATCTACATGTTTGAAAGAGCAAAAATATCCAATTCTCAAAAAAACTAGCGTTTGTGTTCTTTTTAGAGTTGGTTTTATCAAATTACCATCTAACTCAATAATTTAAAATTACCAAATTTCCCTCCTTTATTCCCTCAACCCTAACACATTAACAAATTGTCCTCTCTCCTTCTATATTCCCTCTAACACTAAAAAAAATCCCCAAATTTCAAAAATCTGAAGAAAAAGAAACTATGTCATTGTCGTTAAGAAGAAGAAGAAAGGTGACTCGACGGAGAAAAGAAAAGCAATTGAGATAAGAAGAAGAGAAGATTAAGATTATTGACTGTGTCGTTGATAAGAATGAAGAACAAAGAAGAAGACCAAGACTCGGCGACGCGACTCAACAAAGAGAAGAAAGGCGACTGAGAGAAGAAGAAGAGAAGATTCAAATTATTGATTGTCATTGAGAACAATGAAGAACGAAGAAGAAGATCAAGACTGTGTAAAAGAACGAAGAACAAAGGTAGACATTTTGGTTTCCCGTTTCAATAACATGTTAGATATTGTTTTTCTTTTGTTTTTTATTTTGAGATTTTTTTTTTTTTTTTTTTTTTTTTTTTGGCATGTGATGTTGTATCTGTGTGGCTATGTTTCTAGGTTGTTTTTATTATCTTTGTTGTTGTATGTCTGTTTTGGGATTCTTTTTTTAGAGGAAATGGAAGGAAATAATCTTTGTGGCATTCCCATTCCCAAATCAAAATAGAACATAATGGTGATTGACTCAAAAACCAAATGTTATTATGCCTTAAAAGAATACTAATATGGATTAAAATACATATATCACCATATGTTATGAAAAATTTTACTTGAAATTGCCTTATCTCCACAGAGTAAATTCATTTTAGCTTATTGGCAATTAGATCGAATTATGCAACCGCTAATTCAAGAGATCTGAAGAAAAAAAAAAAAAAAAACCAAAAAAAAAAAAAAAAAAAAAAAAAAAAAAAAAACACAAACATAATACCAATCTTTTTGAACCAGTAACAAAGCATAAGAGAATCAAAATTTCACAACAACTCTCGTTTCAACTAAATTTCTAATTTTCTATATTCGATTCACCATACACTTTCAATCAATTTCAAACATAAATCAATAAATCAGCCACGACTAAACTATGCATCTCAAAAAATTTAGATGTTAAAAAGAAAAATATAGTCCATAGAAAGTTTGTATTCATTCAAGCATGAAGAGTTGGTGTTACACGCCCATCAAATCTTTCTTCTCGTATATAAAATCATATAGCACAAACTATTTATTACTTCTATTTACTCCATTTCTCTACAACCCCATTGAAGATCAAATTTACTTCACAAACCAAGATATTTTCAGTCTCTTAAAATCCTTTCAAGTTTCCTCCACCTTCCAAAAATGTTTGAAACAAGGGGCATGGTATGAACAGATTGAATTCAATATATTATTACAAGTTAGAACAAAATAACAAAAGGTATGATAATCACTAGGCACGGGTTAGGATCCAAAAATTTAACAATGGTATGATAATCAATTAATGAGATTGTCATAGTTCATTTATATTTATATATATATATTGCTAAGGAAAAATTTCAACAATAATAATTCATAAAAGAAGAAATCAACATTTGCCTTCCATTTCTTGCCGGAAATCAACGGAGAAAAGAAATGGGTTAAACGTCGGGATTGGGTGTAATTTCTCGTCGAAGGAAGGAGTCAAAGACCCACAAGATGACGAACCTCGCAAAGTACAATGTGGAATTCACAAGCTTCAGAGAGAAATTGGGATGCTGGTGTGTTGATGTTGTTAAGTCTGGAAGATGGAGGTGGTAATGAAGATGAAAGGGGTGGTGGAAGAGGGTTGTCGATGAGAATGAAGGGGATGTGATGAAAAGCAAAATTTTCAATTTCAATTTCAGAGAGTTTGGTTCTGGAAATAAATGGAAGATGAAGGAAGTGTCGAGATTGATTAGGGAGATGGAGATTGGCGCCTAGATTAAAGAGAGGGTAGTTTGGTCCATTAATATATGGAAGGGGTTGTTGGGTCATTTTGCTCCATTTAAGTGGAAAGGGTATTTTGGTCCCCAAGTGGACACTTTACAAGAAGGGAACATCAAGAATGGACATTGTTGCGACTTCTTTCATAAGTGGACATTTTTGCTCTTTGAAACATAGGAAAGGCTATTTCCTTCCACTTCCACAAATAATAATCATAATCAAACGTTAATAACATAGACCAATCAAAATTTCATTTGTGTCCTTCCAACTCCAAAACAAAAGTCATTCATTCACTTAAACAAGAGTATAAAATTAGAAGAAAAAACAAAGTACTAATTGAAGCCATTCTTCCACTTCAAGAGCAACATCAAACTAGAGCGATCAAACTTGAGTTGAGTGGCGTGAGATGGTGAGGGTGAGAAATTAGACATTCTAGGGTCATTTTTTACATTAGTAATATCAAATATATTTTTGTTAATCTATGTATATACATAATATTTAATTAAACAACACATATTAAGCTATTAAATTAAAGAAAATTATATATATATGTGAATAATTAAAATAAATTAACCATATATTTATTTAAATTTAGTTATATATATATAATATTTACTTAGTTTATTAAGTTCGGTTCGATTTTTGGCAAGGAAAACCATCAATGACTCCCGCAAAATCGGTTTCATTTTTTGGATCAGATTGACTCATTTTAATAGGGTGACTCGATTAAAACACATAATTTCGGTTTAGTTTAGTTTATCTCGGATCGTAAAACTGTGCCCTCCCCTAGGTAAAAGCATCATTTTGATCAAGAAAATAATGAACCAAAGAAACTCAAAGAAACCCCTAATGTTTCTATAATTATAACTCAACCCAAATAATAACTATAAAATAACCCAAAGGTTTACAAAATTGCAAATCTACCACAACCACTCCAACAACTTTCCTCACCGCCACCGTTATAGCTGCGGCATCATATCTGGTGGGAAAAGGTTGTGACAGTCCTCCATTAATAATAGGAGGTGCAACTCCTCCTCTCGATCTGGAGGCTTCGCAGCCTCCTCCCCAAAAAAAAAAAAAAAAGGTGCGATGAACCTTGCCTCCTCAGCTTCATGGAGGAGGCCACGAGCCTTTTATGACAATTTTTGTTGCCGCCTCGACATCGGTGGTGCCGGTAATAGAGAAGAGATGGATTTGGGGTCAATCTATAATTATAAATATTAGGTGTTAAATTGTAATTTCCCAATGTCATGCCATTTCACCCCTAAATTAAAAATAAGAGGAAAATTGGACTTTTCATGCCACAACGGTAGTCAAAGGTTAAGTTTAACTGCTTCAACGTAATTTAAGGGAGGTTTATACAATTAAATGAAAAGTTAAATATGCGTGCAATTTCTCCTAAACTCAGTGGATGTTTTTGCAATTAATCCTTATATTTAATTTGGCAATCTTTAATTACTAAAATATTTTATGTATGAATATCCTTTATTACTTTGTTATAACTTTAAATTTAAATTAACAACCATTTTTCTTGTAATTTAGGTGAAGATAATGATTATTTTGTTTTAATTTTCTCAAACAAAAACGGTAAGTTTGTCGTATATAAATAAGAATGCCAACCAGATTTATTTAAAATAATTCAATAAATAATGTAATCAACCCTTTGTCGTTTTTTTTTAAGTGAAAATATATGGATTTTTAAAAAAATATATTATAATAATTTGGGGTTTGAAGCTTAGGGCAGGGAAAGAGACTCGAACCCATAACTCTTTAATATAAGTGTGAGGAGTATACCATTTGACTAACGTCATCTTATCTGAAAATATAAGGATATATCACATTTTTCAGCTGATTTTGTGGGATTGGCACTAAAAGTTAATAACTTAGATTTTTATAGCACCAAAATAGAGTAACCGGCCGAAATGTCTCTGCCTTTACTTTTCTTTTTCCTCTCTCTCTCTCTCTCTCTCTCTCTCTCTCTTAAGAAAAACAATGATTTTCTAAAATAAAATATTGAGGAATTACGATTTTCTCTTCTTTTTAAGTGATTCATGAAGTGTGAAAATGAGACGAAGAAGAAGAATTTGTTGAAAGAGGAAACCAAAAACATTGGGAAAAAAAAACCACAAATATTAAAATATTTCCAAAAATAAGTTTTGGATCCAAGACTTAATAAGTCTCGATCAAAATAAATAAGTTTTGACCAAAAGAAATAAGTCTCGACCAAAGGCCTGAAAAAAGCACGAGACTTATTTTGTGTTTGTGCCTAAAGAGTATTTTTGTTAGAAACACATTTTTTTTATACTTTTAAATCTCAAGTAATTAAGCCGGTGTTATACCCGCAAAATCAGCACCAAAATGTGCTAAAAATTTTAATAACTCGATTGATGTATATGTATTTCATAATGAAAATAACAATCACATTGTTATTATTGTAAGAATATTTAATTCCCGCTTCCAAGAAATGAAATTGTACATCATTACTTTGTAATTATATAACAAGAATAACGAACACATGGTTATTTTTGTAATATTATTTGATGAAAGCTTTGTCACTAATTTTTATTTTATTTTTTTTGGAAAAGAAGCTTTGTCACAATTTTGGTATAACACTCTTTTATCCTCTATTTTTATTAATAACTTGAATTTAAATAAGACTAAAATATGTTCTGAGATAAAAATACCCTCAATTTATAACTTAAAAGACTCGATTCTTCTTTCTCTGCCATTTTTCTCCTTCTTCGTTCTCTCACCATTTCTACTCAATTAAGCTCTCTTAATCCTCACGTTCTCTCTCCACAAATGTCATTTTATTTTTTAGAGAAACGTTTTTAATTGGATTATTGTTTGTAGTGAACTCCATGAATATTGATAGAAAATTTTAGAACACTTGGAAAATATACATTAGTTTGTCATTATTCCATAGTTAAAATAACGACCAATTAAAATTTAATCATGTTAACGTATTACAGATAACAAATAAATTGGTTTTTTCTTTTTTTAAATTAAAGTAATGCTAAATTGTCCTTTTTGTTTTTTTTACCAAAATGATAAACATATGACTTGTCAACACTATATAGATTATAAGATGGTGAAGTCAATGGTGTATTATAGTTTTTTTTTTTTTTTTTTAACGGTATCTATCTATCCATCTATCTAGATTAATTTTTTTTTTTTTTTTTTTTGAAGCTTTTGCCATTGGTAAAATTCGAATCTCTGATTTGAGGATCATTTACCCAAGCCTCAAGCTTGTCCATCTACCAGCTGAGCTATACCCCTAGGGCTAATGGTTTATTATAGTTATAACTCACATACCTCGTCATTTGAGAAAAATATTTAGACGGTTTAGTATTACTATTTTAGTTAATATTTCTTAAGATATTTTATCAGATTAAAAAAATTTGGAATTTTTATTTAGTAATTAAAATATTTTATATAAAAATATTCTTTACTAATTACTATAGTAAAACCTCTATAAATTAATAATGTTGGGTATTCATAAATTATAATTAATAGAGTTATTAACTAATCGATAAATTAATAATTTATTAATTTATAGTATATTTATAATTCAATGTATATACAAATAACTAACTAAGATTCAACCAATTTAAATCATTAATCAATTAAAAATACATTAATTCAATAAAAAATAATAATAAATAATAAAAACTAATTCCATTATGCACTCAAAACATCAATACCGCTACATAATTTTTTATTGCGCTTTGGGAATTCAACTCCATAACTTCTAGGTGCATTAAGAAAAATTAGAGATGAGATTTAACTAGATTTGAATTTCAAAAAGAAAGAAGAAAAAAAAAAGCAACAATAGCGTCAAATTTCAAGAGAATATTATAGTAAATTATATTTTTAATTTCAACAAATTATTAATTTATGATATGAATACGACCACAAGTTTACATATGGGTTTTCTAAAAAATTATTAATGGGTTGTTATAATAAAGTTGGTCATTAATTAATTGCATTTTACAAGTGATAAACCAAGTATATTTTCTTATTCTATTAATTATAAAAAAATTGCATTAAAAGTACAAACACCCAAAACTAGTAGGAATCTAAAACATATATAATTAAATCGAAGGGATGTTTATATATAGCATGCATGTCTTGACTCTTGTCTCTTGATGTTCTCATGTTACTGTGTGTTTATTCCATCCTAACATATTCAGTGATGTTTTTATAAAGTTTATTTTTAAAAGTTTAATTCTGTAAAAAATGATTATAATAGTCATTTCTATACTGAGTGATCAAATTGATGGCCATTAGAGTAGTTCTAAAAAAACTTAACAGTGTCATAACAATATGGTCATTAGTGTTAGTGTTTACTAAAAATGACCATTTTGAAACTCAAATTCCCCATCTAATGGTCATTTTGATAGTAGTAACTCAAATTGATGGCCAACAGAGTAATTACCCCAAATTATTATCTTATCAATTTATCGAAATTATTAATTTATCCCAATGAACCAAATCAGGACCAGAAAAAAATTATTATATTATCAAGATTATTAATTTATTGAGGTTCTACTCTTATAAATTTAAATTATCAACCAGCTTCTGTAATTAAAGATCATAAGTGAAGATAAAGATCATTTTGTTGTTATTTTCTCAAAAGAAGAAAAAAAAAGTCTGTTGTATATACAAAAGAATGCCGATCAATATATATAAGGGGAACTAGAAATCTAGATTAGGGGCTAAATTATAAAAACTTAACATTGAAAGAACTAAACTATATAATACATTTTTTTTTTTAGCCTATCAGCTTTTTAAATTAAACTCAAATGGAAGATGTTGAAATAACTCTTCATGCTCCTTTATAAATCATTTATCAAAAATTTAAATGACAAGTGCACTTGATTAACAATTTTTTTTGGAATTACCCAAAATCCCCTAAACCGACTTAACGAACCCGATTTTGAAATTAGACCCCCCGCTAAACCCTACAATCCTTGGGCATCAATAAACTATGGTCTTTTAGCCTTACAGGCACCCTTAGGGAGATTCAAACCTCAAACCTTGTGAAAGCAAACCAAGCTTGTAGTGTGAAAACTTGTAAAATTGGTTCCTTGTGTTCTTGCAACTTGTTTCTCATTCAAAGCATAAACAAGACATATTAAGTAACGTAATATATAGTGTTTCAAAGTACGAAAAATGGCACTCCCGAAGCTTTTCAACAATATTCAAAGTCCACGGATTTTTTACAAGTTATTTAATACCTGATTCCCCCTAATTTCTTGTGATTTAAGTTTGAGGCAAACATGGTATTTCTAAGATCATAACAAAACATAACGACATGATAAGATTGATCTAGTGGTAAAGTCTCTCATATCCACACTACGAGATTATGGGTTCGATATTGAGTTGAACAAATATGGAAAACCAGGTATTTGAGGAAATCAATAATATAAATATAACTCAATGAAGATGTCATAATTATCGGTAAACATATAAAGCCTAGATAAGACCGGAAAAACCTAAACTTGAATTTACATTTTCTGCAACAATTCACTATACAACTTCTTCAGCACCGTGGTGAGAGGAATGATTTATTGAGCAAAAGGTCTGGGGTTACTTGAACAGAGCCTCGAGTAATAAAGGATCGGCTGCCTTAGATATTCAAACATTTATCATCTTCCCCCTCTTAATGCAGACTTCCCACTTAAAAACCTGCATCTCCTTCTGTTTGATCTATACAACCTAGGATTGCAGCATGTCGGCCTCAAGGCAACTATGTCGCATCGTTTTCTACGCAGACTGCAATGTCACCTCCCCAGTAGCTGTTCTTTGATACTCTGCACTAGCCTCTGGGGTGTCTTCTTCGCTGGGTGGAACAAGCTGCCAGAACAGTGGTAGATACCTATCCCAGTCCTTAAGAATAGCAGATCCTTTGCCGCTCCCAGTTTTTTCCTTCACAATAAAGGAGTAAAGAATATTAAATTTTTTGCATAATTGCATATATTAGGTTCAAAAAAATTTAAATTAGTAAGTCTGACACGGCTAATGTGGTAAACTCACAACATGGGCTTCGATAAGACTCTTCAATTGCATCTGCCCAACTGGTGCAGTCACTCTTTGAATCTTCACAATCTCCTTATTGACCTGTTCAATGTTTTAAAAGTTATGCTTTTGAAGCTGTGAATCGAGAACAAAGATGTCAAGTTAAAAAAATTAAAAAATTAAAAAAAAAAAAAAGGAAATATACAAGCGAAACGAGGAAATTAGTTGAGAAAATGACAATGCACTGAGAGTCATAAATCACTAGACAACAATAACAAATCGCTTGAGGAACTCAAACAAATGAAGAAGAGAAAAAATTAGCCCTCAAAATATGAGCATAAGATCAAATGTAGTTATGAACCCAAAAACTTCACCATGTATTGATTGTATCTATAGATTTATGAATTAAGAGCTTAATAAATACATCACTAACATGAATAATGAACCAACACAATACGGAGAATTACCTTGCTTTTTGTTCACACCCATCCCATGTTGTCAAAAGCTAACATTAACTACCGAGTACTATAAGTTGATTATTTAACCATAAAATCTTCTTACAATGCAAACTTTAAATTATTAATTGACCTCTAATACAAAAGAAAGCATATCTTTTTAAGGATATATAGAGAGAGAGAGAGAGAGAGAATAGAAGAGCAGATAAACACAAGGGAAGGCAGGAGCATCCGTACAGACCTTGGGGATGAACGTCTCATCCTCATCAAGAATATATGCCAAACCTCCAGTCATTCCGGCAGCAACATTTCTACCCACCCTGTCCAAAAAAAAAAAAAAATTAAGTTGCCCAAAAAATCCACTCCATTGAATTACGTTTATAATAAATACAGGTAAAGAGACAACGCTTACTTTCCAAGTATAACAACACAACCACCAGTCATGTACTCACAACAGTGATCTCCAGTTCCTTCAACCACTGCTTGAGCAAGTGAGTTTCTCACAGCAAACCGCTCCCCAGCTTTCCCTCTAACAAAGATTTGACCACCTGTTGCTCCATACAAACAAGTATTCCCTACTATTGTTGCATCCTCAGGGCAAAATCCGGTGCTCTCAACAGGAGTCACTACCAACTCACCTCCCGCCATACCCTTATAACATTTATATTGTTCATGTAAGATTTACAAAATAAAACTGAATATGAAAAGTCAATTGTTGTCCAAACACTAAAATCAACATAAAAGTTATAAGTGTCGGTAATCATCATACCTAAAAGCTTAAGATGATAGGAAATGGCCCAACAATAGTATTTAACCACTCTAACACACCCCTCACATGCAAGACCAACGGGCTTGGCACCGTGTCCAAGCCCAAACACATATTCAAACTCTAAACAAATACAAATTCAATCACGTGTAGGGACTTGAACCAAAACTTCTGAGGCAAACCTGGCTCTAACACCATGTTAGTAACCCTCAGATGATTGGAAATGGCCCAACAATAGTATTTAAGCACTCTAACAAAAAGAATATAGCATCATATACTAATTCAACTAAATATGAAGTTAATAAAATAGATACTACACTTATTAATAATTGTTAGGAGGTTTAAATACTATTGTTGGGCCATTTTCTGTCGGCTTAAGCTTTTGGGTCTGGTGGTTACTAACATAGTATTAGAGCCTTAGTTGTCCCACGAGTCCTGGGTTCAACTCCCCCATGTGATTGCATTTGCATTTGCATTTGTTATTTGTTATTCGAATTTGTTTGAATATGTGTTTAGGCTTGGGCCACATGCCAAGCCCATGTGGTCTTACACGTGAGTGGGGGTGTTAGAAGATTTAAATACTATTGTTGGGCCCTTTCCTATCGACTTAAGCTTTTGGGTTTGTTGGTTACTAACAATAATATCGGACCCCTGAGATGGAAGAAGTTTATGGTCAACTTATACATTGGCAATAACTTAAAACAACTAAATAACTCAAGATTAACCAAAAGAAGAATCAAATCGGCCTACTCAATGCCAAACTCAGCCGGACTGTAATTCTTGAATAGACCAACTTGAAATTCAGGCAAATAAATTTAAAAGAGAATATACAGATGATACAAATTAGATTAGAATACCTTTCCAACATAGTCATTAGCCTCTCCTACAAGTCGAATGCTCATTCCAGGAGTCATAAAGCATGCAAATGACTGGCCAGCACTCCCAGTAAATCTGAGGACAGAAAGAATCTCATTTAGCTTGCATTGAGTAAATAGGTATCACTTGCGTCATTTAAAATGTTTAAATGCCCAAGCCTCATCTTACGTTATGTTCAGCTGTCCAGCAAAACCAGTGTCACCATATTTCTTCGCAATAACTCCTGCTATACGCCCACAAACAGCACGGTCCACATTGTATATACTAAAGGTTTTCTGAACCACCTTTTGATTCTCTATTGCATCAGATATCTGGAGTAATATACAATGAACATCTTATAAGAATTGTCATCAGTGGCAATGCATTGCACAGATATTTGAAAATAAAGTAGTATACATTAAATTACCTATTATTTCAGTGAAACCATTAGATTCATTAAATTAAGTATAAATCAACTTACCTTATTTTCATAGAAATCATCAGATTCATAAAATAACATAAGAGAAAACTAGCCAAAATAAATAAAAAGATTTGAAGATTATATTTTTAAGCATTAGAAATGAGTTGATTTCCATAAATTCTTAATTTGGATGGGAATTTCTACGTCTGTAATGGAAAAATCTAGTCCTTTAGGCCACTACAGGTAAAGTTATGTTTGCATCTATTACACTTATTTTGAGCAAGCTATATGCCTCAAGTTATAGAGACTAGTAGATATGTTGATGGAAGAAGAAGAAGAAGAAGAATGGATGACATCATTATAGACGGATCAATTCCATAAAATTTCTCAGTTGTATGTACTGGATGTAGTAAACTTGAAAGTAGCAAAGGAGATTGAATATTTAAGAAGACATAGAAGAGCATTTTTAGCCAAATGCTGTAGCTGGAATCTGCATCAAATTTAGGCATGTAGGTACTGGATGTAGTAAACTTGAAAGTAGCAAAGGAGATTGAATATTTAAGAAGACATAGAAGAGCAATTTTAGACTTTTAGCCATATGCTGTAGAGGAGGGAATCTGCATCAGGATGATGGTTCAGCAAAAAATTTCTATTTAAACCAGATAATCAGTACTACTTACACTTAAAAGTTAATTTATAAAAACTATCCAGCAGTCCAAAAGTCTATTTTAAATGGAAAATGAGATTAAGGAAAAACTCTAAGAACAAAATTCAAATATTAACTATAAAACATCTGTCAACAATTTGTTTTCTTGAAGAAGCCCACCATCGACTGTTCTCAACATAGAAATGGGTGGGAGTCTTATAATACACATTATGATGGTAACAGAAGATGCTTCTGTTGCTAGGAAAATCCTACAATTGGAATTATTGATCACCATTAGTGAGGATTACTTACTCACAGTTGATCGTATAGTAATAATATCTCAACCATGTGTACTTCTTTTCCCTCTCATAAAACTTCATTAGTATCACAATTACCATTTTCTATATATATATATATATATTATACACAAATATATCCAGAATACAACACACACCAAAAGATTTCTTCCTCCATATCATAGAACAAGTTATTCAAGTTTGCAAGGTTGAAATTTTTCCAGGGCATTGTGTTTCAATATGATGGAAACTGTTTCTGCTATGTAAGGGAGGCATAAAAAGCAGAGATTTTATGGTATTAAGGGATTGACGCTATTTTGTAGGTTATTTGGAGGGAATGCAACAGAGAATCTTTAAAGAATTCAAAGATGAAGAGATTAGCAATCTGCAGGAGAAGGTGCATGCTCTGGCATTGTTATGGGCTTTGGTTTCTAAAATATTTCCAATGTTTCATCCCTTCTTTTTTCATGTTGCAAAACTAGGAGGTGTTGTAGTTGGATGGTTTAAATTGGATGTGAACCTGGAATTTGCTTCTTCTTTTTTTGACATAAATTTGCTTAGTTTTCAGATGTAATGTTTTTGTGGACTGCTGGTCCTATCTTTGTACTCACTTTTTTAATTAATAAAATGTTGTTTCAAATATATATATATATATAGTGAGGAATCCATTATGAACATAATGCAAACCATGCAATCATCACAGAATAACAACAATGTAATCAAAACCATGAAAAATGTAATACAATTAGTGTCCATTTAAAATTTAGACCCAATAGAACTACTCACAGGAACCCGAAGCAAAATTTAAATCACATCGACCAAAGGAAGTTTAATATAAGATATGGTTGAATCAGAAAGTAAATTAGTGTCCATAAGCATAATCTAGTGATCACCAAACATCAATTATTTGTTACCTCGGGATCTGCAAGTACAACATCATCCAGAACAGGACCGTTTGTATGAACATCCTGATTCCTGATTTCTGTACTGCTCCACTTTGGTAACCCAACACTCTGAAAATAAGAGATGAATGTAAGCAAATAAAACAGGGCAAGTCCACAATACAGAACAAACATGGTAGGAAATTAGTAATAATTTATACATACTGAGAGAATATAACTGAGATCAAGATGCTGTGTTTTCACTAATGAGATATCACGTGGTCTTAATAACTCTGTTCTTCCAATGATATCGTCTAACTTCTCATAACCCAGTTGTGCCAACATTCCTCTAACCTAACCATCATAACAGAAAGGCATTAGAGCATAAAGCAAACATGAATTCAGTTTCATTCTGAACAACTAAGGTCATAGAACAGGAGTAAACTCAGAGATTTAGCATAAAAAGTAAAAACTAAGGACCATAAAAGTGGCCACAAAAATCCATCAAGTTTGGCAGATTGATTACCTCCTCAGCTACATACAGAAAGAAATTGACAAGATCACCAGGCACACCAGGAAATCGAGCACGTAGTTCTTCTCTCTAAAGTAAAATAATTTGGGGAAAATAATTAAAAAAATTCACATCAAACTTATACAAAAAGGGCCAACGAAATAAGATCATGATGTAAAAACAGGGTTTTCCTCATACCTGACTGGCAACACCAACTGGGCAATTGTTTGTGTGGCAAATGCGAGCCATAACGCATCCAGTTGCAATCATTGCTACAGAACCAAATCCATATTCATCAGCACCCATTGTTGCAGCCATAAGGACATCAACTCCACTTTTGAAGCCACCATCAACTCTAAGAATGACCCTCTCCCTGAGTCCATTTTCAATGAGAGTCTGCAAAAGATTGCCATTAATCAAATAGTACCTAGAGCACCTTCGGAAAAGAATGAGAAGAAGAAATTGTCCATTGTTGGAAATCACATATGAGAAAAAAAATCCAAATTAAAAATTTTAAAAAAAAAAAAAAAAAAAAAAAACACAAAGAATATTGGTTAATATACAAATTGGACTTGAAACCTAATATAACAGTGAGCTGGTCCAATATAATGGGCATTTTCCGAAAGAAAAAAAAAAGGAAAGAACAAGCAAGAGGAGGAGGAGTTTGTGTCACCAATGAATGATGAGAAGCTTTGTCAATAGGTAACTCAAATAAAACAGAAAAAAAAAAAATGGCCAAAAGCAAATCCAACTCAAATTGGATGGGGGGTGTTGGAAATCACATGTGAGAACAAAATCCCACATTGAAAATTTAAATGATAAGAACATAGGTCAATATACAGTTGGACTTGCAACCTAACAAGCTAGCTTTTTGGGTTGTAAATATGATCCGATAAATATTAATGTGTTCCAAATTATTAACTTCTAAAATCCATGACCAAATTTAAGGTCATGAAATAATCACCTGGTGTGTTTCTGTAACTCCAAGTTCCCAAGGACCACCGGCATGCTTTATAGAACTTATAGGGCTGGCTCCAGTTCCACCATCATGCCCTGAAATCTGCAAAACAAATAAGATATATAACTAAAACTACAGTTGGTTCCTATGAGTAGGAGTATCAAACTGTGAGTTGTTTTGATGCCACAGCACCTTCACATAACCTAGCAGATTGGACTCATAAAACTGTTAAAGATTCCATAACCATATTCCAAGACTTCATAGCACTGATGGTTGATGGACTAGGAAAAATTTAACTAGTACGTAATTTGTAACAGTTCACATCACTGTTGAGCAAGTGAAGGCAGATTAAAAGAGTTTGTTGAAGTAAATTTAAAATACTATTATATTTAGATAATTATTGTTAGTAGGAGAGTTATCTTTAGGAGAGTTATCCTTATCTCCTAGAGTTTTATTTCTATCTTAATATCTAGGAAGTTTAATTTAGGTAGGACTCTAATTAGTGGATGTATAAAAGTGTGCATCTTCTCACGTTGAGTAGTACGCTTTTTACCTAATAAAAGATGCAGCAGTTTATTCTCTACTTTTATTCCATAGAGTTCTACAAATAATTCATGAAAATTCATGTCACGGTAGTACAAGTGAAAAGTGGCTGTGAGAATTCTAAATGTGGACCAATCAAGTGAGCTTTTTGACCGGACTCGTCCAAGCGAAATGAACACTCAGTCAAGATTCTCTCAAACTCAAGAGAGGAGTCTCAACGAGTATCAACTTGGTATCAATTATCAAAACATGGTTTGAGATTTAGTAAAATACGAAATTGTTACATGCATTAGAATTCATTCATTGAAAATAGAATTGTGCTTCATTGGAAGATCTAGGTTTAGCACCAACACTAGAGAAGAGAAAAGATTCGGTAGATGAAGCTTGAAACTTGAAGATACCTGCATGTTATTTTAGTAGCAGAAGGCTTAAGATAGAGGCTAGTTATTAAGAGATTCCAATAGGGTGGGATCACTAATTATCGGTGTAAATTTTTTACACTGAGTATCTCCTCCAATAAACAGTGATCCAGTATGACAAATACATGTGGGATCCCGCACTAGATAATTTTCCTATACAAATACATATATGGGAAGTACAGATGTCTCAAGGTTGAATTTTGTCACGTCTTGCTAGAAGATAGAGTATACCATTGGTGAATATCAATGCAGGGACAATACCCAAGTCCTGCAACTGTTATTTGGAATTACTTTTCCCTAAGAATTTCATAATCAATATTTATTGAAAACTCAGATATGAGTGGTTTGTAGAAGCTAGTGCAAGGAGTTATGACTGGATATAGAGGAATATCAAATAATTTGGAGAGCTTTTAAGAATTGTACATTGATATAGATGAATATCAAGAAATTTGGAGAGTTTTTAAGAATTGTACCAATGTAATCATTAATGCTAGCAAGAGATGCAAGAGATGCAAGATATTAAAAGAGGATCTACAAATGGAGTCTAGAATGTCAATAACTATAAGCTGGGTATACTGAATTGAGTTTAAATACGTGAATTTTTTGGACGAAATTCTTATAAGAGGGTAGGAATTGATAAACCCGGACAAGAGTCCACCGTACTCAAACGAGGAATCAGGACGGGTCCTGTGAATCATGTTAAATTGTGGATCCCAAGTAGTTTAAGCTTGAGAGATTGGAATGACATGTTTGAACAATTATTACCGAAGACTATCTGCCACCAATTTATTAATAATAAATTGTGATCATAAATACTCTAAACATATTTTCAAAAAAAAAAAAAAAAAATACTCTAAACATAAAAGGTTGACAAAAATTTTTGTTTGTTCAAATGAGTTTAAGGATCTATTGCCAAATTTTCTAGGAAAACTATCATCTGAGATAGTTATTAGACATGGATTAATGAGGTACAAGAACAAAAGTGTAAATGGCATAGGTAAATAATTGATATATATAAATGAAAATGACAAATTACATATGAATACCTGTATGACATCAGCATTTCCCTTTGCAACCCCAGAAGCAACAGTCCCAATTCCAGCTTCTGCCACAAGCTTTACAGACACCTTAGCTTTAGGGTTGACCTATTAATTTGGTGATGTCAGAATGTCAGAAATTATTCTTATCAATTTCTTACAGATATATACTCCATTAAACTTTATGAAGGACATAAGGAGATGCAAGACGGAGAATATAACTACCTGATGAAGGTCATAGATCAATTGAGCAAGATCCTCAATAGAATAGATGTCATGGTGCGGAGGTGGAGATATAAGTGGAACACCAGGTTTAGAATTTCTCAACCTTGCAATATAAGCACTAACTTTTTTGCCAGGCAGTTGGCCACCTTCACCAGGCTTTGCACCTTGTGCAATTTTGATTTCTAATTGATCAGCATTGACCAAGAATGTTGGGGTTACACCAAACCGACCTGAAGCAACCTGAAGAAGATGTAATGATTTTTAAAGAAAATAATTAATTAAGCATTTCATATAATAAAAGCAGGAGCAGCACAACAAGCAGGAGCAGCACAACTTTCTTTCCAAGAAAATAAAAATAAAAAATAAAAGGTCAAGCACAGCTTCTTCACAATAATGACCATCACATTTAGCAGCACACTAACATGAGATTAAGAATGTCTTTGTGTTTTGTCTTGTATGTTTTACAATGGATAAACAGAAGGTTTATAGTCCTAGTTATAATGGAAGTCTATAAGAAAACATTAGCGAATTGTGTGTTGTGTGTGTATTCATTTGAAAGAAAAGGTGAGTGTTGACACCTGCTTAATAGCACTTGTTGCAGTATCCCCATTTTGAAGACCTTTAAGATGTGGCAAGGTTGGAGAATACCCATCAACAACATCTGTAAGTGGACTCCAGCGAACAGGATCCTGGATGTATTAAAATCAACATTTTTTGTTAAAGGTTACATGGTCCACAAAAGAAATAAATGTGCATCGCAATTTACATGTAAACAGTTAACACACTACCTCGCCACCTTCTCCTGAATTAGATTTTCCTCCTATTCTATTCATTGCAATGGCAATTGCTTCATGAGTTTCTCTTGAAATTGCTCCAAGTGACATTCCACCAGTGCAAAACCTTTGGACAATAGCTGAAGCAGGTTCAACCTTTCCAACAGGAATCGGAGCACGATCACTTTTGAATTCAACAAGATCCCGTAGAACCTACAATAAATAATCAAAGAACGTCAGAAAGTTGATTCTCAGACAGAACAAACAAGAAATAATCAACTATAATTTTCAGTACTCACATTAACAGGCCGGTTAGCCAAATGCTGCTGGTATACTGAAAAGGAACTTTCACTTTTTTGACGAACAGCTTTGTGAAGCAATTTTGACATTTCTGGGTTGTTCCCATGATACTCGCCTTCAATGAACAATAAGAAGTATAAAATAATTTTGAAAAAAAAAAGAAATACTGTTCACAAAACAAGGAGATAGTGTTAGAATATTCTCAATAATGTAGGAGATTGTATAGTTGATGTTGGAAAAGGGTTGACCAAATCCCTATACATCCGGTCAAGAGGATTTCTAGGAATCAAATCCTAGATGTTTTCTGTAAATAGACTACATCATTGTAATTAGCTAGATATTAGTGATATGTTAGAAATTAGGATTTGTAATTAGCTATGATTTTTCCTAGAAATATGTAATTAGCTATGATTAGTCCTAGAAATTAGCTAACTAGTATTCTATTTAAACAGAGGATGTAATAGTCAGAATTAATGAATTAAAAAAATATATTTCTTTCCTCAAACCTTTATGGTATCAGAGCCTGGTTCCAACTAGGCAGGCAAATTCATTCCTAAAGATCTAAGGACTCTTTCCTTGCTTTTTGCTTCCACAAACATGTCGGATCTTACTCCCACCGAAAATCATTCTGGTCTTCCAAATTCCTCAAATCACCATTCAGTTCGAATCACTACTATTCGACTTAATGGAGACAATTTCCTTCGCTAGTCACTCGCTCTACGAATGTATATCCGTGGGCGTGGGAAGATTGGCTATCTAACTGGCCACAAAACAGAGCCTGAAAAAACCAATGCACAGCATGCGACTTGGGATGCTGAAAATTTGATGGTTATGGCTTGGCTAGCCAACTCTATGGAAGAGGACATCAATGCAAACTATCTTGGCTACTCGACGGCCAAGGATATATGGGATAATCTGACCCAAATGTATTCTGAATTGGGAAATCAGTCCCAGATTTATGAGCTGCAACTCAAACTCGGATATACAAAACAAGGATCAGACCAGTCACCAATTAATTTGCCGGGTTGAAGAGGCTGGACCTAGATATGTTCAATGAATACACGTGGAAAGATCCAGGAGATAGAGCTCATTTATCAAAGGATAGTTGAAAACAACAGAGTATTTAGATTTCTTGTTGGTCTGAATATTGAGTTCGATGATGTTAAGGGAAGAATTAATGGGAGACAGCCACTCTCATCTCTTAATGAAGTGTTTGTAGAAGTACAAAGAGAAGAAAGTAAGAGAACGGTAATGCTGGGTAAAAAAAGGGGGGTCATCAAATCCTATTGAGACAACTGCCCTAGTCTCACAGGAGGCCTCAGTTTATAAGGCTTATGTCAGGAAACCTGAGGATAAGGTCAAGGTCTGGTGTGACCATTGTCACCGACCACACCACACCAGAGAAACTTGCTAGAAACTCCATGGCAAGCCGGCCAATTGGAAGCCTAGAGACAAGCCACATACTACCTCTCCTAATGAAAACACAGCAGATCAGGTTTATCTTAGTCAAGAGCATGTGGACCAACTCCTCAAATTGGTCAAAAACAGTTCCAGTGGCGGCGCCAATGCCTCAATCCCTAGTGGTACCCTTGCCCAAACAGGTAACTTTCAAGTGCATCGGACCATATGACTAGTGTCTCATCCTTATTTCACACATACTCACCCTGTTTTGGAAATCAGAAAGTTAGAATTACAGATGGGAGTTTATCTTCTATCGCTGGAAAAGGTTCAGTTCAAATTTTAGATACTATCACCTAAAAATCTGTCCTACATGTCCCTAACCTCTCTTGTAATATTTTATCTGTTAGTAAATTATCCCTAGATTCAAACTGCACTATGATTTTCTTCCCTACACATTGTGAGGACAGACTTTGGGAACGACAATTGGCAATGCTAAGATGGAGGATGGGCTCTATTACTTTAAGGGATATCCGAATAAGCCACCTCTAGCTTTATATTGTGATGTCGGTTCTCTTCCAGTAAGAGAGCAGATAATGATCTTGCATTTTAGATTAGGACATCCTAGTTTTGCGTATTTAAAACATCTATTTCCTAGTTTATTTGAAAAACTATCTAATTAACAATCACAATTTCAGTGTGATGTGTGTTGTTTTTCTAAGAGCAAACGGCAACCCTATGCTTCAAAACCCTACAGGGCATCGAGCATCCAAACCCTTCTATTTAATACATAGTGATGTCTGGGGGCCCTCTAAAGTCTATCCTACCCGGAAAACGGTGGCTTGTGACCTTTATTGATGATCACACATGATTGAGTTGGATTTACTTAATGAATTCCAAAACTAAAGTTGAAAAATTATTCAAAGATTTTTATAATCTTATTGAAAATCAATTTCAAACTAAAATAAGTATTCTACATACTGATAATGGGAAAGAATATTTTAACTGGTATCTTGGCCAGTATCTTGGTGAATTTTTAACTAGTATGGGAATCCTGTTGATTTTTGCTGAATTCCAAAATTAATTCCTAAACTTTAGGGAATTAATTCCTAAACTTTAGGGATTAGTTTCTGTTAGAATATAATCAATTAATTATAAAGATTGTATATTTGACTAATTGATTGCTTGATTAGTGTGATTGATTACTTGATTAGTGTAGTTGACAATTAGCTTGATTGTAGGGATTGTAGATTGATTTCCTAGATTGATTTCTTTCCTATTTTGTATTTCCTCTATATAACTCCTCCTATGTGGAGAAGAATAAAAACAAGAAAAATAGAGTTTTCCTCTCTATAATTCTTTAATTTTAAACTCCCTTATTAATCGTGTTTTCTTGATAGACTACGATGATAAACTTATAGGATAATGATATGCGAATATGCGGAATGAAATATGAACAATAAAGAAAACATGCCACACACACAACACAAGAATTTACCGAGGTTCGGCTGACTTTGCCTACGTCCTCGTGTGATCTCTCTTGAGAAATCACTAGCACTATGAAAAAAAACGCTTGGTTACAAGATACTTATTGAAACCCTTTAGCTTATTCCCCAAAACCTTGCTAGAACCTCTCTGTCACTCTTGCTCTCTACCCCTTGTATGCTTGCTGTTTTTCAGTGTTGAAAAATAAGTTCCCAACAGCCCTATTTATAGATATAGGACTTGGGTTACACTCCTTGCTAGAATAAGACTCCTAAATCCTTGTAGAATAAGAAAAGCTAACTTATTTCCTAATCCTAGTTGATTTGGGATTCTTGAGAAAATATAATTTCCTAATCCCAATAGGAAATTATGTGCACACTTTATTTTCTCCTTATCCAAATAGGATTCCTTCTTATGCCTTAACTTGGGGTTTTGATGAGCCAAAAACACAACAAATCCAACATCAATCCACTTGTCGCAATACACCCTAACAAAATGGGGTTGCGCAGAGAAAAATTGCCACCATCTAGGAGTTAGTCAAGCCCTCATGCTCTCCATGAACGTTCCTAAATATTTGTGGGGAGTGGCTGTCTTAACAACCTCTTATTTAATTAATAGGGTGCCATTTCGTGTGTTAAATCATAAAACTACCTTGAATTTTCTTAAGACATATTTTCCTGATAACAAATTGTTTTCTAACCTACCTCTTAAAGTTTTTGGGTGCACGGTGTTTGTTCATATACCGGACTTATTTCGGTCAAAGCTTGATGCTAAGGCAAAAAGAATGTGTGTTTATTGGATATGCTCCTAATAAAAAGGGGTACAAATGTCTTAATCCTATTACAAAAAAAATTCATGTGAGTATAGATGTGTCTTTTGTTGAACAAAAATCATTTTTTACTAGACCTCATCTTCAAGGGGAGAGTCCAAACAAAGAAGATTAGTTTGAAAAATTTTGGGAAACTAATAGTTCAGTTTTACCAAACTTATATTTTCCTAGGGAGTTTGTTTTTGAAAAGGAAACAGAGGTTGACAATGAACAAATAGGAACTAATTTATTGCAAAATCTTACTGGGGGAGAAACATTACATGATAATTATCCTACAAATGAGCTACAGGTTTAGAAGGAAGCCACAAAGTAATAGGTAACAACCTCCTCGAGTACAAGACTAGCTGTCATCCCCAATACTTGATCCTGAACCGGATGTCACACAACCAGGTAACACTTCTGTTAGTAACACACCTCCTACTTCTGAACCTATTGAACAACCTACCAACTTAGGATTGTTTGATACTGATCTAGACATTCCCATAGCCATTAGGAAAGGCATCCGGTCATGCACCTCACATCCCATAGCCAAACATCTATATTGCCATAGACTATCCGGTGAATATAAAGCCTTCACCACAAAAATCTCCCACTTATTCATTCCTAGAAACATATCAGAGGCACTAGGGCACCCAAATTGGAAATTGACAGTTATGGAGGAGATGAATGCCCTAATTAAAAACAGAACCTGGAAGATTGTTGACCTACAAAAAAGGAAAAAAAAACGGTGGGGTGTAAGTGGGTTTTCACAAATAAATGCAGAGCCATTGGATCTATAGAAAGAAACAGAGCCCGACTTGTAACCAAGGGGTTCACTTAAACCTATGGCCTTGACCACCAAGAAACCTTTGCAACCGTGGCAAAGGTTAACTCTATTTGTATTCTTCTCTCCGTAATAGTTACCCTTGGCTGGCCTTTGCATCAACTAGATGTGAAGAATGCTTTTTTAAATGGCAATCTTGAGGAAGAGGTGTTTATGGAACTTCCTCCCGAGTTTGAGAGGGATTTTGGCAGTGGTAAAGTGTGCAGATTAGTAAAGTCCTTGTATGGGCTTAAGCAATCTCCTAGGGCTTGGTTTGAGAGGTTTGGTAAGGTTGTAAAGAAATTCGAGTATAGCCAAAGTCAAGGAGACCATAATCTTTTTTAAACACAATAATGAAGGGAAGAGGGCAGTTTTGATTGTCTACGTGGATGACATCATCCTAACCGGAGATGACAATTGAGGAAGTGAAAGACTTAAGAAGCTGCTGGCTCTAGAATTTGAGATTAAAGAATTGGGTGAAGTAAAATACTTCCTAGGCATGGAATTTGCTTGATCTAAGAGAGGGATATTTGTCTCCCAAAGAAAGTATGTCCTAGACTGGTATGTTAGGTTGTAGGGCTGCTGAAACTCCTATTGAACCCAACTTGAAACTTGAAGCTGCTAAACCAGAAAACATGGTTGACCGAGAGCTGTACCAAAAATTGGTAGATAAGTTAATCTACCGAGCACATATCCGACCGGATATCTCTTTTGCAGTGAGCTTAGTGAGTCAATTTATGCATTCATTGGGTCCAGAACACTATGATGCAGTCTTGAGAATCTTAAGGTATCTAAAGGGAACTCTAGGGAAAGGGCTGTTGTTTGCTAACAATGGGCATTTTCAGGTTGGGTTTATACGGATGCAGATTAGGCAGGTAGCATCACTGATAGGAGGTCAACATCTGGCTAGGGGAATTTAGTGACTTGGCGAAATAAGAAACAAGGTGTTGTAGCAAGAAGCAGTGCTAAAGCAGAATTTAGAACGGCTACTCTTGGAGTTTGTGAGGTAATCCGGATAAAAAGGCTACTTGAAGACCTAAAAATCCAAGTTCCCTCACCCTTAAAACTCTACTATGATAACAAGTGAACAATTGCCATAGCACACAATCCGGTTATACATGATATAACCAAGCATGTGGAAATCGACAAGCATTTTATCAAGGAGAAATTGGACAGTGGTCAACTTTGCATGTCTTATCTACCTACTGCAGAACAAGTGGCAGATATTCTCACCAAAAGACTACCTAGAAAACAGTTGGATAGATTAACATACAAGCTGGCCATGGAGGACATCTACAAACCAGCTTGAGGGGGAGTGTTGGAAAAGGGTTGACCAAATCCCTATAA
This sequence comes from Acer campestre, assembly GCA_954870605.1. Taxonomy (NCBI): domain Eukaryota; kingdom Viridiplantae; phylum Streptophyta; class Magnoliopsida; order Sapindales; family Sapindaceae; genus Acer; species Acer campestre. Next base: position 19,638,086 of record OX940799.1, on the reverse strand, counting down.
ATCTGGTCAAGAGGATTTCTAGGAATCAAATCCTAGATGTTTCTGTAAATAGACTACATCATTGTAATTGGCTAGATGTTAGTGATATGTTAGAAATTAGGATCCGTAATTACCTATGATTAGTCCTAGAAATACGTAATTAGCTATGATTAGTCCTAGAAATTAGCTAACTAGTATCGTATTTAAAAAGAGGATGTAATAGTCATAATTAATGAATAAAAATATATATTTCTTTCCTCAAACCTTTAGTTGACATTGTGTAGTTGACTTGTGTAATTGACTAATTAATTAGCCTATTTAGAAGATTGTTTTCTTGATTCTTACTCATTTCCTTATTGTATTTTCTCCTATCAATTTCCTCCTATACGGGAAAAAATAAATCAACAAACTCTAAATTTGTTCAAATAGGCCTATTTGCTATTAAAAAACATAATCAATCAAATGTTGGTAACAGTTATGGACACTTAGATATTCAATTTAAATTCTCAATAGAAGACTACATTTTATTTAAACAAATTTGTGTCAGCAACAGCTAAAGCCAGAGATATTCAGGGACAATTTACAAAAATCTTTGGTACCCATAGTTAGAAGACTTAAATCATAAAAGCATATATGTTTTTCTTTCTATACTTTCATATACAGATTAATCATATGATAAAAATATATATTTCTTTCCTCAAACCTTCAGTTGACTTGTGTAATTGACTAATTAATTAACCTGATTGTAGGGGATTTAGCTTGATTATAGAAGATTGTTTTCTTGATTCTTACTCATTTCCTGATTGTATTTTCTCCTATCAATTTCTTCCTATACAGAAAAGAATAAATCAACAAACTCTAAATTTGTTCAGATAGGCCTATTTGCTATAAAAAAAACATAATCAATCAAATGTTGGTAACAGTGATGGACACTTAGATATTCAATTTAAATTCTCAATAGAAGACTACACGTTATTTAAACAAATTTGTGTCAGTAAGTCAGTAACAGCTAAAGCCAGATACTCGGGGACAATTTACCAAAATCTTTGGTAACCATAGTTGGAAGACTTAAATCATAAAAGCATATATGTTTTTCTTTCTATACTTTCATAAACAGTTTAATCATACCATAAAAATATATATTTCTTTCCTTAAACCTTTAGTTGACATTGTGTAGTTGACTTGTGTAATTGACTAATTAATTAGCCTGATTGTAGGGGATTTAGCTTGACAATAGAAGATTGTTTTCTTGATTCTTACTCATTTCCTGGTTGTATTTTCTCCTATCAATTTCTTCCTATACAAAAAAGAATAAATCAACAAACTCTAAATTTGTTCAAATAGGCCTATTTGCTATAATAAAAAAAAAAAAAACATAATCAATCAAATTTTGGTAACAGTGATGGACACTTAGATATTCAATTTAAATTCTCAATAGAAGACTACATGTTATTTAAACAAATTTGTGTCAATAAGTCGGTAACAGCTAAAGCCAGATACTCGGGGACAATTTACCAAAAATCTTTGGTACCCATAGTTGGAAGACTTAAATCATAAAAGCATATATGTTTTTCTTTCTATACTTTCATATACAGTTTAATCATATGATAAAAATATATATTTCTTTCCTTAAACCTTTAGTTGACATTGTGTAGTTGACTTGTGTAATTGACTAATTAATTAGCCTGATTGTACGGGATTTAGCTTGACAATAGAAGATTGTTTTCTTGATTCTTACTCATTTCCTGGTTGTATTTTCTCCTATCAATTTCTTCCTATACGGAAAAGAATAAATCAACAAACTCTAAATTTGTTCAGATAGGCCTATTTGCTATAATAAATAAAAAAAACATAATCAATCAAATGTTGGTAACAGTGATGGACACTTAGATATTCAATTTAAATTCTCAATAGAAGAGTACATTTTATTTAAACAAATTTGTGTCACTAAGTCAGTAACAGCTAAAGCCAGATATTCAGGGACAATTTACCAAAAATCTTTGGTACCCATAGTTGGAAGACTTAAATCATAAAAGCATATATGTTTTTCTTTCTATACTTTCATATACAGTTTAATCATATGATAGTCACCAATGTCTATATATGTATATAAAGTATAAACAAGTCCAAGGAAAAAGGGATACCTCCAGGTCTAAATTGTATAAATCCATAATTCTCTAATCTTTTAGCTGTATCTTCAGAGAAAGCCTTCACCCAGAAAGACAATGTCTCCCTTGCCAGCTGTAAGAAACAAGATTTCAGAAAACAAAGTCAATGGACACAGAAAGACAACAGTAAAATGCTACTTTGATAACAAAATAATAATTATAAATCGTTCAAGAACATCATAAGTGAATTGTCTAAGCTAAACAGAATTATCATTTTGTTTATCAAACTTTCTATCTAAGCAAAGATCAACTTTCCATTTTCAACAATTAAAGTGCAATAAGCCAGGCCCGTCACCATCTTTTAAATTTAGGAGAACCCATCCAGGTACAATAAGGTCATTAAAAAATAAGCCCATAAATATTAAATTTTAATTAGCCATGCAAAGGTCCATTTCAGTTCAAATGTCTTTTACCCTGGTTCTTAAGAATAGGAAAATTTTTGAGCTTCCTCTGCAACTTATATAGCTTCCAACTCAATCTAGGCTGCTACGCTAAGCATATAACTTGAACTGGAGATAACACATTACACACTCAAATTAAACAAACTTTCCTATTGATATTAATTCGGTTATAGATCAATGATTTTAGACATAATGGCATAAGAAAGTTTTCCTACCATGCATATTCAATGAATAAAATGTCCAATTTAAAGATCAAGAATAAATCCAGTTGATAGTTGTTGCGTTCTAACCTCATCAAAAGTTAATCCACCAACTTTTGATACACTTCCAGAAAATGAAAGGTCAACAACCTCCTTCCCCAGTCCATAAATCTCAAATATCTGTGCACCACAGTAACTAAACACACAAAACTAGCAAGTCAGTTGCTCAATGTAACTGAAAATACCCATTAACTTGCACAGCAATACTCGGTTAGATTTCACACCTTGAAAGAAGTGAAATGCCCATCTTGGAAAGAATTTTGAGAAGACCAGATTTAACTGCCTGAAAGAAATCACATTTGATATATTTAACATGTAAAAAGCAACGAAAGAAATTTCATCATACGAATAACAAGTGGCAAGTTGACTAGGTTTAAGTTCAAAATATATGAAATGAATTACTAAAATTCTTAATGCATAGTTCAATAATCAAACATGCAAAAAGACGGTCTAAAACATAGAAATTGGAACACACAAAAGAAAGATAAAAATGAGGGAGAGACAGGTATCAAAATATGAAAAGATACATTTACATATATTTTGTAATACAGACATATCGTTATTACTTATATATTATTGCTGGATCTTTATCTGAAGACTTGAACTTTTGGGTGTAATAGCTATTCAACATGATAATAGAGCTTATTCGACAAGAGGTCTAGTGTTCGACTCTTATACTTTTTGTTCTGTTAATTAAATTCAATAGCAGAATAGCATGCGTTTGCAGATGAGAAAGTGTGCTAAAAATTAAACACTATCATTAGGCTCCTGCCTATAAGCATAAGCTTTTTTGTACTAAAGGTTGTTTCAAGAATGACACTGGGCCCTTTACCATTTAACTTAAGCTTTAGGTTTAACAGTTTTTCTCGGAGTAGTGTGGTTCTTACAAGCATAGATACATATTATATAAATCTTAATGCATTATGCTTGATGTTAAACTATTCACTTTTAAACTTTCTGAACTTCAATTACAACTGCCCAATTCTTATTCTTTTTGGTAGATAAATCTTTCTACTCTTATAGTAATCTTTTTGACAACTATAATAATATATAAACTGCCATAGTGAAAAGGGACAAGAATTTCGCCAATTACTAAGTCTTATATTTAAAGAAAATAAGGAGAGAAGTTTAGAACAAGTTATGACATGTGCCTAAACTGTTTTCTCAGAACACATAATAAACGTAATTTCCTTGCACATTTCTCTTGTGCTTGAGTGGTAGAGTTATAAGATAGCAATTAGGTGATCCAATATAGATTGCACATTTGCACAAATTGTCAATCCATCTAACATTAAAAACACTTCGCGGCATTTTCAGACCATTCTGCAAACTAAACAGTCTTCTGTTACATCTCATTTACAAAGCTCCAAATCAGATGTTTTAAAAAGTTACAAGTCTTAAGGCTAATCCTCTTGAAATGTGTTCAGGTTGTGTTTTATGGTCTAGAAAGGTAAGAATATAGGAAGTAAATACCACAACATTTACAAGATCAGGTACCCTGTATTATAATTACGATGCTGGAAGGAAATCTATATATATATATATGAAACAATGTACAACACAAAATTGTCTTCATAAAACAGGTGTACTGACCTTGCAAAAATTCTTTTGAGCCTGTTCAATTGTTACGGTAGGCATCTTACCATTCCGCATCAAATTCACAGTTTTACTACTCAAACGCCACTGTCGACAAGTCTCGAGTGCCAAATAAGGACAAATAGCACTGGAAAAAAAATAAAAAAACAATAAAATTTTGGGACAAAATGCATGGTCAGAATAATATAGACAAGCAAAAAATTTCAAATTATTAGAACTCCCATTCTAACCAATGCAAGTACATGCTCCAAAAATGCACACAATGACAACATAAGCTCAATTAAATATAACAGAAACAAAACCATCGTAAAGTTATTCCATAGGGTAGATTTGAACAAGTTTTTATGATAATTTTGTTAGAATATTGTGATTAATTAGGAAGATTGTATAGTTGACTTATTTGATTGATTACATTAATTATCCTGATTGTAGGGGATTTAGATTAATTATAGGAGATTGTTTTCTTGGTGCCTACTCATGTATTTTCCTATATATTTCCTCCATATGGAGATGAATAAAATAACAAACACTCAATTTGTTCATGGTATCAGAGCCAAAACAAATTGTTTAGGGTTCTTGATCTACTGCTTCTTTTTTTTTTTTTTTTCTACACCTATCGACACTGTTCGACCAAAAAAAAAAAAAAAAAAAAAAAAAAGACTACTATACCTGTTGCTCTCTTTTCCGGCGACCGGAGCATCCAAACCTTGCTACTTACTACTACTGTCAGACTCGACTTGTCAGATTACATTCTGCCTTTTGTTTGGTATTTTTTCTTTTCTTCATTGTTGTTTATTTGCTTCCGCTGCTGACTTTACAATAACAAGTTTCAATGAAGAAAAAGCTTTCAGTGTTTCTACAATTTCTAGTAATAATACTTGGATAATTGATTCTGGTGCAACGGATCACATGACTTTTAATTTTCAAAACTTCAGCCATCGTAGTCCAACTGAAACCAATAATGTGTCATATGCTGATGGTACGCCAACCCCGGTTCATGGAGCTGGATCTGTATCTCTAACTTCGTCCTTAAATTTATCATCTGTTTTACATGTGCCCACTTTATCTAACAACTTACTCTCGATCAGTCAAATCACTAAATCTCTAAATTGTATTGTTACGTTTTGGCCTTCTCATTGTGTGTTTCAGGACATCACAACCAAGAAGACGATTGGAACTGGTAGGGAAAAAGGAGGGTTGTACTACTTTACAGCAGACAGTGTTTCCAGTCATCCTCATAGAGCAGTGCAAGTTAGAGCTGACAACAAGAGTAATATCTTCCTTTGGCATAGGCGTTTAGGTCATTGTTCTTTTGGATATCTCAAGTTTTTATTTCCTTCTTTATTTAAAACTATTGGACACAATAATATGCAATGTGAGACATGTGTTTTGTCTAAACATCATCGCACTGTTTTTCCCCCTAGTAATGATAATAAGAGATCTATGCCTTTCTCTCTTGTTCATTCTGATGTTTGGGGTCCATCTAACATTGTGTCTATATCTGGTATGCGCTGGTCTGTTACATTTATTGATGACTGTACTCGCATGACTTGGATTTTTCTTTTAAAAAATAAAAGTGATGTATGTGACGTTTTTCAAAATTTTTATCATATGATTCTCACACAATTTCAAAAGAAAATTCAGGTTTTACGCTCAGATAATGGTGGTGAATATCTGAACCATAGTGTCAAAACCTTTTATTTAAAAAATGGTATTCTCCACCAAACATCTTGTGCACATACCCCACAACAAAATGGTACTGCTGAGCGTAAAAATCGTCATCTCTTAGAAGTTGCACGATCCTTACTGCTCGAAATGGATATGCCTAAATCTTTTTGGGGTGATGCCGTACTATCTGCTGCATATCTCATTAATCGTATGTCATCCAGTGTTCTGTCTTTTCAAACTCCACTACAATCCTTGTCTCATTACTGTGATATTAACTCCGCATTACATATTCTCCCTCGGGTCTTTGGTTGTGTGGTATACGTACATATGCATACTCCTCATCGAGGAAAGTTAGACCCACGTGCTCTTAAGTGTGTTTTTATAGGGTATTCTAGCTCACAAAAAGGGTACAAATGTTATCATCCTCCATCCCGTAAGGTATTTGTGTCACAGGATGTTACGTTCTGGGAAGATGAGGCATACTTTACCTCCGAGACTTCTCTTCAGGGGGAGAATTCGAACTATGAGGAGAAGTCTCCCAAAACTGACAATGGTATACCCATTAGTCTGCAAAGTCAATCTTTCGAGGAAAGAAATCTACCTCTTGAAAGTGAGATTCCTGATAGTCTCACAGAAAGGACAGAACCAACCTTGAGAGTGTATGAAAGGCAAAATAAAGGGAAAGAGAAACAGGGAGAGTCGATTCTCATACAGGTAGTACAACCTTCCTCTTTTCCATCACCGGTTCGTCAATCAGACTCTGAGGTTGAAAATGCTCCTGAGGTAACTCTTGAACCCTCCACTTTATCTAATGACTTATCCAGTGAAAATCACACAGATCCTGACCCCAGTCTATCTACTAGACAGTATCCTAGTCGAGAACATAGACCACCTATACGGTTTGGTTTTTCCCCTGAGCGACCTCCGGCAAATAGTAAGGCCCTTTACTCTATTACTGATTACACCTCAACTCACAGACTATTTGAAACCTTTAAAGCTTTTGCACATCAATTATCCTCTGTATCTATTCCTAGTAAATTGCAGGATGCACTGACAGACCAGAATTGGGTCCGAGCCATGGATGAGGAGATGAAAGCCTTACAGAAAAATTGTACTTGGGAGATAGTGGATCTACCTAAAGGAAAAAAGGCTGTTGGGTGTCGATGGGTCTATACCATTAAGCACAGAGCAGATGGCTCAATTGAAAGGTACAAGGCTAGGTTGGTTGCCAAAGGGTATACTCAGACTTACGGGGTTGACTACTAGGAGACATTTGCTCCAGTAGCCAAGTTAAACACTAATAGGGTACTTCTATCACTGGCAGTGAACTTGGATTGGCCATTGAAACAATTTGATGTGAAGAATGCTTTCCTACATGGGGAACTCAATGAAGAAGTTTATATGGAGCTCCCTCCCGGTTTAGAGTCTCAAACTGGCAAAGTATGTAAGCTAAAAAGGGCTCTTTACGGACTGAAACAATCACCTAGAGCCTGGTTTGGGCGATTCAGTACGTCCATGAGGAGATTCGGGTACCATCAGAGTAACTCGGATCACACCTTATTCTTCAAAAGAAAAGGTGATAAGATCACTATTTTGATTGTTTATGTTGACGATATGATTGTCACAGGAAATGATGATCTAGAGATGACTGCTCTTCAAAGTTACTTGGCTACGGAGTTTGAAATGAAAGATCTTGGATTGCTAAGGTACTTTCTAGTAATTGAGGTAGCCCGATCAAAACATGGGATTTTCCTCGGTCAACGAAAGTATGTTCTTGATCTGCTTACAAAAACTGGGATGCTTGCTAGCAAACCAACGGATACCCCTATGGATCAGAATCACAAGTTATGTGAGTGTCCAGATCACCCTGATCAAACCCCAACAAACAAGGAAAGATATCAGAGACTTGTGGGTAAGCTTATCTACCTTTCACATACACGTCCTGATATTGCTTATGCAGTGAGTGTGGTAAGCCAGTTTATGCATGCTCCCACTGAGAGCCACATGAATGCGGTTCTTCGAATTCTAAGGTATCTGAAAGGAGCTCCTGGCAGAGGATTAATGTTCTCTCGACATGAACACTTGGGCATCGAGGGATACACGGATTCTGATTGGGCTGGGAATGCCAGTGACCGAAGATCTACGTCCGGTTATTTCACCTTTGTAGGAGGTAACCTAGTCACTTGGAGGAGTAAGAAACAGACTGTGGTGTCACGATCCAGTGCTGAAGCAGAATTCCGAGGGATCGCCCAAGGAATCACTGAGTTACTGTGGTTGAAGAACTTATTAGGTGATTTGGGATTTCATCCAAAGGATAGCATGAAGCTATATTGTGATAATAAAGCTTCAGTACAGATTGCCAATAATCCTGTCCAACATGATCGTACCAAACATGTGGAGATTGATCGATTCTTCATCAAAGAGAAATTAGAAGGAAAAATAATTGAGCTTCCGCATGTACCAAGTAAGGATCAACTCGCAGATATCCTTACAAAGGCCATTAATGGAAGGAACTTTCATGACTCAATTAGCAAGTTGGGCATGAGTGACATCTATGCACCAACTTGAGGGGGAGTGTTAGAATATTGTGATTAATTAGGAAGATTGTATAGTTGACTTATTTGATTGATTACATTAATTATCCTGATTGTAGGGGATTTAGATTGATTATCCTGATTGTAGGGGATTTAGATTAATTATAGGAGATTGTTTTCTTGGTGCCTACTCATGTATTTTCCTATATATTTCCTCCATATGGAGATGAATAAAATAACAAACACTCAAAACACTCAATTTGTTCAAATTTTAATTACAATGGTATGAGGTGATGAAACCATGGCATCATAGATTAACTTAGATGCGTTAAATTGCATGATAGGAATCCTTAAAATGATTTAGCAACAATCTTTGTCCAAATTTATTAAGCACATAGGAAAAATGAAGAATAAAAGTTTAGAAGGTTTCAAATAAAGGAATATAACCTTGCACCATATCCAATCAAACAAGCAAACTGATGTGTGCTGAAACACTGAGCAGTGTCTGCAACAATGGAAGCTGACATTCGCAAGCCATTCTGAATAAGATGCTGGTGGACAGCTCCTACAGCAAGAAGTATCGGGACTGCAGGCCGAGTTGCTTCCTGGCAGAAGAAAAATAAGATATGTCAATTCAGTTATACCTAGGTAAAACCCAAAAAAAAAAAAATATCAATGCATAGAAAACTGAAAGGTAAGTTACCAGCTCATCAGAACGATCGGAAAGAACAAGCAATTGGGAACCATTTCGAACAGCATCATCAGCAGCTTCACAAAGTTTAATTAGTGTCCTTTCCAAGGAACCCTCAACTCCCTTGCGTATATCGAAAAATGTAGATAAAACTTGGGGTTTCAAGAGAGGATCCTTCAGCAATGACTCGAGTTCTCCTTCATTCAGCACAGGACTAGACAGAATAACCTGTTTTTCATTATAAACAAAAGAACACTCGAATGATTAAAATTTCCAACGTCGATAGAAATTCATTTTGACATTAACATATAAGCATCTATAAATATGCTTGTTTGGCAGAAAAAGGACATTAACACACCTGGGAAGCATTTTCAGGTCCAGCCTCCAATATGTTTCTTCGTTTCCCAATATTAACTTCAAGAGACATAACGAGTCCTTCTCTCAAAGGGTCAATGGCCGGATTTGTAACCTACATTTACACATTGCAGAGCAGTTAGCAGAAAAATAAAAGTACCCACAAAAAGATATGTAAACATAAAGGTTCTGATGTTCGTAAGTAACAAGGTACGTAGAAAAGATGATCAAGTGATAACATTAAAAATTGTAGCAAATAAAGTCCTAACTTAAAATTTTGCCACTATATTCAGATTCATATAGATGGTTAATATAAAAAAACTGCAGGAGGTCACTTAAGAAAGAAAATATTTGCATCTAACTTATCATTGTATCATAGAATATACCTATTGCAACCCTCATGCCAATCCACGTATATAAAGCAACACAAACTTTCTATACAAAATCTTTTATAAGAAAACCTACTTGTTGGACGAGCTAATCCATAAGAATATCACCTGATATTCAAGTCGGTGCTTCAATTATTTTAAATCATCTCACCACCCATGTAAAGTCATCATGCTTGTCTGTATTTAGAAGGCAAGCAAAACATGCACATACACAGAACTCCACGGTCCTCAAAGATCACAAAGTCAAACAATTTGCATTTTATAATCATATTACCCAACAACACTTGTAATGGAGGATATCCAAGCACAAGTAGCCACTAGGCATGAGTTTGGGAGCATGTCATTCATCCTTTCCAAGAGAATATAGCATATGGGTAGCACTACAAGGTGATGTCTAAATTCTAAACAAATTATCCATGTGCAGACATGGAAAAGCCAACTTTTAATCCAACACTTCAGAACTCATAAAATTCTTTTTTGAAATATTATGAAATTCTAGTCAGACGAAAAAAGAAGACATAATTTTACAAGCTTTTCAAAAATATCTACAGAGAACACCATGGTGGTGATCATAAATTTATCGTAAAGATATACTAATTCACACACAGAGTTATAAAATCTAAGTCAAAAATTAAAAAATTAAAAAATTAAAATAAAAAAGGCCATGCAAAGAAACACAGTGAACTGGGTTAAATCAAGCTAACACCATGTAAATCAAAAAGATATAAATTCTCAATTAAATGAATACTACCAATTACTAAATTATAATGGCAAAAACAACAGCTATGAGTTCATTTGCAATATTATTCTTTTAACAAACCTGTGCAAACCGTTGCTTAAAATAATCATAAAGCATATGTGACTTCTGAGACAACACTGCCAATGGAATATCATCTCCCATGCAAAATGTTGGCTCCTTCCCTTGAGCAGCCATAGTCTCAATAACCATCTGCACATCCTCACTAGAGTAGCCAGATGCTCTGCTCCATCAAAGTTTCATATAAAAAAAATAGTTCAAAAACAAGTAAAATTAAGCCATTCACCATCATTCCTCATCAAAAAATGAGATATATTAATGAGAATGGACCAACATGACATTTACATGCAAGTTTATCCAAAATTCAAAACAATGTTTTACACTATCATACTGAACAATAAATACAAACAGAAAATATCCCACGACTATATGAATTCTATACACACTTACTTATATTAGTATAAACATATGCTCATTCATTCTATTTTTGCCATGAATAAAAATCGCAAGCTGAAATCATTGACTCAGAGTAGATTGAAGAAAATAAAAAGTATAAAAGCTTGGGCACAAGAGGGTTGCAAAAGAAAAGGTAACATTTTTGAGATTTAAATCAATAACAAAATATCTTCATTCAGCAAAATAGTCAACCCCATATTGGAAGCATGAATTCTATTTCATGTATTGTCTTCCCTATTTTCTCTAGAGAAGTAATATATCAAAAAAAAAATGTTGAAGGCTCACGATTCAAATACTCAATGATCAATAGGAGAAGAAGGTTAAAGAAATTTTTGCAATAAATATTTGTTTCCTATAAAAAAAAATTGGGAGAAGAAGGTTAAAGAAAAATATATAAAGGACAAGAAAAACTAACTTATAAATATAACGCAAGAAAATCCAAAATGAAGAACCATACAAAACAAGCAGAGGAATTAGTAAGCCAATGAACAAAGTTCCATGAATCCTGCCCTCGCTCATTGATCAAGTTTACATATTTGGTTCTAGAAGGGAACTCCTATCATGTGAAGCATAGCATTTGATAAAAAAAGAACCATAAAACAGCACCTCCAGTTAAAACAATGCTGTCACATTTGGGACATCTGAAATGGGAAAAAAATTAGAACTTACTGCTGACGTTTTAGGATTGCTTCATTGTCCATAACTGTCATGGAGAGGAAGTTTACAGGCTTCAAGGATCGCAAATTTTCACTGACCCACTTTCCATAGGGATTTAGTGAAGCTACTCGCTTTTTAACCTCCGTATTTTCATAAACCTGCAAATGAAAAGGTTAAAGACATAACTAAAAGTTATCCCAGCTAGGCCCTGAAACTGCTAGCATCCTTTTCAGAATTATTACCATCATCTGAAGAAAACAAATATATAACTGAACTCATAAGTAGGATTGGGCACCCAACCTGCTAAATCGATGCCCTTGGAGATCCATCTCTCAAATTTATCATTTCTTCCTAAATTTTACAGGATTTGATATGGGCAACAGAGAGAATCTGACTCTGGGAGGATAGGTGGATAGGGGATGCTCCTCTATGCAAATTATTTCCTAGTTTATATAGACTTTGTAGTTCAAAGTCTACAAAGTGAATGGAGATGGAATTTTAACTTTAGAAAGAATTTGAATGACAGGAAACCACAAGAATTTTCTGCACTTTCTGCAACTCTTTGATGATTTCTCTATTGATAAGTTCAAAGAAGATAGAAGAAATGGAATCCCATCCCCTCTGGATACTTCTTTTACAAATCTGTACAGATCAAAGACATCTCCCACTCTGACTTTAGACCAATTCACACTATATGGAGGCTAAAATCTCTCGAAAAGATCAAATATTTACATGATGGGTAGACGACTAGATGCTAATAGAAGACTAATTTGCTGATTTTATCCGGAAATCCATATATATAGTTCTCCCCTTCTCGGTATGAGAAGCGTGGAGAATGTCTATCATCGTTTTACACTGTAGCACAGCCTATTCTCTGTGGATAACGCTAAATCAGGCAGCAAACTTCTAATGGACCTGCCCAATATCTCGTAGATAATCTTTGTAAGATCAAGATTTTGACACTGATTTACAATATAGAAATTCTTCTTTTGAACAGTACAATAAAGGACAACCATCTATCATGAATAGCAGTTCTGCTATCAGAATAACATGTATTATAATACTTGTAAGGACCAAAACTATCAATGAAGACAACTATAATAACAAAAATGCTTTTCCCTGTCACAAAAAGAAAACTTTATAATGATGACAAATATAATCTTTCAGATTAAACCCTTCAGAACCTTTTAAAACTGAATAATTGATAACATTAAATGGCTGTAAATTAATGAATATAAATAATCACAAGAACTTCCAACACAAAATATTAAACAGGCACTATGTATAGCTGAAAGAAATTGCAGCACATACCTCACCACTCAGTAGATCAACAGCTATCATCATTCCAGGACCTAGACGCCCCTTCATGGTAACTTTTGCATCATCTATCGGTACAACACCAACCTAGGTAGAACAAGACATGGCATGAATCATATATGTGTAACATAAACCAGCAACAGTTTCAAACCCTTTAGACAAGACATCAATATATAGGAAACCTCACCAAACAACCATTAAGTATATAAGCATGTAAGATAATAATTCATCATCACTAAGAAATAAAATAAACAAAGAAGCCGCAGACTTAACTTACCACTTACTAATAACCATAACATTAACCTGAAATAGCACAGCACAAACCTGAGTAATTTGCCTACGTGGCTTTGTTTTTCTGATTGGAAACATAAAATTTATTAAAAGCAATAGAAATGAACCAGTGGTCCACTAAGGGACCATACAACCCAAAAGAAGGACCTCCCATAATTATACAAAAACAGAACCAAAAAAAAACACCAGTTCAAAACTATCTTTCCTTGTACAACCTCACTCAAAAAATAACAAAACTAACCCAAAATTGTACAAAATTACAGCAAGGAAAACTCCTATGTTACTGAAGCCCATAAAGATTCCAAAAACATATTCTTTCATACATGATAACAGCATCTTCTTCCTTCAATTCTTGACAAGCAGAGTCATGCATCAACCATTCAAACACCCACATCATTTTATCATTCACAAAAAAATTGCAAATAATAGAAGATACAGAACACACCTCAGAGGCGACATAGACAACATTGTCAGTTGTCCGCCAGTACCTAGCAGGACGAAGTCCATTCCTATCGAGACAAGCACCGACAGTTTTTCCATCACTGTGCCAAATAAATTAAGAACAGAAACAATCCGAACAAATATATCAATTGAGCGGGAATAGGGAAAAAAAGAGAAAGAAACATGAAGGCAAAATAAAATGCACCAGAAAAAAAAAAGTTTTTATGACAAAAAAAAATAATGAGTGTCAAGTTGAAGCTTATAATTCTTAAAGGAAACCCAAAGTATTGGTGGACATTAGCACACATCCAAAATCATTTTAAATGAATTTCAAGTTCCTATAAGCCTCGTTGTTAAATCAGAAATCAAAGGTAAATTGCATGAAATTTTCAAAATCTATAAATTTTAAATGTTTCCATATCTTCAGAGAAGGCAACCACACAGCTGATACACTAGCAAACTAAGTCTTTCCAATCGCTCAACACTCCACCACACGGTGTTGCTCAGATGATTCTTCAAATAAATGGGTATGCCTAATTATAGATTTTTTTTAGCTTTCATTGTTTGTAGCTGTAGTTTATTGCATTTCATGCATAGTTTATTTTAACTTGAAAGTGATATCTCCTTTGAAGCTTAAGGTTTACTAAGTCTGTTCCCTCATGTCAAGGTGTAACATTTTCTTTTATTCAATAAAGATTCCTCATACCATCAAGGTTTCCCAAAGAAAAAAAAATTCTTTCTACACAATGGCTTTATATAGATTTAGTTTTTAAAACATTTTTTTAACTCTTTTTAATTACAATAAACATGAAACAAATCCCTCCCACCTCTGGTGAGAGGGAGACTTGAATCTAAGACCTCTTGCACAACAAGTAGAGACACAATGACAATACTGTTATTAACTAAACTTTTATCAGTAACCAATGCAGACACAATGACAATACTGTTCATAATGCAATGGCTGATCCTGATGGAAACCTTTAAGAGGTCATTCCAAATTGTTTTTACACCACCCAAACAAATCATTGTAACTGCTATCCAGGCCAATGACTTTTTCTTTTACCACAAACAGACTTTCACTAAATTATACCAGTGACACACGTGATGCATAGTTGATTTTCTTACTTTAAAATTGTCAAGTACTTGGAGAAAACATTAACAGATGGTAGAGGTAGTCACCGGAACTGTTACCTGAATAAGAGTAAGGCAGGACCATCCCAAGATTCCATCTGACCTTTGTAATAGTCATAAAAATCAATCACCTAAGGAGATTCGGTATTAGCCAAGTTAGCATCAATGAAATTACATAAATTTCACCAAAATAAAAAAGAGTGAAGATTATAGAAACGCTAAGCTGCTGATTGTTTCTTTGTCTTAAACCTTAATAGGTCTTAATTTAATTAAGTTCTTAATATATTTAGCGTGCAAAACTTCTTAACATGTTTGCTTTCTTTTTGACATGTTTTAATACAAAAGTTGAATGGTTTGCTTTTTGGCAATTTTTTTTTTTTTTTTTTTTTTTTTGAACTAACATTAAATTTGTAGATATATATAGTATTTCATAATTTTAATTATTTAAACTAATTAAAATAATTAAAATTTTGAATTATGTTTAATATGAAATAAATAGGTTAGACAAATATAGGAATAAGTTGCTTTTTCAAATACTTACTTTCATTAATCTTTTTTAAATAAATAATTTTATTAAAACCTTTTTCGAATTTTTAAAATGAGTTAGGGTTTGTTAGGATTGAGTAGAGGTAGCAATCTTATAAAGCCGATTTAAATTTAATCCAAATGTAAATTTTTGGACATCCCAAATATCCGAATCCGAAAAGAGTGGTGATCCAAATTCTAATACAATGGGAGTAACTTATTATCTGGATTGGATAGAATCTAATTCAAACCTATCCCAATCCAAATCCAATTTTTTTTTTATAATTAGGAAATATCCGAAATTTTATAAGAAATAGTTTTTTTTTTTTTAGAAAAAAGTGCAACCGTTGTGGCCTAAAAAAATAAAAAAGAATACATTTATTACAATTTACAACTTATGTCTATCGGATAAAAACTGTTCAAGCATACTTGGAAAATTCATAGAATATGCTAATCAAATTTCAATAATTTTAAAATTATTGAAAATTGATTTCAAGATTTGTATTAAACAGTAGCATGAAGTTCATAAATTATATCCATCTTTATTATAATAATAATATTAATAGTAATAATAAAATAATAATAATAATAATAATAATATTAAAAATATATATTAATAAGAATAAGAATAAGAATAAGAATAAGATTTAAAAGTTATCCTAATATCATAACAAAATAAAAAATCACAATTGGAAAAAATAATCTGAAAAGAAAACCAAAAATCCAAATCAGACCACAATATTTTTGAAAAATCTGGTCTGAAATTATTTCCAACCAAATCCAATTCGAAATCCGGAAATTCCAAAAAAAAAAAAATTGGATTCGAAAAATCCTAATCCAATCCATTTTCCATCTCAGTTGGGGATTTTTCTAGAATATGGGTATTTTGGTAATAATTTAATTGTGCAACGTTAATTTAGGAAGTTTGTGCTAATTTATTGATTTAAGACTTTTTCATAAAGACCCATCAAAAAAAAAAAAAAAAGACTTTTTCATAAAGTTAAAAGTCAGAAAATTTGGCTTCATTAAATTAAGATTGTTTTATCTTAATTTAAGACTCGAGTGAAAAAATAAAAACAAACAAACAACCTAAACCCACTTAATTTAAGTGTTAAGTAAAATTAAGACTTAAGTTGCAAAAACAAACAACCCCTATATGATAAAACATTTTACTAAACTTAAATTAGCAGATTGAAGCAACAAAAATATGATGGCCTAAGTTATAACTAATTTAAGATCCAAATTAGAACTGTAGCGTCCAAAGAATTCATTTAACTGGCACCGAGTAGTTAGGGCGAAGTCTTCATTCAATTGATTTTGTCAAGCAAGAGGCAACAGATATTTAAAATGCACCACTAGCAGTTGTGAACCAAATAGTTTTCAAATCTGAATAAAAGAATGCCTGCCCTATTTATAAAAAAATTCCAAAAGAAGAATCTTAGAAACTTCTTACACAGAAATGCAAATAGATAGATTATACCTCAGGATATTTAATCGTCAAAGTAGGATGATTTTTGTATGCCTCTGGGACAAGAATCATGAGAGCCTCCTCAGGATCACGACCACTTCTTATTAACAACTGGATAAAACAAGAAAAACTAGTCAATTTTCTGGAAAGAGTATGAATCAAAAGCACCAACTGCAGCAAAGGTCAAAGAAGTTTCCTGAGATTGCATCCAATTCAAGTAAAGGTTAAAGATTAAACATAAAGGTTACTAGATCCTGCAGTTGTTCAGTTCCACAAGGTGCTTGAGAAAACAGGTTTTTGAAGATATCAAAATCATTTATTTTACAAGCCACAACAATAATAACCAAGTTTTTCACTCTGCAGCAGTGCCAACAGAAAGGGTACTTCCTCAACAGAGATGAGAAACAAAAGGTGTGGATACAACAACCAAAGTGAGGACCTGTCTAAGGAACAGGTAGATGATAAGAACACAAGCACGAAGACTAGAAAACAGTTTGCACCAAAGCACTCTGATAGGTTGCTTAATCATTAAGAATAATGGCATGCTTTATATTTGAAGAAAACATTCAAGTGAACAAGTTTGCCAATAGCCAGACTGCCAGGGTGATAAAAATAATTGAGGTTAGTCATCTATTGACTGTGGTATTGTGAGAAAGTCTACTGAAATGGTACTCAGAACAGAACCAGAAAGTTATAATGTTTCCACCCAAAATATCTTCCTAAAAACACCTTAATTTTCTGCTTATACTTTGTAATAATATTTAAAATGAGTCATGACAAAACTACAAGAGAGAACACCACGAGACCAAATTAATACTAAAGAGCTACATACTTCTGCTGCACTATCAAGATTCGCAGAGTCAGATGCCTTTGGATTTCCATAAGGACGAATTTCATTTTCACGACCCTGCCAAACAGGAGACTTTAATGAAGCTTCCCGAGATTGCATCCAGTTCAGGTTCCCCTGCATAAAAAAAATTCAGAAATCAGTATAAATAAAATTACATGCAACTCTTATGCAACTTACAGTATATATTACAAAAATGTCACCTAAAACACTTATACCTGAATGGTATTGATCTCTCCATTATGACCAAGAAACCTCATAGGTTGAGCAAGAGGCCATCTGGGACTAGTATTTGTGCTATACCTCCGATGATAAATTGCAAAAGGCGATTTATAAAGATCATTTCGAAGATCGTCATAAAACAACCCAAGAACTTCTGAGCGAAGCATGCCTTTGTAAACAATCGTTTGATTTGACAAGGAACAGAAATAAAGCTCATTTCCCCAACTCTCAGAGGTTGCTGCTTTTTCAATCAATTTCCGGCAGATGTACAGTTCTCTTTCAACGCCGTCAATGCTCTCTTCCTTTACAAGTTTAACAAATACCTGCTCTATGTTGGGCATGGTTTCTTTTGCATAGTAACCAACTACAGACATATTTACAGGAACAGGCCTCCATCCAAGCACCTCAAGACCTTCTTGTCTAAAAGTACTTTCAATAACTACAATAACAACAAGAATTTACAGTCAAATAACATATTGCATGTATCAAAAACAGAATCATGCACCTGGAGAGTCACAGTGTATTGCGTAATAATAAACCGCAAGCATGATGGTAAAGAAAAATTCCATGCTTTTAATATCTATGCTTCCTCATCTCTATGTAGTATTAGTAATGCTAACAATAGTAGAAGTCAAAACTCTCCAAAAAGATGGGTTTATTAGTAATGCTAACATTAGTAGAAGTCAAAACTCTCCAGAAAGATGGGTTTACTGAATAGATAAGACCCTCTAGTTTCTGAAGAAACCCCAAGACTAGAAACAAAATCAACCTTAAAAATAGATTAAGGAACAAACACTAAGGAGATGGAAGAATGAATGATAGAAGAATCCACCACAACACAGCACAGGATAGAATTGAGGCACAAATAATTTACTTCAGTTCCACGAGACATACAATATACAACCAAATCTTTCAATTTGATAGGAAAATCAATCATATCCACTATTAAATAAATTCTTCTAAACCCTGGCAGAACAGCATTTCGTTGAAGCATTAACAACAATCTAGATTCAGCACTACGAGGTTGTCTGTGCCAGCTCCTAGCTTTAATTATATCCCTCTGTGTGTTGGCCGAAATCAGACAGCAAGTTTCAGCAAATCACTGAGTTAGTCAAGAACTCAACCCAGTAGGTTATATGACTGCATAGAAACCAATGATAATACAAGACTGCAAATCACAAAAATAATAATCAGAAATGAAAGAGAATATGCTTGTAAAATATTTTGTTCCTCTAATACAGCTAGTTCCCTTAGTTAAGATTTCCATTTGTCTGAAACAGTGACTATGAAATCTATCTACATTTCAACACCAATCTGCTATTCTCCGGGATTACAACAGTAATGTGCATAACTAGAATAACAAAAACTATCTTGACTCAAAGTACAATAATGGGGTGTCCTCGGTCAAAATGAGCTTCTAGAGGTCACGGAGAATGAGCTCTGTGATTCTCCTTGTTTGAAATCATGTTAAACTCCATCTATGTTCCATCACCAATGCTTGCACAGCATGCCAACTGTAGCAAACACCACAGACTTAATACACCTTATCCTCCATTCCTCCATTATAACCAAATGTCATTTGGGATGTTTTGTACTTACAAAATAAAAAATAAATAAAAAATAAATAAAAACCTAAAACTTTGGTTCAAAGCCTATAGACATTGCAAAAAGTCATCAAGGGCTCACAATTATATGCTCATGTCAGTGAAATTCTATAAACATCATGCAAACATTATAGAAAATGCAGAATGAAACATCAAAAGCCATCCACACATTCACATTTGTATCATTGCTGAAAATGACTTGAACCAGATCTCTTTTAACAATCACCTTCTTTGGCTTTTTTCATAAGGTCACCGTCTTGAGGGAAGAAAATCATTCCGACACCAGTATGCAACTTATCAAAGGAATCAATCCCTTGCTTTTCAGCCCAATCATTAAACAGATCCCATGGGATCGAAGTCATCAATCCCGAACCATCACCAGAATCGTTATCTGCTCCACATCCCCCACGATGTTCCATGCAGCCAAGTGCAGCAAGAGCATCCTTAACAATCTCAAATGATGCTTTATTTTCCAAATTGGCAATAAATCCAACTCCACATGCTCCTCTCTCCGAAATTATATCTTCCAAGTTGGCCACCTGCTAAGCATCAAATTTAGACCACAAACATATGAAATCATTCATTTCCGCAAGCATGAGAAAAAATGAAGAAACCATCAAAAAATAATGCCACGGAAACTACAAGATGTTGACAGTAAACCACGACCAACAATATTAAAATGCCAAGGATATCAAAAACATCTGAAGTTTTAGTGGAGCACTCAGAAAGAAAGGCAAATTCACACTACAACTCTTGTCCCTTTCTTTTATAGGTGTTAGACGATTTAAGAACTACTGTTTCAAGGTTTCAGCCCTCACCTATAACTTAACATTTTAGGTCTAGCAATTACCTAATATGGTATCATAACTAATTTGTGTAGTAGTGCTTGAATTCAAGTATCCCCATATATGTTGGATTAATTGATTAATGTTAGGCAGGATGAGTTTTTAGGTTGTCTAAATTAGTTTGAATAAAGAGATAAGGGTAAAATATTATCCTATATCTCCAAGGCTGGTTGTTTCTATTTTAAAACTTAGGTAGTTAGATAAGAATTAGGTATTGTTAACAACCTATTCTAGTGTATTTATGTACTGGTTCTATCTATCTAAAGTCAGAATGAATAAACGGAAAATGCTTCTTCTTCTCTAAATCTCTTCATGGTATCAGAGTCATCTCCTCTGAAATTCCTAAACCCTAAATGACTAAGTAGAGGATGGCTACAACTCCCAGTAATTCATCCAGTAACTCCCCTTACACATCCGAACCTACCATCTCTAATCAATTTAATGGAGGTTCGGATACTCCAAGTTTTCCAAATCTACCTATCACGACTGGATGGGTATAATTATCTTCAATGGTCCCAATCAGTATTCATGTTTGTCTGTGGTAAGGGGAAGGGCGATTATATTTCTGGTATTGCTGTCTCACCAGAGAAGAAGGATCCATCTTACAAAAAATAGAAGTCCGAAAACAGCATGGTGATGTCCTGGCTGATCAACTCAATGAACAACGATATCAGTGAGAATTTTCTACTCTATGAGAGTGCTAAAGAGATTTGGGACACTGCAAAGGAAGCCTATTCCAACAGTGACAATACTGCCGAACTGTTTGGAATTGAGAGCTCCCTTCATGATAAGGTGACTTGACCGTGACTCAATTCTTCCATACTCTAACAAGGCATTGGCAGTAGGTTGATTTGTTTGACAAACATACCTGGACATGCTCTCAAGACGAAATTCTGTACAAAAACATTGTAGAGCAGAAGTGAAATTTCAAGTTTTTGCTGGGATTGAATCAGAATTTGGATGAAGTGAGAGGACGGGTTCTTGGGACAAAACCTCTACACGGAATCCGAGAAGTATTTTCTGAAGTTCGGAGAGAAGAAAGCGGTAAGAAGGTCATGATGGGGGCATCCAGCAAAGCTGAAATTTCAAATGCAGAAAGTTCTGCACTGGCAGCACGTGGGGGATACAACAACTGGAATGACAGCAGACCTAAGAAAGGCAGGCCATGGTGTGAACATTGTAAGAAGACAGGTCACACTAAGGAGAATTGCTGGAAACTCCATGGTAAGCCAACTGATTGGAAGCCAAGCCGTTCCTCATATGACAGAGAAAGTCGAGGGAACATGGTGATGGGAAACGAAAGTGCTGGCACATCAGAATCAAGTCCATTCAGCATAGAACAGAACGACTTATTGCAGAAATTTTTCGGGCAAAATACTGGCAGAAGTCAGTAACTCATCCATAATTGGAGTAGGTACTCTTGCACAGAGAGGTAATTTCTTAACTGCCTTAAATGTTGCTAAAGAAAAACAGAGTCCCGGGATTGTGGATTCAGGGGCTTCATATCACATGACAGGGGATGAAAATCTGTTTGATACCTATAGTCCATGTACTAATAATTCTACAGTGAAAATTGCAGATGGATGATTGTCAAGAGTTGCTGGATCGGGTTCGGTGGTGATATCCCCAAACCTTACTCTTACCTCCGTACTATTAGTCCCAAAACTAGATTGCAACCAATTATCTGTCAGTAAACTTACACAAGACTTGAATTGCATCACTAAGTTTTTCCCAAACCACTGTGTTTTTCAGGACTCAAGCTGGGGGAAGACGATTGGCAATGTTGAAGTTCACTCATGACTCTATATTCTTCAGGTTCCAAATAATTCTAGAAGACAATCTATAGCAGCAGAATGTGGTTCTTTTTCAAATAAATCCAGTTCAGATTTTAGGAAAAATAAAGATAGTGAAATAGTTTTATGGCACTATCGATTAGGCCATCCAAACTTTGAATATCTTGAAAGACTTTTCCTAGATTTATCATAGGTTCATCATACTGTCATATGTCATGAACTTCATCTTTTTTTCGATCAGAGGATGTGCAGTTTACCTTTTAACACTGAAAGGATAGAAGAATGAACATAACATTTTATAACTTGCTAATGCTTTACAAAACAACTGAACCATTTCACAAAATGTTGCTACTTATAAAATGACAAATATATTATTGTAAGATTATAATAATATTAACAATATACTTGAAGAACATGTGAATAAGGGTCAATATGTCACCACTAGCCAGAGAAAATGGGACAATTATTTTTTAATTCTCTATTTCTTTCTTTGTCTTCTGTTTTGGTATAGAATTATAAACTTGAAAGTTTATTCTATGTAAGAGCAAAATTGTTGGCATGTACACAAGATCCCAAGTTAAGTTTAGAAATCCAAGTAATCGCAATGAGTACACATGCATTTTGTACAGGTTTCCTCTAACACATGAAGATTTGATAGATGTAATTGTTTAAATTTGGCAAGAATGGCAAGACATAGGATCAAACAATTCTACTAATAAGAAGCCTGGATAGGGGCAGAACTAAAAGTTTAAAGTTGGGGGAGGGGGGCAATCACAAAAACTTAAAATTAGTAGAAACAATATATCCATGCCTCCACTGTGTTCCACCCAAGAGCCTGGACAACATCGCAGAGAATAAGTGCCAAAACTTTATGGCACAAAACTAATGAATTCCGTTATTGCCTTCAATTTTACAAAGGCTAAGAGTTCCCAGTAACATTAGATTATTATATACTAAACTAATATACATTCCCAACCAAAATTATGATATTCTTGTTAAAAAAATAAAAAATTTCAAGCGTTTGAGATTGATTTTAATGATACCTCAAATGTATTTTCTCAAAAATAAATTTATTAAACAAACCCAAAAAAAAAAAAAAAATAGTAAATAAAAGAAACCTAAATTTGCAACTATAAATAAATAAAAATCACTCCACCATTTCCGCCTGCTCCCCCTTCTGAGGCCAAGTGACAAACTCATTAAATCAAATCCAACTCTCAGCCATGCATGGGCCTCATGAATCTTAAGATTCCAAGCACTGTTCCCACCTAACCGTTCTAGATAAGCATCCCTTGCACTTCCATATCTATTTTCATGCTTAGCTAGAACAAGCTACCATCCCCCACTTTTGGAAGTTAAAATATTAAATAAGCTCCTCATTTGTCATGTAGATTCCTTGATTTCATAACTTTTACGAGCAAGAGTTCTAATCTGTAAAATTCATAAGAGCCATCTCCTCATACTTCAATTAGCAATATAACGTAATTGATATAACATCAATACTTCAGGGCTAACATTCTCAATCATAATTGTAATTTGTGACATTTCAAGAACTGTTGTTGCCGCAGAATCAAAATATAGCTATTGACTCCAATGTGACTTCATAGAAAATCGAACAAAGCATTTAGATAGATAACCAAGGACAATTGCTCAACTTTGTGACAAGAATTCACATCAACTCTCACAGGTCAGCCCACCATTGTATCATTTAGGTCAACCCCAGGGGGGCTAGGCAATAGTTGATTCAATGATAAATACAACCTTTACTAGTTCCTAACCATCAAGCTTGTATTGTTCATGAAAAATGTAGTTCATTTGCAGCCCTACATCCTATAAAACTGGATCACATAGACTCTCTACAGCCTTAACCAAGTAACATTCAATTAAAAATAGTGTCATAGTATATGATACTAAAAATCACACTTGTGGGTGAAATTGCTGCAGTTTTGAACTTAAAGACGCAAACACAAACACACAGAGACGTATATCTATGACTCATTTAGTTAGTCCTTCAGAATATTACAGATACAGCCTGTTTAATTCAATAGAAAAAAATAAAAGCAAAATAATGACGTGAATTCACAATGCACGCACCAAATTACCCTTAAAATTTAAATAACCAAACATGTAGATACATAATTTCGAACTCACGCCATCCAAAAATCATCATAATATTACAATTCATAGAAACATAATATAAAATTAAAAAAATTAAAAAATGAAAAAAAAAAAAAAAAAAAGTTTACGGCACGTTGAGTTCTGTTATGTCTGTTAAAATGCCCTTTCCTCTAATCGTAGAAAATGATTGGTGAAAACGGTATTCAAAAATGAAAGTTCGAAAAACGTAAAGCAAAACAGACCTTAGGTTTAGAATCGGATTCATCCAAGTCAGAGTTGATACGTTGAAGATCAAGGACGGCTTTAACAGAGGAGGAATTGTTTCTGACTAAGCGAGTGAAGAGTGTTTGATCAGATGAAACAGCGATTCTCCGTCTGGTCCGCTTGGATTTACAGTACAATCCAACAAAATCAAGGAAAAACAGGTTCTTGTTGGAAGAAAGAACGGAGCTGGGCTTTACAGCGGCGCTGAGGTGAGGAATGGGAGACACTGATTTCAAAGCCATGATTGATAGGTTTGGTTGTAGAGAGAGAAAGAGGAAGAGAGGGAGAGAGAGAGAGAGAGATAAGGAAGAAATGAAAAATGTGGTGGATTTGAGACAAGATAAAAAAGAAAATGAAGAGAGAGAGGAACCGGAGATACAACCACAACCACCCGAGCCTCTTCTTCTTTCTGGCGTCTACTTCTTACTTCGTCTTGCTCTTATTTTTTTTTATAAAATTAATATATCATCCTTCGCTACTCACCTCACACTGAGTCACACATCACTCGCTCACTCTTGGGTTTTATCTCCTGTTTTTCCTTACACCTCTGTATCTTGCACTCGTTCATGTTTTGTTGACCAAATATCATTTCATTATCTTTCTAACTTTAATATGAATCCTACGTACACCATCCAATAAGGCTTTAGCTCAATTTAGCATTGTTTCCTGGGGTACTATTAGGAGAAGCTATATTTTGGCTCTTAGGAGAACCTAAAAATGACTAAAAACACTTTTCTATAATTTTACAAAACATTCTAGTCATTTTTCATTATTTTTAACTTCTCCCAAAAGCCAAAATGAGAAGCTATATATAGCTTTTATGAAAAGCACATCAGGAAGCAATGCCAAACTGTGTCTTTGTATTAAAGAGTTTTCATTCAGCATGTCCATATCTCAAGTTCAAAATAATAAATATATAGCTTCACGTACCACCACCTAGTGAGAGCAAATATATATATATAGTTTTTCTCTCTTCGGAACGAACTGATTTTATTTATATTATCCTCACTATTTTGGTTAAATATTAATATTTTAATGTTTTTTAAACTTAAAATGTAAATAATTTTATTTTGTTTCAAAAGTATATTTAACCTTAAGTCAAATCAAATATTAAAATAATAAGAAGGAGAGTTTGGTTAGGATTGTATTGCTCTCTACATTTGTCTTGGGTGATTCAAATTCCCTAAAATAGCTAATAATATAGGGAGTGGTTGAAGTGAATAATAAATAGAAAAATATAAAATATCATATCATTGGTCATTTTGGCTAAAGACAATATATAGCTTGTAATAGTATGTTCGGTGATGCTCTGAGCCTCTGACTTTAACGTTGATCAATCAATTTGCTCTTAATGAAATGGAGGGATCCATAACTTTAATTTCGGTAAAGACTTTGATGAAATCACATTGATTTTTATAAATTTTAATCTTAAATTTTTTATGGATGATAAGTTCATTGAAATCTACCAATAAATAAACTTCAAAATTTTTTTAAGTACTTGAACTATATTTTTTTTAATTATTCATAGATAAATTTCATTAAACTTATTATTCACAAAAAAATTCAAATCAAAATTCATTCAAATCGATAGATTTCATGGGAGTCCTTAGTTTATATATAATATATATAAAGTCTTTCTATTGTCAGTTCGTCCTGACAATAAATATATCAGGACGAAGAATGTGAACTATAGATTATGGAGAAATTTTGACAAGTGCATACACTTTGAGTCAAAGTACGTAAATCTAGTGGTCCACATTCTTCGTCATAATATATTTGTTGTTAAGACAAATTGATAATAGAAAAATATATATATATATATTATTGTTTAGTTCGTCAATAGGGGCATAGCTCAGTTAGTAGATGAATGAGCTTAGAGCTTAAACAAATGACTCGTAGGTCGGCAGCTCGAATCATACTCATGTCGAAAGCTTTCAAAAGTATATTATTGTTTAGTTGGATCTATATGAGTGGATCCTACGTAGATTCTCTATTTAATGTATGGCAAGTGTAGAATAATAAGTTACACCTGTAACCGTTGAAATCAAGCCTACCCAGTCAGCATCTAACGTCGTCATGATTTGGTAGGAATTACAAAACGAATAAGCTAAAGGTTGAGAATTTGAGATTCTACTTTTATCAGTTTTTCTGTGTAACGATAAAAGTCTTTTTGACATTTGTCATACCGACAATTGGAGGTTATATTGGCGTCATATGCATAAAGTTGACCGGCATTTTCCAGTAACCAATGCCGAATGGTTGGCTATGCAGTCACGTGTTGCTCTGTCACTGGAGTGAATACTTCTCTGAGTTTCGCTGACGTTGATACGTTTAAAATCTTTTCCCTTTTTTGTTTTTTCCTTGGAAATTGGAACAAAGTGTGTTGCCAGCAAATTTGGATAGCTAATAAATTTGAAATAATCTTATGCTACAGTGGTGTTGTAATAACAAAACATAAATATGTGAAAATTATGTCGTTACATATTAAGATGGTTGTTATGAAATTAGGTTCATATATAATATGTATAGCATATATATTTGTCGTCTGATGGTGATTGGTGCATATTGAGATGCTTGTATAATTTATAATTTTAGAGTAGATGGCAAATTATATTATCCCTTGAGATTTGACTGAAAATATAGGTAATTTTTATTATTTTTTAATTAGTCAGAAATTATTTATAAATAAAAAAAACCCAAAATCATCATAAAACATTCTGTCAGAATATCAATAAGTTATTGTAAAAAAAATAATAAATAAATAAATAGAAGATGTACATAATATATATATATATATATGGTACTTGAACCTTGAACCGCTAGCTGAAGAAATGTTTTTTACCATCAAAATGTAGTACATGATTTTTTTATTTTATTTTGAGAAGAGTCATGTTTGTATAAATATTATATACATACACCAATTGTGGTAACAGTGCTTGAACGTTGAACCGATAGCCAACTGAATGTTTTTCGCCATCAAATCACATCGAACCATATAGTATATGATTTTCTTTTGAGAAAGTCATGTTTGTATAAATAATAAGATCTGGTTATGTAGGAGCAAAAGAAAGTCATGTTTATATAAATAATAAGATATGGTTACGTAGGAGGTACTGAATTAGCGTTGTTTTTTTTTTTTTTCTGAAAGTATCTATCTATTTAAATATCTATACAAGATGTTTTTCTAAAAAAATTTAGTATTAGTTGGATTTGAATCACTGACTTGAAAGTTATTTATTTAAGTCTCAAGTTCGTAAATCTACTAGCTGAACTACACATAAGGCACACCCCTCGGACAGAAATGAATTAGTGTTGAATAATAGCATTAACATCAACATCCATTTGAATGTGATGGTGAGAGGAATCAGAGGATACGTCTTTTCCAAAATTCTAAAAGCCAAAAAGTCTCTTCAATTAGGGAGTGGGACTGTGGGGCCGTGGGCTCATAAAAAATAAAGTACTTATTTTCGATCCCTCAATTCAGCTATCGCCACAAAATCAACTTCAGCCACACACATACAAATCCCCAATTCAACACTCACTAGTATTTCCTCCTAACGTTTTTTTTTTTTCCTTCTATGTGTCTGCCACTTTAGATTTTATACAGGGAAATACTGAAAATATACTTTGATCAGGGCTTTGATAGATGCTTATGCATACCAAATTACTGAACTCTATTTCAATGGCAAATCAAATTAATTTCTGATAGTCGAGAAATGGGAGTTCAGCTAGATTCCCAATCTTTCAACTTCTTGCTTCCTTTGGGTGTTAAAAACATTTGATGGAGAGAAAATCAAAACTAACCACTTGAAACATTAAACTTTTGTTAGTAATTACTTTTAAAATTTTAATTGTTAATAACCACTTTTTTTTTAAAAAAAAAAAAAATTAGTGTATGTCTATAAATTACCAGAGCACCCTTGAAAATAGTTTTTTTTTTTAAAAAAAAATCTTGAAGCAAACTTGAAATCATGGGTAAATTAAAATTTCCAAACTTGAAATCATGCCTAAATTGAAATATCAAAACTTGAAATCATGCTTAAAATTGAAATGTCCAAACTTGAAATCTGGACTAAATTGAAATTTCCCCTTTCTCTTCTTCTTCCTCAACATTAGGTTTTTTTTTTCCCCTTTTCCTACAGATTACCTGACAAAGCAGAAGCGGACGGCGAGGAAGCAGCGGACGAATGTGGCCCGTCGCCCGTCACCCACACTTGGTCATCGCACGAACCAACAGTGATCGAAGCCACCATCGCCGGACGTGGCCACTACCGCGAAGCCTAGAAGGTCGTCGGCGCTCGGCGACCCTCAAAGCACGCATGCGAGAGAGAGAGAGAGAGAGAGAGAGAGAGAGAGAGAGAGAGAGAGAGAGATCAGGGAGAGAGAGAAAGAAAAAAGAAAAAAAGAGAAAAGAGAGACAGAGTGTGTGTTTGGGGACCCTTTTTATATGAGGGCTTTTTAGTAATTTCTCAAAAAAGTGGTTATTAACAATTAAAATTTCGTTTGTGGTTAAAAACGAATTTTTCATAATATATGTGGTCATTTTTAGTAATTTCCACTTTTGATTCTCCGTAGGAGGATATTTATAGTGAATTTACAATATAAAAAGAATCAAGAAAGGAAATATAAAAGGAAATAAATCATTCTACAATCAGGCTATTTAGTGCTCGTTTGGTTAAGCTTTCTACTGTTTCAGAAGGTCTACCAACGTCTATTTGAGTTTTTTAAAGTTGTTTGATTAGGCTTTTAAGATAGTCTATTTTAAATTGAGTAGAGGCTAGTAGAGTTTAAACCTCTACTAAGCAAAAACTCATGGAGAGGCACTTCTCCAAAATAGACTTTTTTTAAAAAAAAAAGTATACCAACCAAACAATTATAATTTTTTTTTCAAAAACTCTATTTATAATAGATCTACTGCAAGTAAATCTTTTATTAATAGAGGTTTTTCAAAAGCCTAACAAAACAAGCTCTTAATCACTAAGCTATAATTAAGCTAATGAAATCCTAATCAAATCAGCAAAATGTCAACTATCGATAGTCGACTTTAACGATCGGTGCATTCATTCTTGCCATTTTTGCGTTGTAGTTGCCTCGAAGAGGATCATTGTATGTCCACATGCACAACAAACAAACAATGAAGTCGAGGCTTGTTATCATAACAAATATTGTAACTCAAACCAAGTCACAACTCATAAGATGACATTTTGTTTTTTCCACCTTTCTAACTTTTGGTGGCAAAAACAGCAACCCTAAATTAATTTATGAAATCAATTATAAATTCCATGTATGACAATTACACTCAAAATACATGAACACTAATCAAAGACAGTGAACATACAACATGATAAACTGTTGTTTCTTGTATTATTAAACAATCCTCTAGTCTATAAAGCAGAGCAATTCTCATGGGATATAGCCGCCCCGATTTCTAGCTACACTATAGGTAGGACATTCATAAGCATGTTGCATTACTTGTTAGACCCACTCTTGACATGTTTCTATTCATTTAAAAAAAAAAAAAAAAAAACCTTGTCGGTTGCCTATTTGCCTTTCTCACTTCTCACATTGTCACAATTTCTTATTTTTCCAGTGTCTAAAGATCTTCCAAACTGTCTATCGTTCAAACTCATTCAAAAATTTCCATCACAAGCTATGAAATCAACAAATGCCTAAGTTTCTCTTAAACTTAGTATCATAAATAACAACTAACATGTTTTAGATCCAAACTCTAAAATTCAATTAAAAATCCAAAAATTTTACAAACCCAACTTGTTACAACAGAAATTTGTGTTTACGTGTTGAGAAGTTTGACACAAACTTAAATTTGTTAAGAATTTGAGTGATTGGGCTGCTTTTTCTCTACCTTTTCTAGCATTTACATTCCTTATTAGTGTGAACAAGTGGGATATCACTTACAACTAAGCTGATCTAGTAGCAATTACACACATAAATAAAAGGTTTGTCCCTTCTAAAAATTCTTATGTTCACTTGTCTGAAGCCTTTTTCGCATAAGAGCTAGTGTAATTTGCAAACTTCATCTCTTAATATTCATATTGATTCATGCTTGAATTAGATTTTGGTAAACATGACAAATATATAGCAAATTTGCAACCGAGAATAATTCCATAAGATTTTAGATGTCTTCATAATTAAGTAGCATGATAGCCTTAAAGATCCTAATAGCAGTTAATTAATGCAAATAAACAAGTGGAAATAACTCCATACATAAAAGAGTAACACAATGAAACAAAAAAAAAAAAAACAAAAAAAAGCATTAACACAATGCTTTTGACATTTTGTGCATAACAATAAGTTCTACTCCAATATTAAATAATCCTTTAGTTTATAAGAAAAATATTCTTGCTAGTTTCAGAAGGTTATAATCCAATAAGAGTAGGAGCACATAAATGAAACAAACATAGGAGTATGCACCAAGCTTCTTCACATGCAGATCCACAAAATAAAAGTAGATGTCAATTATATCAAACAAGCAGCAGATGATAACTAGAAAAGTGGATGCTTAGAGCAAAGCAATTTAGAGTAAACGAAAAAGTTAAAAAACAACAGAAGTGAGGATTGGAGAATATACAGGATTCAAACTTACGGGTTGTTCCATTCAGTTGTATCCTTATTGACAAGATGGGTCCTCCCGATGTGACCAAAGTGCTTGACCTACATTACCTTAGGCAATATGGTCTTGTCCATTTTATCTTCTCTAGTCGGGGCAGAGAAATCATGGTGGAATATCTCATCTGATCTAACAGTTGCAAAAAAGTCATTAGCATCTCAGCATCTGATTGGAAGAAAACACATTTGTGGTAATACTTCTGCATAAATCTTCACTTCTGCTTTTGTGGTGGAGTAGGTTTTGGGTTCCTCCTATCCCACTCCCTTTTCTCTTCCTCTGTCATGTTTCTCACCTTCTCAATCTCTTCCTTCTCCTTCAACATTGCCTCTCTGACCTCCCGGTCCCTTTTGATCCTTGAAATCTCTCTTGCCTTCCAAGCCTCATACTCCTCAGCCTCGTTGATTTCATCATCAGTATCCACATCATCAATAGTAGCCTCTAATTCCATATTCTTTAGAATTTCTTCATCCTTCCTCTCCTCCAATTTCCTCTTCTCTAATTCCTTAAGGAACCGTTCTTCAGCCTCAAGCCGTTCACGCTCAGCTATTGTATCTCTCTCTGACTTTGGTACAAACATGGGCTTCAACATTGCAATACCAGTTTTCTTCTTCTGAGTCAATCTCATACTCAGATTCCTTTTCCTCCTCCTCTTCTTTCACTACCTCATACTCTTCTTCTTGCTCCCTTTGAAGCAACTTCTCTCTGATCCTTCTCCTTCTCTCCTCCAATGCATCCTCATCCTCATCCTCCAAATCCAATCCTTATTGCCTATTGTTTTCCTCTTCCTCAGTTGGAACAATCTCAACTTGTCGAATACGTCTATGATCAGCTCTAATCTCATCACAATTATCTATCCTACTTTGAGTCAAACGACGTAACCTAGGATCATCCTTTTTGACAACATCTGAATCTTCTTGACTAGGAAAAACCTTCCCATTCTAATATCATTATCTTCATTAATATCATCCACCCACTTTCTCTTTTTACCTTTGTTTGCCTAATTTTATCTCCAAGCTTATCCCTAATGGTGATTATAGTATCACTAACACTTGCTATGACAAACATGGTTACTATCTTCCCTTGAAATTCTTTCAGGTCAAAACAAATGAGACTCCTCGAGTTTAGTGGGTATATCTACACACCCTGAAACCAAAATAAACTATGTTGTTAACACGAATGTTAGACGATTCATATAACAAAATGAATAACAAACCATTAAACGTATCCATTTAGCAGAGATTACCAAAAGCAAAAAACTCAAATAGTAACTATGAATTATAAATTCAGCAATAGAAACAGTCAGAACAAGAACAAGTTCATGAAAATTACCATTGCATAAAACAAGATCGTTAAAAGGAATTGGGAAAGCAGAAACATCATAGATAAAACCTTATGATCACAAATCATTTTCCTTCATAAATAAGCTCTATTTTGCCCATTGTTTTAAGGCATCCTAATTTTCTCAACATCCAAACAGTGAAATAAATAAGTAAACTCCCAAAACCTAAAACTTACTATTGGAAAGTCAAATCGGTCATATCCTTTTTATTAATAGCAAATATTTGTTTTCCTTTTGTATTCTTTGATTATAGTTAGCATTCATAGAGCATAACAGAATTGTAGCAGTGATAGCTTAATTGTAGGAAGTAATAGACTTGTAGAGAAAGTTAGTCAGCTATATGTATTTGCACTCAAACATCAATGAAAAGTATTCCAGCAAATTCTCTCTTCAATTCACTTTTTCATGGTATCAAAGTAGGACTAAGATCCTGACTCATCACTGCATTTTAATCTCTCATGTAGCATCTTCTCAATTTTTCAACTATCATGGCCAATGATGAAACTCCACCAACACCTTCTGTTTCCGGCAAGACTGTTGCCTCCTCTGATTCATCTAAACCAGAGTTTACATCAAATTCTTCAATATCTGACATCTTAAATCCTTATTTCACTTATCACTCGGATCATCCAGGATTGGTTCTAGTCTCTAAATCCTTGAATGAAGACAATTACTCTGGTTAGAAAAGGGCTATGACTCTAGTCTTAAATTCCAAGAACAAGCTCGGATTTGTCAATGGTTCTATCGAAGCTCCTTCAAAAGAAGTTGATCCTAAAGGCTATGCGACTTGGTCGTGGTGTAACGACATGGTTCATTCCTGGATTGTCAATACTGTTAATCCAGAAATTGCAGACAGTGTGATTTATTATTCTATTACTCATGAAGTTTGGGAAGATCTTCGTGAGTGATTCTCACAAAGTAATGCACCTCGCATCTTCGAAATTCAGAGAGATATTGCTTGTCTTAGATAAGAGCAACTCTCTGTCTCTGCCTACTATACTAAATTGAAGGGCTTATGAGATGGATTGGCTTCATATTCAAATGCAGCACATGGAGCACATGCAGATCAACAAAAATTGATGCAATTCTTAATGGGTTTGAATGAGACTTACTATGTAATTCTCGGTCAAATCCTTCTGATGAAACCTTTGCCTTCCATCCACCAAGCCTACTCTTCAGTTTCTCAAGAAGAAAAACAAAGACTCCTCAGTGCCACACAGACTGCAACTGAGCTTGGTGGGAGCATAGCTATAGCGGTGCGTCACAACAACAACAGCGAAAAATCAAACTTTTCAGCAAGAGCAGATCGCCCATATCAGTCCCCAGCGAATCGTTCAGATGTCTGATCGAATCGTTCACATTCTGTGCAAGGAGAAAGACGCTTATACCAGGATCAACGTCGTTTTGGATCAGGAAGGAGACGACCTCAATGCACTCACTGTGAAGAGATGGGTCACTGGGTCCAAAAATGTTTTCAATTACATGGGTACCCACCAGGCCATCCCAAGGCAAAAATGAATATAGTCCCAACTTCAAATCAGCATAAAAGGGTTTTCTGTGGCTAATCAAGTATCTAAGATGTCACACAACGATGAAGGGAGGCCTGCAGTTTCATTATCAGAAGACCAACTCAAGCAACTTTTGTCACTTCTTAACAATCAAGATAAAGGCCCTAATTCCAAAGCGAATGCGGTAACAAAGCCAGGTTTGCCTAAGATTGCTTCTCGCAATTAGATTATTGACAGCGGAGCAACGGATCATATTACTTCATCATCTACATTGTTGTATAAAGATAAAAATTACTTGTTACCACCCGTATTGTTGCATAGCGGAGAAAAAGCAAATATTGTTGCAAAAGGATCTTTGCCTCTGAATTCCGTCTATTATCTACATGATGTGTTATCTGTGCCTACATTCAAAGTTGATTTGATGTCAGTTAGTCGTTTGACAAGAGGTCTAAACTGTTCAGTGACATTTTTTCCTTATTGGTGTATTTTGCAAGATCTGGCTATAAGGAGGACGATTGGTTTGGGTAAACAACGTGACGGACTATATTATTTGGTGGCACTAGCGACAGAGAAATCTTTGACCAACCCTTCCTCATCCACAAACCGACTAGCCTACAACCTCACTATTTCATCCACCGACCTCTAGCATAGTCGCTTAGGCCATGTATCACCCTTTCGCTTAAGTTTCATTGCTAAGAATTTTTTAGATTTTTCTGTTGAGTCAAATAATGCTTGCCATTTATGTCCTTTGGCTAAGTAGAGTCGTTTATCTTTCGGTAATAGTACTATTTCCTCTACAAAGCCATTTGATATTATACATTGTGATATTTATGGTCGTTATTGACACCCTTCTCTTTCCGATGCTAATTATTTTCTTACCATTGTTGATGATTATACACGTTTCACATGGATTTTTTTAATGCGATACAAAAATGAAGCACAATCACTTTTAAAATGCTTCTTCAGTTATGTTTTCAGCCAATTTGAATCTCACATTAAAACTTTTCGAAGTGACAATGGTGGGGAATTTATCTCACTTCGTTCTTTTTTCACGATAATGGTGTCATTTTTCAACATTCTTGTGTTTACACTCCTCAACAAAATGGGGTTATGGAACGCAAACATCGTCACATCCTCCAAATGGCTCATGCTTTGAAATTTCATGCTCAACTTCCTTCAAAATTTTAGGGAGAATGTGCTCTTACCACTATCCATATCATTAATCGATTACCTTCAGCGGTTCTCTCTTTCAAAACTCTTTTTGAACATCTTTATTCAAAACCGCCTTCTTACTCTCATCTCTGTGTGTTTGGTTGTCTTGCTTATACCACTAACGTTCACACTTCTCACAAATTTGATCATCATGCCCTACCTTCCATCTTCATCGGTTATCCCATCGGTCAAAAAGCATACAAATTATTCCATTTATCAACAAAAAAAGTTTTTACTAGCAGGGATGTGAAATTTCATGAAAATACTTTTCCATATGCCTATGTCAAGCCCAATTCTGCTGCATCTCCGTTGGACCATTATTCTGGCCCAATTCCATTGCTGACCCTAGTCTATTTGAATCTGTCTCACAACCTGAAAAAGAAAAAATTATAGGGAAGGGCCGGTTTATTGTTGGATCTAGAACAAATAGATTCAATAGATGAGAGAATTAAGGATACCCACCAGAAAGACTAATCCAATCCATAATGATGTACCAGAAAATACAACATTTTTGTTACTCGACCAACCATCAGGAGAAGCAAATACAACGGGTACACTGATCAGTAAGATGGATGAAGTAACAATTAATGCAAAAACAGCCAATTGGAAAGCAATAGTCATGTTTCTAATCCTCCAAGCTACCCCAAAAAATAACTATACCATTTGATCCCTCTATCAGCCAAAAAATTTGAATAAAATGCATCATAGAGGGATTTTACTAACATGAATCCATTAATTCTATATAACGTATATACAACTTTTTAGCACTTTTTTATTCGGACATGGAGTCGAGAGTACCTTTTTTTGACTTCAAAAATGGGAGTGCTGGATCATGCATCCATCTATTTTCTAGATAATACGGATAGATAGATTGACCTAGAGATTCACACCTCATATCTTTCTATACCATGATACCATTTCACCCATTGACTCAACCTTTGACTCTAATCCTCAGACATCTTCTCTGCCTACTCTCAACCACACACCTTCTGCACCATAAAATGTAATCGAACCATCACCTTCGGCCACCATCGAGCCGATAACCTTTAACCCACCATCTCCGACGCTGGAAGCCTCACCCAACCCGCTTCCCGACCACTCTCTTCCTTCACCCGAACCATCCCTCTTCTCGCCCAAACCTCCCGTTCCACCACCCGAACAACTCCATCGTTCCAGCTGTCAAACCGTTCCGCCGGTCAAGCTCAACGATCATGTCTACTCTAACATTTGCTCTGACCAATCGACTTTCTTCATTCTAGGTCCGACCAAAGGTACACGCTATCCATTGGCCAATTATGTTTCATATCACAAATATAAGCTTGCATATCGATCTTTTGTTGCTCAAATCAGTAATGTCACAGAACCCAGGTCTTATTTAGAGGCTGTCGCTAACCCTGAGTAACAAGAGGCAATGCATTCCAAATTGCAGGCTCTCCAAGCAATGACACTTGGTCTCTCACTCCTCTTCCAACTGGAAAAACCCCCATTGGTTGTCGTTGGGTTTACAAGATAAAACTTAAGTCTGATGGATCAATTGAGCTGTATAAAGCACGACTTGTGGCAAAAGGGTTCACTCAATTAGAGGGAATTGATTATTAGGATACCTTTTCTCCAACATCCAATATCATCTCTGTTCGCTGTTTATTGGCTTTGGCTGCTACCCATGGCTGGTCCCTTCATCAACTGGACGTTAATAATACTTTTCTCCATGGTGACCTCAACGAAGAAATCTACATGTCTCCGCCGCCAAGGCTTCGGCGACAAGGGGAGGAACACTTGGTTTGTCACCTCCACAAGTCATTATACAGGTTGAAACTAGCATCTCGTCAATGGTTTGCTAAATTCTCCGAGGCTATCCGTTCAGCTGGGTATGTACAATCAAAAGTTGACTACTCTCTGTTCATCAGGAAGCAAGGCAAATTCTTTACTGCTATTTTGATTTATGTTAATGACATTTAATTACTGGCAATGATCTTGTGAGTATAACTGATATCAAGAAATTCTTGCATAACAAATTTCGCCTTAAAGATCTTGGTGATTTGAAATATTTCCTTGGTATTGAGATTTCTGCATCTAGGAATGGCATTTTTATTTCTCAACATAAGTATACATTGGAAATCATTAAGGATGCAAGATTATTAGGGGCAGCTCCCATCAATACTCAGATGGAATGTGGTTTAAAACTGTCTGATAAGAGTGAGCCACTCAAAGATCCAGGACGATATTGGCTATTAGTTGGGAGATTAATATATCTCACAGTTTCAAGGCCGGATATTACGTATTATGTCCATATATTGAGCAGGTTTATGCACCAACCTCGAAAGGATCATTGGGAAGTAGCTTTACGGGGTTGTGCGCTATTTGAAATCTACGTCTGGCCAAGGCCTCTTCTTTTCCTCAACTAGCGATCTTCGACTACGAGCCTACTGTGACTCGGATTAGGCAAGATGCCCACTTACGAGGAGATCTACTACAAGGTACTATGTATTCCTAGGCCCCTCATTAATTTCATGGAGGTCGAAGCGCCAGAAAATAGTCTCCCTTTCTTCAGCCGAAGCAGAGTATCATGCAATGACAGAAGCTTGTTATGGCTTCGTTATTTACTCAGAGATTTTGGGGTTTTGCATCAAGAGGCTGCATTGCTGTATTGTGATAATAAGGCTGCACTACATATAGCAGCAAATCCTATTTTTCATGACCATACAAGACACATAGAGATGGACTGTCATTTTATAAGAGACAAGATTCAAGATGGTTCTGTAGTGACAAGATTTGTGAGTTTTGCAAATCAGCTAGTTGACGTTTTGACCAAATCTTTGGGAAAGGAATTTTTTTATGCCTATGGTTCGCAAGTTGGGAGTGCAAGACATCCACTATTCAACTTGAGGGGGAGTGTTGGAAAGTCAAATCTGTCATATCCTTTGTATTAATAGTAAATATTTGTTTTCCTTATGTATTCCTTGACTATAGTTAGCATTCATAGAGCATAGCAGAATTGCAATAGTGATAGCTTAATTGTAGGAAGTAATAGACTTGTAGAGAAAGTTAGTCAACTGTATATATTTGCACTTAAACATTTATGAAAAGTATTCCAGCAAATTCTCTCTTCCATTCACTTTTTCACTTACTACTACAACATAAAAAATAAGAAATATTATTTATAAAAAAACACAGATATTCTGGGTGAAAAATATCAAATTTCAAGGCTTTCTAACAACGATTAATTAAAGAAAATAAAAACGCTCATAGATTAATAGAAAGGAAATAAAATAACAAACAGAGATAAACAGAAGCAATTGAAAGCAACTCGCAACAAAAATACCATCACCAGCAACAGTTATAACCCTATTAATCAAGAATTCATAAGAGTTTGTGATTATTTAGAATCTGGAATTGAAACTACTAAAATTGAATCTACAATGATAATCCAGTGATTAAAATAATAAAATCTAATTACCTGGTGTTTGGGTTTGACAAAAAAATGTTTGTAACATAGAGCCATAGAGGCGAGTGTGGAAGGCACGTGCCTATTGCCCCAATTATCAACGCCTTACGCCTTTGTTTATAGTCGTTTAGTTTTCAGATTTGGAGCCAAAATTTATTTAAGGCAAATTGCATAAACATGCTCTGAATTTTTATCTAATTGCATGCCCATGCAATTTTGGGTCATAATTGTAGGACATCCCCTATTGTCCTACTGATAGTTTGATACTGTGTTGTGCTTAGAACATAATTGTTTAGGTGTAAAAGAAGTCTTTATCTTTATTAATTATTTTATTTAAAAAAAAATTATTATTAAGTAGGGTCATACTACCTTACTGGTCCAATAACGTTATTAAAGTTAATAACAACCATCAGATTGGATAAAAACAAATCCAATAGATGTTATTAAAATTTGAAATTAATGTTTTTTATTACAGTAAAAACTTGAAACCCTTTCAACAGGTTTTTTTTATTTTCTTTTCAAAAAAATAATAATTACAAAAGATAAGAAAGTATACGGTCAATAAAAGATTATTTATATATATAAAAAATAAAAATGAAATAAGACGGTTATTGGATTAACATCATGATAGAGAAAATTTAAAAAAAAAAAAAAACGTGAAATTAATCAAACCTTGAACCACCAATTATTTCATCTTCAGTTTTTTTTTTTTTTTTTTTTTTTTTTTTTTTTTTTTTTTTTAATTCTAAAAGGACCCTAAACCAAATTTGCTTTCATTCATCTTCACCCCCTCCAGAATCCTAAAAAGAGTCTTGAAGGTAGTGGTTGCTCACATATTTATTGGAGAATATTTATTGTTTTTCTCTCTCGCTATCCGTGGCTTCAAAAAGAGGTACTTTGTCTGTCTCTTAATAAAAATTATCTAATAGTTTTTTGAACTTAAAGTTTTGCATTGTTTAATTTACTTATTTTGTTGCTTTACTGTATTCCATGTATTTTTTGTTTGGAGCAGTATTGAATGTGATTTGATGTGAGGTTTAGGTTTTTTTCTTCTTCTGGTCTTGGTATTTTCAAAACTAAGAAGAAATAGACAATAATAGGGAAAAAACTGATTTATTGTACTTAAAAAGAAAAAACTGATGTATATCAAAATCGTAAATAGTCCGAATTTGCATTGTTGAATTTATTTATTTTTGTTGTTTTAGTGTATTCCATGTAATTTTTTTTTTTTGGCGCAATAATCGATGTGATTTGATGTGAGGTTTAGGGTTTTTTTCTTCTTCTAGCCTTGGTAGTTTCAACACTAAGAAAAATATACAATAATCGGAAAAAAGAAACTAATGTATTGTACTTTAAAAAAAAAATGAAATTGATATATATCAAACCCTTAAATAGTCCGAGTTAATAAAACCCTAGACATAATTGTCTCCTTTCATCTGCATTTATATATATATATATAATTAAAATCCTGTAGTGAGTTTTTTTTTTTTTTTTTTAAATAACTTTTTTTTATTCTTAAGAAAAACAACAAATGTCCTTAATTGTTCTAAATTCATGATATATAATGCCAAAGGAAGAAAAAATAACAAATATTAAAGATATGAATCTAGAAACCAAAACTACTAGATAGGAAAAAAGAACAATCAATCAGGAAATTAAGGACAATGCCACAAAATATCATAGGAAAAGAAATAAAGACCCAATCAAAGCTAATAACAAATTTATCCATTTTAATTTTGTATATGAATGCTATGAAAATGAGAAAGTTAAACTATTTTGTAATGATTTATGAAAATTAAACTTATTTTTCTTAAGCTAAAACTTCTTTGATGACAAAAGAAAGTAGAGATGTTAACATGGAGTGATATATGATGCTCCCTCGGTGTCCTGGTTTTTTCTGGGTGTTTTTCTGGACTCAGTTTGTTTCTCTTGGTTTGTTTTGTCCTGTTTTCAGCTGATCCTGTTTCCAGCTCTTTCCTGTTTCTCTGTGTCATTTTTCTGCTTTGTTCAGCTCTGTCAGGTTTGTGCAGCTTGTTTGTCTTTGTGTTTTTTCTTCCTCTGTTTCTGTTGGTGTTTTGGTCATTGGTTTGTGCCATTCAATAAATATGCCTTAAAAGAAGGTTTGCTTAACCCATTGTTTTACTAAAAAATATTGATCTGTGATTAATAATTATAATTATATCAATGTGATGTTAGATTTTGCTTAATTATATAATTGTATTAGAATGAGATTGATATATTCTTCATACCTAAATTATTGTGTTTGTATATGTATAATTGATTTTATATATTATAATTATTATTTCAAAGTGAATTGCAATTTTTATTTTTGATAACCGATTGCAGTACGAGACTTAAACCCTAATTGTTGACAGACTGAATAAGCACCCCGGAGGTAAGTAAACTGAAATTATAAAAGCATGAAAAAGAACATTTTATTTCTAAAAAAAATTATAGATTCATGAAGCAAAAACATTTAGTTAATCTAAAATTAGAAAAATATGTTCATAATAAAAATTAAGAATGAGTAAATTGACCAATAGCCTTAGGAATTTCCACTTTTTAGAGAATTATATACCTTTATTAGTGTATGTTAAGAATTTAGGGTCTAATTATTGATTGTTATTCTTAATATATATATATATATATTTACATAAGATATCTGCTATAGTAAATAGAAAATCTAAAGACAATATGAGGTTGGTCCACTGGTTTACCTCTCAAACCTACACAGGTTCGAGTCCGTCTACTTCCCTAAATCCCGATTTATTGAAAAAATTAAAAAAAAAATAGAAAATCTAAATTTAGAAAAGTAAGAAAAAGATAAAAGCAGTAACCATTAAGTGCCTTTATTATTATTATTATTATTATTATTATTATTTTGCTGAATTACTTTAATTAAAGTTATGTTATTTGAATTTTTCAATAAATTAAAGCAGGTAACGTATTGGTGACTTGACTTCTATAAAGAATTTTCCAAAGTCTTATGAGTATATTTTATGAGGAAAGTAAGATATATAGGCTAAACAAGTGAATTGGAAGTTTAATTTGTTTTGTCACTTTTATTTTATTTTTTTTCCTTTTTGTTTTGTTATTTTTGACCTTTACAACAATAAAAATAATATTATATTTATGAAAGCGAAATGTTTTTTTGATTCAGTTGATTATTAGTGCTTGTTATTGTATATTTTGATAAATGTGTCTATTAATTGATCATATATTACATTTTTGCATTTTATGAGGAATTATATATGGTGTTTAATGAGGGTTATTAGGTATAGTATAAATGTAAATTTGATTTGATTTGATTTGATTATAACCGGTATATCTATATTTTTTATTTTTTTCAAATTAAAATCAAAATTTTAATTTTGTAGGTTTAAATGGAAGAGACAAGTCATCCAATGAAACAAAAGGATGATGATGACAACACTCGTAAAAGAAAGAATGAAGATTGTAACGAACATGTACCATCAAAATTGGGTGATTCAGCATGGTTAAACTTTTTATGAGTATAATTATTTAATTTTATTCATCATAGTTTTTTATATATAATTTTATGTTTGAAAAAATGTAGTTAATAATTTGTATGTGATTACGGGTCTGAGTGTGAGAAATTGCATGACAAGGGTGTCACCAAAATCACAATGGAGGTGAGCCATCATATTTTTTTTAGTGTAATATTAGGCTTCCTAATTTATTTATTTTCGCCAATGATGCAACACGTGAGTTGCCAACATCTTTTAAATCATGAGATTATATAGTGAATGATGTGATGTTGACAATTCACATGTCACATCATTTGAGAAAAGAAATCAGCAGGAAGCCTAGCATTATTCTATTTGTTATGCCTGTGAATTAGAAGTCATAAATTTAAGAATAAAATTAATTTTTAAAACATTTGTCAATATTTTTTTTCATATTTTTATCTTTAATGCAGGTTAGACAAGAAATGGGAAAAAAAATTAGGGGTATGAGCTTGCATGAAAAATTTCAATATACAATGTGTAAAGAACCTATAATGGAAGAAGTAGATATACAACCACCTGCTATGATGTCTAGTAAATCTAGAAAAGAGGCTATAGAATCTATATGTGCAGAACTGAAATGTTTTCTGCTATTTTGCTAAATTATCTGTAGAGCAAAAAGATGTTGTCAAAGCACTAGGATTTGGTAGTTTGCTTTCGATGAACTGTGAACGATTTAATAATAATAAAAATTTTAATTGCAGTTAACTAATCATTCACCTAACACAAAATAAGATATATCATCGGTGAAAATAACATATAACTACAATTTCATCTATATGACATAGTAAAAATATTGCAATAATGTATATAATAGAATAATATATGAATTTAATAAAATTTTATTGATAATTTCTTAAAACATTAATGTGATATACAAATTCACAACATACAATAAGTAATATACATACTAAAAATACAATATTGAACAAATAATAAAGAATTAATGATTAGAATGAAAGAAATCATATTAATTATTTATAATTTATCTTTATTTCATAGCTAGACACTACTAACAATAGCATTGATAATAACAATTTCAATGAGAATCTATTAGCCTCATATATTTTTAGCAATGTGAAACCATTTAATTGAAAAGAGGTGTATATATATATATAAAATAAAGTAATTATATTGGATATATTTTTCTTTATATTTATATTGGATATAATTTGACAAAGTAAATAAATGATTTTCTTATAAATGTTCTATTAAAGAAACTTACATTATAAATTTATAATATTTACCAGAACCTATAAATATTTTTATTTTACTTTTCTTTAAATAAAAACATAATAGCAGTGTTATATACACAAAATATGTTACATAGTATGAATATATATGTAATAAAATGACTTATTAACATTCTACAACAAAGTTATTACATGTATATTTTAATGATTACATTTCACGGCATATTTATTACAACACTAAATCGTTACCACGTATACATCATAATTACAATTGTTATTTTTTAATGTAAAACTCATTACATAGTACGGATATTTTGTTACTCATATAAAATGAGTTGTTACATGATAGGACAAAGTTGTTACAACTTACGATAACAACTTTATCGTTATACATCAAACCAACGTAAAATTGTTACCATAAACATTTTAACAATAATTGTCTATGTGAAACTTGTTACAAAACACATATATTTTGTTATCCATAAAAATTTAGTTATTATATTCTATGTCAAAGTTGTTACGAGTTATGACTTTATTATTACACGTAATGTCATATTTGTTACAACATTAAATCGTTACCACATACATCTTAATTAATTTTTTTTTATGTAAAACTTGTTACATAGTATGAATATTTTGTTACCCATATAAAATGAGTTATTACATGATACGACAACGTTGTTACAACTAATAACTTTATCGTTACACATTAAACCAACATAAAATTATTACCACAAACATTTTAATTACAACTTTCTCTGTGAAACCTGTTACAAAACATATATATTTTGTTACCCATATAAATCGAGTTGTTACATTCTACGTCAAAGTTGTTACGAACTATGACTTTATTGTTACACATCATGTCATATTTGTTACAACATTAAATCATTATCACATACATCTAAATTAATTTTTTTTTATGTAAAACTTGTTACATGGTATGAATATTTTGTTACTCATATAAAATGAGTTGTTACATGATACAACAACGGTTACAACTTACAACTTTATCGTTACACATCAAATCAAC
Source organism: Acer campestre (assembly GCA_954870605.1). Taxonomy (NCBI): domain Eukaryota; kingdom Viridiplantae; phylum Streptophyta; class Magnoliopsida; order Sapindales; family Sapindaceae; genus Acer; species Acer campestre. Next base: position 19,593,425 of record OX940799.1, on the reverse strand, counting down.
GTGAAATTGTTACCATAAATATTTTAACTACTACTTTCTACATGAAACTTGTTACAAAACACATATATTTTTGTGGAAATTACTCAGAATGACCACAAATATTAGGGGAAATTCTTTTTTAACCACAAATAAAATTTTATTTGTTTATAACCATTTTTTTGAGAAATTACAAGAAAGCCTTCATATAAAAACCCTCATATCAGCTCTCTCTCTCTCTCTTTCTCTTCTTTCTCTTTTTTCCTTTCTCTCTCCTCTGGTTTCTCTCACCGATTTGCCTCTCTCTCTCTTTCTCCCCGATCTACCTCTCTCTCTCTCCCTGATTGACCTCTCGCCAACATGATGGAGGCTCGCCGGGCACCGACGAAGGCGTCGCCAAGTGCCAGCAAGCCTCGAGCTATAGCGGCAGCACACGGCGATGTTGCTTCGTTTAGCGATAGCACTGTCGCTAAACGAAGCAACAGCGCCGTGCGCTACCACTGCAACTCGGGGCTCGGGGCTCAGGGCTCGCCAGCGCCCAACGAGCCTCCATCACGCCAGCGAGAGGTCAATAGAGGAGAGAGAGAGAAGGTAGATCCGAGAGAGAGAGACCAGAGGAGAGAGAAAGAAAATTGGGGAAGAAGACATCAACTTTCACATATTCCATTTTTGGCATGTTTTCAAGTTTCACATATTTCATTTTAGGCATGATTTCAAGTTTTAAATTTCATTTTATTCATGATTTCAAGTTTCAACATTCAAGTTTTTAGCCATGATTTCAAGTTTGAGTTTTTTTTTTTTTTTTTTTAAATAAAAAATAAAAAATAAAAAAAACCCTAATTTCAAGGGCATTCTAGTAAATTATGAACATACAGTGAATTTTTTTTGAAAAAGTGGTTATTAACAATTAACTTTTCAAAAGTGATTATTATCAAAAGTTTAATAATTCCTATGGCCATTTATGGTTTTCTCTATATATTTTGTTACTCATATAAATCGAGTTGTTACATATTACGTTAAAATTGTTATGAGCTATGATTTTATTATTACACATCATGTCAGATTTGTTACAACATTAAATCGTTACGACATACATCTTAATTAATTTTTTTTTTTAATGTAAAACTTGTTACATAGTACAAATATTTTGTTACCCATTAAAAATGAATTGTTACATGATACAACAATATTGTTACAACTTACAACTTACAACTTACAACTTACAACTTACAACTTTATCGTTACACATCAAACCAACGTGAAATTGTTACCACAAACATTTTAATTACAACCTTCTACATGAAACTTGTTACACAACACTTATATTTTGTTACCCATATAAATCAAGTTGTTACATGCTACGTTAAAATTGTTACGAGCTATGACTTTATTGTTACACATTATGTCTGATTTGTTATAACATTAAATCGTTACCACATACATCTTAATTAAAAAAAATTATGTAAAACTTGTTACATAATACGAATATTTTGTTACCCATGTAAAATGAGTTGTTACATGATATAACAATGTTGTTACGACTTACAACTTTATCGTTACAACTTACAACTTTATCATTACACATTAAACCAACGTGCAATTGTTACCACAAACGTTTTAACTACAACTTTCTACGTGAAACTTGTTACAAAACACATATATTTTGTTACCTATATAAATCGATTTGTTATTTGCTACGACTTTATTGTTACATATCACTTAAAATTTATTACAAAATTGAAATTGTTACCACACACATCTAAATTATAATTTTTTTATCCAAAATTTGTTACATTATACACAAATTATGTTACACTTAATTTATCGTATAAAAATAATAAAAATAATTATAAATATTTAAAATGAAATTTTAATTCAAAAATTATTAGGTTACAAATATTTTATAAACTTAAATCAAATAAATATTAATTTCTAAATATAATACACCAAAAATATTTTAAAATTTTATTTATTTATTTTAGAAAATAATAATAGTTTAAAATATAATTTTTTTTGACTATTTTAAATATGTTATATTATAAATGTTTTATTGAATTAAATACAAATTAAAATAATAAAAAAAATATCACATATTTATTTAAATCACAGAAGATTATTGTGAGGATATGCATCATCCTTATCTAATTATCATTTAAAATTATTTAACACAATTATTTAAATTAAATTAAATTGGAATATTATATTTTTATAATAAAATAATTTGAAAGTAACTGGTTAACCAGTTACTTCAGTTTTTTTCAAGTGCTTGGTTGCCACATGTCAACCAAATATTGGAGGAATGTTGTAATAAAATTCCAATAACGTTATTGGGATTTAATCTCCCAACAATGTAGTCATATCCTTAGTAAACACTATAATCATGAATTAAGGATTTTTTTTGTTTTTTCTCTAAATAAGATTTTTGATTAGTAAACATGTCCGAGATAAGGGATGCCCAATAACATATTTAAAAAAGCAAAAGTCTTTTGTTAGTAGAATTTGATTAGTTGAATTTTGAAAACAAATCCAGTTGACGGGTTTTGAGAAGAATATAAGCATAAAGGCTTCATATCTTGTTATCAACCTATTATGGCTGTTTTCCAAAGGTGCTAACAAGATGGCAATTGGTTTGGCCAAGTAAGCGTTGCTGTCAGTAGAAGACTCTTATTGGTTATTGAGGCTGATATACCTCTCAAATCGTTTGTTGTCAAAATAATAATAATAATAATGTCTGTTTTCTCCTACAAGAGGATAGCTGCATAGGTAAATATTCTTGCTACATTTTATTTATTTATTTATTTATTTTTTGAAGTATTACAAGAACTATTACAATTAGGAATGGCAATGGGGCGGGTTCGAACGGGTTTGATAAAACCCAAACCCAAACCCGTAAAATTTTGTGTCTACCAAACCCGCCCGTGTACCAAACCCGCCCGTGAACCCACGAAAATAAACGGGTTCGGGTTCGGGTTTTACCCGCGGGTTTAGAGGACACCCAAACTCGCCCACGAACCTGTAAAACAAGCGAGTCCACGGGTAAAACCCGCGAACCCATGAACCCGCCAATTTTATTTTTTGAAAATTATTTCTATATTATTTAAATAAATGAAATATTGTAATTTTAAAGAATAAAAACACTTAATAGATTGAAATATTTACATTTTATTCTCTATATAATTAAAAAGTTTTTATTGGAGTTTAAATTTATAATATTTTAAATAATAAAATATTATATAATTTTAATTGTTTACGGGTACGCGGGTTCGGGTATGGATTTTTTTCCAAATTCATACCCGAACCTGAACCCGTCACAGGTACAATTTTCAAACCCAAACCCGCCCACGGGTACACTTATCCCAACCCAAACCCTTTTTAAGTGGATTGGGTTCGGGCTGGTTCCACGGGTTTAGGTTTAATTGCCATCCCTAATTACAATAAAACTGTCGGGATCTGCCGAAATCAAACAATACATATGCAAGCATGCGGCCTTGATAACTACTCCCACAACCTAAGAAGAAAAATTCCTCACACATGCTTGTAAAATGCGTATGATGGGATTTGAACCTCTCACCGCATATGGAAAGGAGGTGTACTACCAGCTCTACTAGAGGTGATGTGCAATATTCTGGCTACATTGACGGAGTGAGAGAGAGTATTGAGTATCTCCTTCAGGGCTTCAGGAGAATTACTTAAAAAATCACTACATATTATTACCTCACAATCTTGTGACAAAAAATAGAGTTTGATCCTGATACATTTTCTTTATATACAATTCAATCCAACTAAGATGCCAAAAATCCCAGGGAAACTTCTCTATATCTCCCAAGACTAAAAAATTGAACAAAGAAAGAATGGATTCTATTACACTTTTACATTTGGAGTGGATTTCAATTCACTAGTCCAGGCTACAACAGCGTCAACAACTTAACTTGTATATATATGATGTATATATCTATTCATTTATATATATATATATATATAAAGCAAATGAATGAATGGAAGAGAAAAATCAATTCAAACCGCTTGGAACTGAACTTCGGTGCTGCCATACATGCTCCCTCCTTTTGATGATAACTTATGGCCGCAACTGTGAGAAACCCAGAAAATGGAAGTGCTTGGTTAAGTTGAACCTTCAAATATCTTCAGAAAAAACTTTGAATATAAAGTCACGAAACCGCCTTGAATATTGTCTCGGATCAACAGCTGATATTGAAGTGGGATCATATTGGATAGATTTGTACGCATGCTCTAGCTTCTTGGTAATGTCATAGTCTTGAAGTATGTCTATGATACCGAAGAACATAATAACTTCATAACACTCCCCAGTTGGCTCTCCTATGAGCTGAAACTCACAATCGCTTCTTCTAACAGTTCTTTCTACATGTGCTGGCATGTTCGAACCTAAGCTGATACTAGCCCACCTGTAATATACTTAATAGTAAATATTCAATACCGTGTATTATGAAAAAACATATCCAAGTGTGTAGTATTATTATTCATTCTTTGACCTACATGTTCCCAATTCTTTTCACCTTTGTATATATCATCTTTAGGCTGTCTCTACTATATGTGATCATAATTCAACAACAATTCAAATAAACATGAGATTTTTGGATAATTGGCTTTCAAAGGTATTATACTTTGGAGCAATGTTGTTTAAACAAAATGAAAAAGGTATTATTATTCTAAATTTTTATTTTCTTTGGATCTACAATAGATTTTCATATTTTCTAACTCAAATATAAGGATCTACATTTTTTTATTCAATAGTTAGGCTCAGGTATTGAGATAAAATTAAGCATTGAGTGGTAACAAATATTAAACAAAGACATCTTTACCTGACTGGGTCTATAAGAAGATTATCCATATCTACTCTCGAAAGTCGAGGAGCTCCTACATTCTCTGGTTCACCTGAAAGAAAGAAAACAGGACCAGTTCTTGTTCATTGAGCAAAATAATATGCTTAGACCAAGATTTGAATCAAAATGATCACAAAAGAGGATAACACAAAACCTTTGGGAGTCCGAGCTCCAGAAGGTATCAATTCCCCAGCATGTGATTTTTCTCTGAAATGAAGACCTACCAGAAGACTATAGTCCATAATTCTCTCCTGCTCTAGAAACTCACAATCTCTATCTACTTGCCTGAGGAAACAAAAATAAAAATACAGATCACCTTCATGCTCAGCTAAGGGATATAAACATAAGAGAATTAGGATCTGACTGTCAAATATTTGAGTCAAGTCTGTTTTAATTTGATAACAGTAAAGCGAAACTAATATTTAATAAAAGCGAGGGACAAACCATATTTCACCTGCAGAAATCTTGAAACCATGACTTTTGCAGCCTGAATATGAAATTGAGATCAAGGTCTTTAAGGATAGTGGTTTCATCGATCTCTGACTCGGGCTTATCTGTTAGCCGGCCAAGCGAAGAACCTTTCAAGTCATAGCGTTTATTAATAGTATATTCTGAACAGAAGAGATTCCCCATAATGATGAAGCGTACCTGGATCATCATCAACGGCACTGAATTAAGTATCACTCATGGAATTAGTGAGAAAACGATGCAACCAGACTCAATCCAACTTCTATACATTTAGTAACTTCTATTGGCAAAAGTTTTCTCTTAAGGCATGCCCAAAGAACTTATGTCAAAATGTAAATAAAAAAAAATAATAATAATAATAAAAAAGATAAGACTAATTTTAGCTTGCAATTTAACAGCCTCTGTACCTTTTTCTGGATTGAACCAGTTAACTTTACACAGTGAAGACCAAAAAATTTAGTCACAAGAGTGTTCTCAAAGGCTCGAACATGATTATAGTAGGCTGAAAGCATCCTTAAAAGCACCTGAGTCATGAGAGCGAAGATACATATCGGTTCCAGTTGTATTAAAACAAGTGGTTATTGCAAACAAAGGTAAGAAATGTCGAGCTCACTTTTACTTCTGCCTTTTTTATAGTCTTAATCATGTAGCGGTCATCATGGGTCAAGTAAAAGAAGCTACCACTTTTACCAGGAGAGGAGAGTTCTCGAAGGGCATCGTTTCCACAGATAGATATCATGTAATCAGCTGGGTCTACCTTGAACAATTTCCTCAAAGTTCTGAAGACAAATTATGATACATGGTTAACAGCATTGGAAAATTTGAAGTAGTACGTAAGCATCAATAATGCCTCATTATTCATGCATGTCATTTTGAAGATTGACCATCATAAACCAAAAAATATCCAAGTCTTATTTTATTGTCTGTGCCATAAAAAATCAGGTGAGATAATTGTGATCTTGCTGATTTTAGAAAGTAAGCTTTCATAAGGAACTCCTTTATTTTTATGAAAAAAGATAGTGTAGCAAACTTTAATATCAAATCAATGGCATTATTGAATTTCATATATTCTTGCTTTAGGCAATCCTCTAAAGCCATCCTGCTGATTGCTGTTCCTCAACAGAAAATATGCCAACATGCCAAGATACCATGCTTAATCCATGGTCAAGGTTTTATGCTCAATGCCGAATTGTGATTATGGTAAACCAGATATGAACTGTCAATGCACAAAGAGAAAAAACACAATACACTACAAGGGCTCACCTGAAAACCAATGGGCAGTAATCCTTCCATTTAAATTCCGTGGATTGGTGTGGAGGAGTGTATTTACTTCCTTCTGGGGGAAATTTTGTCCATACTTTTTCCTTGGGGTCAAAAGCTGAAGCCCTCAAATCAAGGGATGAAGATGGAGCAGGTCTTCCAACAGAATGCCTGAGTAATCACTCCCACATATTGATAATGAGTGACAAAAACCATTGCAATGTATAAGAAACATTTAGACAATGAGTTCATGATTGGGAAGTACTCCTACAGAATTATGACTGCAAATATGGTTTAAGGAAAGGAGAAACAAGATCAGCTCTTCCAATTCAGTGGACTGTTCAGTTTCTATTGGTATATTAACAATCAGGCACACTACTTATTGACTTTCAAGTTGAAAGAATAAGGATATGACAAATTGATTATTGCATTCTGGCTTCTACTATGCTACTTCGTTTTTGCGAGTCCTGATCTCCATCAATAAATATGCATTTTCTAAAATTTAGCAGGATCTCATTAAAGAACACATAAGCTGTTGTTTGGGCTGCTCCATCTAAAAAGAAAAGCACTTGCTTATTGGGTATTTGTGGCTTCTATAATACAAACAATGGTCAAATTGTATTACATGTATGAACAAGGTTTAAAAACAGAGGCATATGAATCAGAAACACTACCTGATTCCCAGCTGCAGATTGAGCATCAGCTCGTAATTCTTATGCCCTTTACTTATGGTTTCCCCTTGCCTTTTTCCAGCCTTTGGAAGTCTCATAGGCTGCAATGGGATCCCCCTTGGAATGCCATTATCGAAATGTAGACTCAACACATCACCATCAGATCTCCTCCCCATAGCAGGGTTATCATCACCAGTACAACCATCACTTGCCCACATATGCATTTTATCAAACGCCCTATCAACACCCACACTAGCCCTTCCATCAACCGACATCCTCCTAGGCTTATCCCCATCCTTAGTAGAATTCCACACCGAAAGCTTCTTCTGCGATGGCAAAATCAATACTTTCTCCCCAACAGGAATCTTACAATCAGCCAAATCCAATTTATAAACAGTCTGAGGATCCCAATCAACATTTGAATCAGGCTCAGAAGAACCAGGAGCATAATAACTCCCGGTATGTTCATCAGCATTATTACTCCAATTACCCACATAAAAACTCCCATCAGGCCATTTAAAAGTCCCATTTCCTTTAGGTAATGCATTTTGCCAATAACCATCATATCTATTCCCACTAATCCACACAAAAGTCCCTTTACCAGACATCAACCCATTTTTCCAATCACCCACATAATAATTGCCATCCTTCCATTGATATCTCCCTTGTCCTTCCTGTTTACCGCAACGCCACTCACCATCATACCAATCACCATTAGAATAATGTTTAGTACCATGACCGTGTCTCAAATTCATAACCCATTGTCCTCTATAAGTATCACCATTAGAAGCAGTATAAGTACCAATACCATCCATATAACCACTCTTGAATTCACCTTCATAAATAGCACCAGAAGGCCAACTAAACCTTCCTTTACCCATACTTTTGCCTCTGTACCACTCTCCTACGTACATACAACCATCAGTCCACAGATATTTACCTTGCCCATTTGGGAAATTGTCCAACCACTGACCCGTGTAGTAGTCGCCGTTTGGGAGGATTTTGTCGGCATTGTAACCCTCCATGCTTATACTCTGTCTGTCAGGATCGTCGTTGTCGCTGTTGTCGCTGTTGTCGTTATCGTCGTCTGCGTGAGCCACTGACATTGTACCGAAGATGCTATTGGCTCGCTTCTTTGCCGCCTGCGTTTTGCGTAAAGTGGCCTCCCATGCCCTCACCATACTGCTCCCTTCTTTGCTCATTTCTGATTTCTCTTCCCTTTCAAAATCATAAATTAAGCATATACATATCACACTCGATTGGATTCGATTGTATTGAATTGAATTCCACCATCGCTGCTTTGTGTCAAATTGGATTCAAATGATCAATGCTGAGAACCATTTTTTTTTTTTTTTTTTGTCTGTCTCGGTTGGTTTGTGTTTATCTGAAGAAAGCGAAAAGAGCGATCAAACCGAAGAGTTGGTGAAAACAATAAACCCAAACAAACAAACTTAACGAATTGATTATTATTATTATTATTTTTTCTTTTTACATTCCATGTTTTGAGTTGAGTGGGACTGGAGTTGCACGAAAATTGCATGCCGTCACTGTGGGGTTGAGCCACGTGTCACGAGGGAGGTTGCTTTACCATAAAAAATCAGGAGAAATTCATGCAGCAATTAGTTAGATTGAGATTGGTGATTCAAAAGAGAGACTCGTTCATGTTCATGTGTTGACTGTTGAAGCCCTCACATTTGGAAGGATTACCGAATTCTTGGTGCCCCTTTTATCTCTCTTACAAATTTAGGGCTTATTTCTTCTACCTAAAATCTAAATACAGACTTTCAACAAAACATAAAATTCTTCTTTGAACAAAACTTAACTATTCACTAAGATGGAGATTAGGTAGTAATTAATGTTTGAGTTAGACAACTCACTTATGAATCTAAATAAGATGGAGATTAATCCACGTTATATATGAAAAATATTTCCGGTGTTTGTCACAATTCAATAAACTAGTTTTGGTGGATGTCGTAATTCAATAGATTAATTTTATTTTTTTTAGGTCGTAAGGATATATCACTTTCTATAAACATAAAAATACAGCAAATGTAGAATTCAATTTCTGAAATTGCAGAAGAAATTTGTGACTTGTGGGTGGTTGATAGATAATAAATTGCCTCCATATATTGTTACAATTAATCCTAGATTGTTTAAATGATGTAGTATGTGAATTGTAATTAACACATTGCTCATCACTTATATAGTGTTAACAGATCTCATATGTCATGTCATTTTGACAAATATTTTGAAAAATCTAGTATTGTTCCGTTGTTATTTATAAGTTACGTATAATAACATGAGAGGTGGAAAATATGGGACACAACAAGTTGTGAAGCCTGTTCAGGTTAAAGCGGTTAAGTGCCTGTTTGGAAGCTTCTCTATTGGCAAAAAAAAAAAAAAAAAACTTTTTAAAGCTTTTTTAATTAAAAAAGCTCTTTTCAACTTTTATTTTTTATTTTTTTTATTTTTGTTGTTTTTTGGTTGTCACTTAGTAAAGCTTTTAGATGATTAAAAAAGTTGTTTTATTTCTACTAAGTTCAAATTTTAGGCTTTTCCAAGTAGATTTTTTTTGAGCTTTTTTAATAATACTAAAATGTCTAATATAACCCTATCATTTAAATTAGTTTTTGAATATTTTGATAATCCTACCATTTAAAAAAGCTTTTTCTAATTGATAACCAAACGACCAACAACTTCTCATTAAAAGCTCTACTTATAAAAAGTGTAATTTAAAAGATCTACTCCTAAAAAAATCTTCTTAAAGAAACTCTTCTAAACAGAGATTGGGTTTAAAAAGTTTGAATGGATGTGGTTTGTGTTTAACTTTGAAGTTCCACCTAGCCCACAAAACCAAATAAATTTGAATCATTTTGTGTATACACCACGGCGAGCCAATGGTGGTAAATAATCGTCAATTCTATCAAGCCACATCAAACAGTAGTTCGTCTACAGAAGATTTACCAAAATGCATAACAAGAGAACGAAATAATGAAAATATATGCCCACCGTAATTGGATTGAAGACAAGAATAGATAAGGCAAGGCAAGGCAATCCAATATAATGAATTAAGAATTAAAGCTTGTTAAGTTTGGCAAGAAGGTAGACAGTAGCAGAGGTTACTACAGGAATAAAAACATCGTTAGGAAGTGCTTTTGGTGCCACCCTTTGCTTTATAAAAAGTGCCGCTGCTGGTATTCCAAACATGTACAACACTATTTCCTTTGCTCCAAAACCTGTTAATCCTGCACTTTCTTTTATTACGTCTTCAAGAATCTCCTGAAACTCTTCCCTTGTCAATGCCTCACTGTTATCTTCTCCGTGGTGTTCCTGTATATTAAAACACATTTAAACCACGTTTACTGATCGAGAATGAAAATGAAAGAAATTAAACGTTAAAAGAAAGTAACTGCATACATTATAAGCCTTTTTCAACGTTCCAATATCGGGTAGACGAATTTGAGTGTGACCAAACTTTTTGTTGATTTTTCTATCAAAGGAAAAGAAATCGACACATTTTATGAATAACAAAACTATTCTTCAATTATGATCACAACAATTTTAAGAAGAACATACTCGACAGATTCGCTTGTGGCCCGGTAAAAGTGAGTTAAGTTGAGCTCATTTGTATTTTCTCCTCCACAATGCTTTTCATAACACATTTGTATTATTGCATCAATTTCTTTAGCTTTCACCTCACTTCCTGCAATTAAATCTCCATTAGCTATTAAATGGAATAGATAATACAAATTTAGAAGAAAAAACACAGAGGTGATGAGGGAAAGATCAAGAATACCAGAACCAAATTTCTTCAGAGCTTGACCCATCTTTAGTTTTCTTTTCTTTTTTTCTTTTTTTTCAAAGTTATGAAATGGTGAAGAGGGAGGTGGGTTGGGCATAAAAGCATGGTTTGTGTAGCTTTATTTGATCTTCCAAGCAAAGAGACTTCTTGGGTGTGCAGAGAATCCTGCATGTATAGCATCTCCAAGGAATGAAGCAAAGCTTTCAACAAGTTTTCCTCATATATACATATACTTTTATATATATATATATATATATCAATTGAATTATTGTAAGGTTAACAAAAGAATCAAAGTGAATGGTATGTTCAAGCCATGACATGAGTGCTTTTTGTGAAGCTACCTCATAAATATATGTGTGTAAATTCCATCAGCTCCAAAATCGTCTACATATTTATCGGTTATTCGTGACATAAAAACAAACAATTTATTACTTATCACATATATTCATCAATAAAATCCCTCATTGTTTAATTTTCGGATAACAAAAATAAATGTTAGGTCACATACCTCCAATTTTAATTTACTTTTATTTCTTAAAACTATTAAAAATATAATTATTATTTTTTAATACAGACCTCAAATGGAGGTCTGTATTTTACAACAACAACAAAAATATAATTAAAAAAAAAAATGGGAAGAAGAAGAAGAAGAAGGAAAAAAAAAATTGACGTGTTTAGTTTTTTTTTTTTTTTTTTGGTATAATTACCTAGTGGCCATCAATTTGATTGACCGCTATCAAAATGACGATTAAATGGAGAATTGGTTTCAAATTACCATTTTTGGTGAACATTGTTACACTAATGATCATTTCGTTTTAACATCGTTAAATTTTTCTAAAATTACTTTAATGACCATCAATTTGTTCACTTAGTATCAAAATGACTATTATAATCACTTTTTCCAGAATTACTCTAGTGGTCATCCATTTGGTCAATTCATATCAAAATGACCATTATAATTGTTCCACTTTTTCTAGAATTACTCTATTGGTCATCCATTTGATTAATTGGTATCAAAATGGTCACTAATGTACATATATTTTCTATTGGAAAATAGAGTAAACAATCATAAACAATAAAATTTCATTCAAATGAGAAAATGCGTTTTTCATTTAGTTATTATGTGTTAAAGTTCCCGCTCATGGCCCATCATGCCAAGGGGCCCCAAATATGTGGGTTTAGTTATTATGTGTTAAAGTTGTATAAAAAAAGCTAAAAAAAATAAATAAAATGCCCCATTATTGTTTTAAATAAAACAACTCAAACATTACTCGGAAAAAATAACACCGCCCCAATATCCATTTTGTTTTATTCATATCTTCAGACAAAACCTAATTTTGTAGGGTTTTAATATCTTATTAATTTTAATTTATTTTAAGCCTTAGGTGGTTACACCACATTACTATAAAATTGTTTACATATAATATATACTATAAGAGCATCTCAAATAGTCTCCCTTGAAGACTCCCTTATTTAAGGGTGTATGTTATTGCAATAGACCATTAAGGGAGTATGTGCTCCAACAATACTCCCTTAAATTGCCCCTTTAATAATTTTTTTATTATTATTTAAATGTTAGATATTGTGTTTAAATATTATATATTGTTTATCAATTATGAGTTTTAAATATATGGACTTTTTCAAGAAAATAAAATAATTTTAAACAGGTAGAGCCCACTTTAAGGGGGTTTGAAAACACCCTTTAATTAAGGAAGTGAACTCTACCAGAACACAATTAAGGGAGGAGTCCATTTTTGCTCACCCTCCTTCAAGGGGGGTAAGCATTACCCCCCTCCCCAACACTTGACATGTTTCCAGGGAGAGAGTATTTTTGTCTAAATACATAACAGTTTTTGGACAAAAATACCCCTCCCCTGACACATGTCAAGTGTTGGGGAGGGGGGGTAATGATCATCCCCTTGAAGGGGGGTGAGTAAAAGTAAACTCTTAAGGGAGCCATTTAAGGAGTTACAAAAATACACCTACTCCCTTAATTAAGCTAAGGGATGTCTTCAAGGGAGGTTGTTGGAGATGCTCTAAGTAGTTTCCAAAGAAACCAAAAACCCTAGCGTTTATTCACCTAATTTTAAAAGCTAGCAGAAGCCCCTATTGCCTATTCTCTTTCAAAAAAAAATTCTTCAAAGTTCCTCCTTCTCTCATCTAATTGCTCAATCTCTTCTCGCTCATTAACATTTTGTTTCCCGTTCTTCTTCACCAACTAGTGCCCCTGCCCTCATCTCTTCTTTGTCAACCGTCGGCCACTATCTATCTTCATAATTCGAGAGATTTTTCTTTTAATGATTTGATTTTTAAATTTCATCTACTCTTATATGTGTTTTATTTTTCGTCAACTAACCTAAATATGAAATTAGTTAGTTTCAAGAAAGAAAACATTGTTAAGTTTGTCATGAATCCATCTATAATTTTTATTTTTATTTTGGAGATTTTGTTTTTTTTTTTTTTGTTTTTTTTTTTTTTTTTAATAATGAGAGACTGAGAGTCTGAGAGGAACAAAGTTGAGGGAAATTTTTTTTTTTGAGATATTAATTTAAATAATTTGTTCAATAAAAATTAATATTCCGTTTTATGGAATATATACAAGGGCCCATTTTTTAGATTTTACTCAGGGGCCTTGGAAATGTCAGGATCGGCACTGGTTTCATGGTACGTAAATAACTACCGACCTTAAATTTTTTTTAAATAAAAAATAAAATAAAATAAACCAATGCACTTTCGGCTAAACAAAAAACATTGCCAATTTCAATTCAACTTAACAAGGAAAAAGAAAGAAAGAAAGCAATATACGTCTTTAGTTGGATTTCTTCATCTTTGAACCAGTTGACTTAGATGTAATATCTTGGTTGGGCTGTTATACTCCCCATATTCTTTCAACAATATCGAGATTGAATCGTAAAGTGTTCAAGACGTCAATCATATTACCAAACCATCCAAAAGGAACATTAGTTTCAACATGTTCTTGAGTAAGTACCTGAACAACAAAGTTTTTTTAAAAAAAAAAAAAAAAAAAAAAAAAAAAAAAAAAAAAAACAATCATTTAGTCTTGTATATTATGCTTTAATGTTATTCTATTATATTGGTGGTTTTAGAAATTACCCCTCCTTCATATTCGAGTTGTGTTTCAGCTTCCACCTTGCTTTGTACTTCATGAGCAACCCTAATAATATTGTTTCAAGGTTTATTATTAGAGAGCTTCTTTTGACAATCCAATTTTTTCTTTTTACACTTCTTTTCTAAAAACACTCCATCCTCAAAATTTAAATTTAAAAAAATTCTAAATACACTTCATTTTGTTACAAAATTATCCATTTTATCTTTTTTGAATTGAATTATTAAAAAAGGAAATTATCTCTCCTAAATCATTGTATTAATTATTACATATTAAATACTCTTTCCTAAATTTTTAATTACCATATTAAACTCTCCCTCCTCCAATACATATCTCTAATTTCCTATCTCCATTATTTCTCAAGCAAAACTAACAATTAAGAAAAAAAAAAACTTACTAATAAACTTGATTTTAAGGAACCATATGTATGTATATATTAAAAAAAAAAAAAAAAAAAAAAAAAAAAAAAAAAAAAAAACTCAAAAATAAGTAACTAGCTTTGTTTTTTTTAAGAAAAAAATCGAAATATGAAAATGTTTTTTGTTACTCTTGTAAGTATGTGATTGCCTAGAGAACTTTAATTCTTTCATTAGTTTTAGAAATTTGAGTTTAATCGAATCTAGTTGAAACAATTCAAGTTTTCATATATCTTTTTTTTTAAAAATTGACTTTTTAATTTATATATATATTATACTGTTATTAAAAAACTAAAATATTCATAAGTTTTTTTTTTCTTTAACTATTAATCAGAGATTGATTAGAAAGCATGAAAATATGATTTTTTTTAATTTTTTTTTTGAAAAAATGGTGAGAGATAAAGTAGGAGAGAGTGTTTAATATGGTAATAACAGATATAGGAGAAAGAATTTAATACATAATATTAAATATAATGATTTAGGAGAGAGAATATATATTTTTAATAATTTAATTAGTTTGGAATGTCTTTAATTTTTTTTTTGTCCTTTTTAGTAATTTTAATTTAGGTTAAAATTGTCATTAATAAAAAAAATTAAATTGGAGTGTGAATAGATAATTTGTGGATTGTAAGGAGAAGCTCTCTTATTATTATTATTATTATTATTTTCTTATCCTTATTTTGATATTTTTATGTTATTGTAATTTTTAATATTAATATTTTTTATTTTAATACTATGTTTCGGTTTTTATTTTATTACTAATGTAATAAGAGATTTTTTTTTATAACATAATATTTTTTTAGAGAAAATTATAACAAAATAATAAAATGAAAATGAGGAAAACATAATAAAAAATTATTAATTAATATTGAATATTGGACTCATTATAAAGATTTAGATGAGACATTTCTAATGGTATAATTTTTATGTTAATAAAATTTATAAATTAAAATTTATTATATATTAATTGAATTTAATGAAAAAGGTAAAATGATATAAATGGAAAAAAAAAATGTTGAAAAGTAAATTTAGAGTATGAGATTTGATACTCTAAATTTAAAGGGTCGTTTTTTATTTTATCTGAAGACTGAACAGTCCTGAATTGAAATTTGAACTTGAATGACTTGTTTGTTTTTTGTTTATTCACATCTGAATGTATTGTCAACACGTTTATTTTTTAAAAATAAAATTGTCTGAAAATAAGTAATTTTACATTTATATCCATGTAAAACGATTATAAATATAATATAGAATTAAAACAATCCAAAAATAATAATTATATAGAACACATATGATCATGTTCTTCTTATTCAATTACAAATAAACTTCATTTATACTAAGAAAAGAAAAGGGTGTTTTTTTTTTTTTTTTTAGGGGCAGTAGGAAACTCACACAAAACACTATAAAAATAATATTATATAAATACATCACCATAATATCATAATAAAGTATTGATATTAAACATCAATATGAGAAATGATTAGGGTTTTTTTTTTAAGCTATTTAAAATAATTAATATATTAAAATAAATATTTTTATACCATATATAATTATGATGAAATTGAAAATATGTTATATATGAGGATAATATCGGAAGAAAATATTTTAGACTGTATTTAATGCAATTCAGTGATTTGCAATTAAGTGAAAAGTCAGGATTTTTTACGTTTTATTTAAGTTGTTTTTTGGTATTTTAAAGTTGTTTGACCACTTAAAAAAAAAATACTTAATAATTATGATTCAGACTCATTAAATTTTAAGTGGAAAAAACAAACGACCCCTAAGGGAAACATAATTTTGGAGTATGATGGAGCAACCCATACTTAAAAAATTTCTTGGAGACATGAATTTAGAGTATGGTGGAAGATGCTCTAATTGAGGCTAATTTTTATGGCTATTCATGGATTTGATCTAGTTTTAAAATGTTACCAAATAGCTCCTAATATTTCTGAGGATCCCCTTAGAATATTCCCAAAATCTGAATGTTACCTTAGGTTCCGTCCTGTAAGCGTTTTTCGGTTGCTGTCTTTCGAAAATAAAAACAAAAATGAAAACAGTGTTTTTTGTTTCAATTTCGAAATCCAAAAACACGTCTGATAACATATATCGAAAGCTGTATTCTGAAAATAAAAACATAAAAAAACATGTGTGGTAGATGTACCGAAAAATTTCAAAATTTGACAAAAAGCTCACCTTTTTTTTTTTTTTTTAACAATCAATTGTGCCTTTTTACATACATTAAAGCAATGGAGCTCAGAATCTGCAAAATATTTAACCAAACACCACAAGCAAACCAGAGACATCTTTTTAATTCACAATTTTTCAACTAAAATTGCCAAACTTCTAATTCATCATATGCAAACAAGAGCAACTACAAGAGCAACTAAAAGTACATCAAGAGGCTGAACCATTCATCCGAGGAAGCACATGTTCAACGGATTACATATATTTCAATATACTGAGCATATTGTCTTTTAAATGTGACCAGATTTTTTAATTGGTTCGAAGGCTGAGATCTGGGTTTTGTGGGGTTGGTTTCTACGATTGAGATCGGGGTTTTGTGGGGTTGGTTTCTTCATTTGTGGAGGGGTTATGGTGTAGAGACAAAGAAGAGAGAAGAGAAGAGAGAAGAAGAAGAAGAAGAAGAAGAACTGACCTGAGTTAATGAAGGAGAGAAGAATGATTTTTAAACAAAAAAGTCTGTGTTTTTTTTTTTTTTTTTTAATTTGAAGAAGAAAGAAGAAAAAATGAAGAAGGAAGAAGAAGGAGAGTGGAGAAGAAGGAGATAAGGTCTGGTACTCTGGTGGATGAAAAAAAAGAAAAAAATAATATTGTTAATGATATGGAACCCACTTATTTAATGATATGAGACCCACTTCATATGGAAAACAAAAATAAACTCAAGGAAAACAAGTTTTTTTTTTTTTTTTTTTTTTTTTTTTTTTTTCACTTTTAATACTGTTTTTCATTTTGTTTTTATATTTAAAAAAAAAAAAAAACGGTTACCGAATACGAATTCAAAATTATTTTTGAAAAACAAAAATGAAAACAGGTATTCAAAATTACCTGAAGGACAGGCCCTTATAGTTTTCGCGCATGTGATAACTGATAAGTACAAATTCATTGTATTGAATATTGATGAATGATGACTTGATGACTTGATGTCTCTATCGTATTCTCCAAATCTCCAGACTTGTCTTATTGTCTTGTCTGTTGCTAATCAATGCCCCGTTTATTTCCCAAGTCCTAAATTGAATTACAACAAACATAATTCAGAATTTTAGAGCCATTGGATTTCAATCCAGTGATTTATAAGAGCCATTGGATTTCAATCATAAAAAACTTGAAATATTGAAAATTTGGATAAGTTTTGCTTTTAACTATATTACCAATCATGTGTTAGTTTGTAACTGATAACATGTTCAGAGTCCACTAGCTGCCAAACCCTAGTAGGCAATTCAAATCCTCTGCATTTGCAATATCGGCCACCCAATTCTGTAAAGTATAAACAAACAAACGTCTTCACTTGCTTCTCTTTCTCATCTGGGTTTTCTTTCAGTTTCTGCTTTGCTGTTATTTTGTGGGTGTTATGGCTGAGAAAGACACAGAAGAGAGCAAACAAGAGTTTTTCTTGAAAATGATGATGATGAAGACATAGAAGTCAACAAGTTCAATGATACTACTAGTGATGAAGAAGAAGAAGACATCGCTAATGGTGAGGCAGGTAGAGGGTCTTGTTCTCCTGGTGGTACTTTCACTTCTCACCAATGGCCACAGAGTTATAGGTAACTTCCATTTTTTTTTTTTTATCTTACAATTTTCCCATTTCATTTTTCAGATACTGTTCAAAATTTACTGTCTATGAAATTAAATCAATTAATTTACGAGGATTTCTAACTAATAATCGACATCAAAATTGGTTCGATTATAAATATATAAAATGGGTGGTTGGTTTGTCCAATTCGGGGTTGAGTGAAATATAACCACATATTTTAATAAATAAAAGTAAAATTATAAAATTCACCTATGTTTTATATTTAGTGTGGATTTTATAACTTTTACTAATTACTTTATTCTTTTTATAGTTTATTTGTTTGATGTGTTAAGGTTTCAAAAAGCATAGATGATGTTAAACATGCCTTTAATTAGTATGTATATATAATTACTATTTTTTGTTATAATTTTTTTATTTAAATATTTTTTATAATATAATACAAAAAAATGATTTTTGAGTTTAAATCTAAATCGATAAATCTATCCAAACCAACCCGACTTTTTTTTGGTTTGGTTTGGGTTGAAATATAGCTAAACCGATCCATTTTGGTTTGGTTTGATATTGAGCTTCAGTCCAAACGAAACCGAATCAAATCTTATTTAGTAATTATGTTCTGTACCCGGCAGAAGTGCACTGTCAGGTGAAAATTCAATTTTTGAACAATGTTTAGGGGGTTCAAGTGGTTCAAATGTCCCATGAATTGGTTCTTGGAAAACTTTCTTATGTGATTTCGCCCTGCTTTAAGTGGCTATGCATTGATGTGATTACCTAAGAATTGATCGAAGTGGGCAAATACTCAAATTAATGAGTATCCCTACATTGTGCCTCATTTTCATCCCTAGGAATGAGATATTGTTGATTGATGGACAAGTTACACAAGATGGTGTCTTGGCTACAAGTTGTCCACTGTTGATTCTTGATAATATGTAATCATCACCGGCGTATCATTAAAGATATATGTGAAAATATAGATCCATAATGTCACATATTAGGAGATCTACATTCTCATCTTCGACTAAGGTGTTTGCTACAGGGAAAATGTGTTTAGACATAGCAAGTTTCTCTTCTTAGTCAAATAAGTTCACTATTTGTCTATTCAAATGCATCATTTCAACATTTTCTTTTCGGAAACGGAATATTTCAAAATTGATGAGCGTCCAATGACAGTTCTCATTTATACTACCGAATGCATTGAAGTACCCCTTATTTTCATGGCAGGGAGGCAACTGATTCTTACACAATTGCGGCATCACCAAGTTTTGGAATCCTTGGACAGTTAAGCTTTCACAGTCAAACGAGGAATAGCTTAGAGCTAGATGCAAAGTTTCCTTTGCTGTCTGAATATGAAAAGCTTTGTCAAAAGGAAGACTTGGATAAGATCTCGAGAGCTCAATCATCATTGTCAGGGAAAGCTTCGTTTCTCTCAGGAGAATTACCCATTGGTCATGGATGTAGCTTTACTCAAACTGTCTTTAATGGTAAACCATGTCATTGTAAAAGTCTCTCTTATTACTATTTCTGAAATCTTTCATATGTCCTGATAATTATTACTAAAAGTCGCAATGACTGTTTCAAGTTTCTACTGTTGTAGCTGTTGTTGGTGATCAGGTGTTTTGTGCTTTTGTTGGCGTGGTTAGTTTGACTTTGTAGGCTTGTTTCGGCCTCTTCAATAATATTTTGCTGTTCAATAAAAAAAAGTTTCTAATACTTGCCATGTTCATTGTGATTGATGAAAATGTGAGATAAATATATAAATAGCTGTCTATTTATCTCGTCTATTTTTTTGATAGAGATACTTAAATTTTCTGATATATGTGTATCAGATAAGGAAGAGAAAATGAAGGTCAACTTAATTCTAAAATTTTTTTCGAAAATTGTACGATTTATATTTTTTTCCTGTAGTTTTCTTTGGGACCATTTTGACATGTTACATCATTTATGGACAGGAATCAATGTACTGGCTGGAGTTGGGATTCTTTCCACACCTTATGCAGTGAAAGAAGCAGGCTGGGCAAGTATCTTAGTACTACTATTTTTCGCGGTTGTCTGTTGTTACACAGCCTCTCTCATGAGATACTGCTTCGAGAGCAAAGAAGGCATTGTAACATACCCAGATATAGGTGAAGCTGCCTTTGGCAAATATGGACGCCTTTTCTTATCAGTAAGTCAATAACCTCAAATGGCTTTCGTTTCTGCCAGCAAAATGAGAATTTAGCAGGATATCATTATTCCATCTCTTGTTTAGTTACCCGTATACCCAATAGTTTAAACTTGTAAGTAAAAGCTTAAACAATAGTATTTAAACACTCTAAACACTCTCTTATGTGCAAAACTAATGGACCTGTCATATGGGTCAAGCCCCAATACATAAGCTGAACAAATGCCCCTAACAAATAACAACTACAAATATAATCACACGAGGTAGTCAAACCCAAGGTCTCCTAACAATATTGATTCTGATATCATATTAGATTATCGATACACTTAAAAGTTTAAACTTGTAGGTAAAGAGCCAAACAACAATATATAATATAAGCACGTTTACATCATCATGGTTTAGTCGCTAATTAGATGTTTACATCCATCATCATGTTTACTTTTTTCATGGATCAGTGGTTTTGTATTCAACATTCTTACACAAGTGGTTTTGGTTCTTGGTGCAGCTCTTTCTTTACTTGGAATTATATGTAAGTGAAGCTCTGAGTTAAAATTTTGCATTTTTTGTTTTTCATCCATATGCTAATAGTCTTCAAGTAGGTTTCTAAGATAACTTTTACCGATCTGCAGTCATATTGCGTGGAATTCATTATTTTGGAAGGGGATAATCTTACCATGTTATTCCCTAGAGCATCCTTGGATTGGCCCGGTTTTCAGCTGGACTCTGTGCACCTTTTTGGAATTTTAACTGCCCTCATTGTTCTACCTACAGTTTGGTTGAAGGATCTTCGTATGATCTCATACCTTTCAGGTGTGTCTAAATTGTTAGTCAAGTACCTATATGGTATTCAGTTTTGAAAAATATGGATCACATTCATTTTCTTGTTATTGTTTTTGCAGCTGGCGGGGTTGTTGCTACAATTGTGATAGTACTTTGTGTGGTTTTCCTTGGCACAACAGAAGGCATTGGTTTCCATCAAACTGGTCAAGTGGTAAACTGGAGTGGCCTTCCTTTTGCCATTGGTGTTTATGGATTTTGCTATTCTGGGCACACCGTGTTTCCAAATATCTACCACTCAATGGCTGATAAAACAAAATTCACCAAGGCATTGATAATAAGGTAAAAAGAAAAAACATATCTTTTTGGTTTTAGGCCATTAATTATACATGCCCTTCTTATAATTTCCTGGCATATGATGTGTTCTGCAGTTTTACTTTGTGCGTGCTGTTATATGGGGGTGTTGCAGTAATGGGATTTCTTATGTTTGGTCAAGGTACCTTGTCCCAGATAACTTTGAATATGCCAAAACACGCCTTTGCTTCACAAGTAGCAATATGGACAACAGTAAGTATGCAAAGGACTCTCAACAGTAAGGCATTTGTGTGTGAACATGGATTAATAAATATAAAGTTGTTTCTAAGCTTGTTTGTTTCCTTATTTTCAGGTTATCAACCCATTCACTAAATATCCTTTATCAAATTACCATGATTGATGAAAGTGCGTTGGAGCAAAAAGTTTGATCGTTTTCTATAATTTTTTGTGTTTTTTTTTTTCCTTAACATTGAACAAATATGCGCTCTTGATGAACCCATTAGCCAAGAGTATAGAAGAGCTACTGCCCATTGGAATTTCAAGTAGTTACTGGTGTTACATTCTTCTGAGAACGGCACTCGTTTTTTCCTCCGTTTGTGTTGCGTTTCTTCTTCCTTTCTTCGGTAAATTTCTGAACTTGGTTTTAGAATAAATACTTTTCCTATTCGTTCATCTCTTATTTGTTGAAGAGCTTATTGAATCAAAATGTCATCAGCAAAATAGGCAAATTGTTACTGTAATAGACCTACAATTGTTTTGGTTTGTAACATTTGTTGCTATAATTGAGCTGATGACTTGCGAATGTTCTTATTATTATTGAATCACTTCACCTGCATCTTGTACTTGTGAGATTCAATAGACTCAAATGTTGTTGATTGATTACAGGTCTTATGATGGCATTAATTGGTTCTTTCCTCAGTATACTTGTGGTAAGCATAAACCTCTGGTCATATTCATTCACGAGTAGTCCATGAACGGAAAATTTATGTATGGATGCTTAATTTGTAAATGATTTATGTGGCTCTTACTCAGGCAGTTGTAATACCGGCGTTATGTTACATAAAAATCATGGGGAACAAAGCTTCTAGGACACAGGTATGTTAACTTGAATTTACTTCATCTTGCAAGAGTTTTTCAAATAACGAAAACAGAAGTAAATATTCACATGAAGAAAATCTGATATCAAGTTCTTGCTAAACAAGCAATGACATGAAATTTCTCAGAAAGTCTTTGCTTAACCTTTTTAGGCAGCTTATGAGTTTGTTTCATCTGCACCTTTGCGTTTTCCATGCTCGTTACTGACGCTAGCATTTTCACTTATCAGATTGTTCTGAGTAGCGTAGTTGTTGCACTTGGGGTCGTTACTGCAATCCTGGGAACATACTCTTCGGTATCAAAGATCGTTAAGAATTACTGAAACATTACAAGAGTAGAAAATATAATCATTTGATTTTGTACCATTTGAATTATATTGTTTACATTGATTATTACTTATTAGTGGCAGTGCTATGGATTGTATAAGGAATGGAATTCATTAATTTTTCAACCTAAAAGCATATATATAGAATTATTGTAAAATGTAAGAGAATTTGATTACTTATTCTATTCGTTGAGAAAATCATTAGTGACATAGTCTCATTGACAGGTGGTGATACCGTCCGATAGAAGTATAGCTTTTTTAAGTTTTAAAATATATTTTGATGTTTTCAATAAAAATGCTACACTTTTATTGGACGGTAATGAGACCGTCTTTGTAATGTTTGTGCATTGCTAATCAGTGAAGTTTGGTATCTTAGAGGGGCTCCACAATTTCATTTTTTTCATTTTTTTCTTTTTTTGGAAGGGGCCCAATATTTTCTGTTAGACCTTGTAAAATAAAATTTATAATGATTTGAATTTGTTTCCATGAACTTGGGGAGTGTTTTGTATCGGTTTTAAAATTGTTTTCTTTCTTTTTTCCGAAAAAAAAATGCAAACGTGTTTGATTGTGTTTGTTAAATGTAGTTACAAAAGTTGAAAACAATACAAATGCTTTTATTATTTTTTTAAATGAGTAAAATATTTGTTTGGGGTGAAAAGTTGGCTTCTTCTTTTTTTATTAAAAAAAAATAAATTTGTTTTTCATTTTTAGATTTTTATTGGTATGATCTTTCGTATCATAAAATAATAAATGAAATGTTAAATTCAAGGCTCACAACCCGTCTTTGAAAATAGAAAACAAGAGCAAACTTGTAAGGTTGATGGTTTAAAACATTCAATAAAGAAAAATGTAACATGCTGGTTTTGCAAAAAGAATGTTATGAAAATAAATTTACTCCAATGAGATGTATGCATTGATCTATTTTGTTTTCAACAAAATCAAGCTTCCTTCCAAAACAAAAAAACAAAAAAACTTTGTCACTACTAACCCGTCAAATTCCAATTATCATTCTCTTGAAGGTTGTTTTAGCCCATAAATAGACCTTTTCAATTTTTAGACTAGATACTCTTTACCATTTTCAATGAAACCTTTTGATTGTTTCATAATTCATACACATTTCGTCGAGTAATTCTCCATTTAAAAAAAAAAAAAAACAATTTTCACATTCATTTAATAAAACTTAACATCAAAAAGTGCTACTATTGTCATAATAATCTCCAATGCAATTACACATTTTTTAGTGTTATCAACGGTAAATAAACATTTCTCTTTTGAATATGGATCCATTCCGGTAAAAATATATAAATACACATTCTCATCTCTAATATAATTATCTAAAAAAAAAGTATGTATCAACTTTTTGATTAATCACCACAAAATATTTGTCTCACTTTCTCTCCTTTTTTACGGTGAGAAATCCTAGTCAGTGTTTATCGAAGAGTTTAACTCATGTTCATGTTCTCTAAATAAATAAATAAATATATATATATATATTGTGCCACATAAACTCCATATTTAGATTAGAAACTTGCATTTTTAGAGTTTTTTTTTTTTTTTTTACCTTATTATTTATCCGTCATATCATAGAGTTTTTTTTTATTTTTTTTATTTTTTTATTTTTTATTTATTTTTATTTATTTTTTATTTATCAAAATGCATGGTATCGTTGAAGATGCTCTAAGTTCTAAAAGTTACGGACATCCTTCCCTAAAGAGAAATATTTTCATATACATTAACTATCGAAACCAATGATTATGAGCCACGTGTTTGTTATTGAAATTAAAGTAGATGTCTACATTCATATAATCCACAAATTGCAAACTCTTCATGGCACTACCATCTCGGCTAAGGCTTAACTTCCAAATTTAATGATCCAATTTATGATAATTAGATCCGTGACTTGTGAAGACTTTAACCATTATTTTACTTAAATTTTATGCAATTGATTTTTTATTTATTTAAATTATTTCATAATAATAATGCAAAACAATTTGTTAGAAATGGAAGTGATTAAAAAAGAAGAGGAGGAGAGGAGTGAGTGTAGTGTAGAAAAACAAGGAAAATTGGTTGGTTTTGAGAGAAGCGATAAAAACAAGGGGCTCCTCTCAATCTTCTTTTTTGTTTTTTTTTTTATTTTTAATGTTTTTTTAATTAACGCAGAGAGAAGAGAAGAGAAGAGAAGAGAGAGAGAGAGAGAGAGAGAGAGGTGAGTCACAGAGTCTGACTCGTTCGTTGGAATCAGAGATCGGAAAGGAAGGATGCTTTAGCGATTGGTAGGAGCTTCAGTTTTTGAAGAAATGTCTGAATTGGTGGCTCGCACCGGTCGCCATCAACAGCGTTATGAGGCTGGTAGCCGACTCGTCGCCGGGTCTGTCTGTTTCTCTTAACGCATTGCTCTCTACGATGCTTTTTTATTTTTTTTATTTTTTTTAATTGGAAATAGTTTTGTTGTGAATTGACAGGTGTATTCCTTATAAGTATACAACAAGTTGTGTTGATGATGATGATGATGATGTTGATGTTGATGGCTCTCCTAAAAAGGTCGTTCAAGTACTCATGATCAGCTCTACTGGCGGACCTGGTCTTCTTTTTCCAAAGGTAACCAAAGTACCAAACCTTTCTTTTTATATTACTTTTTTTTTAACCTTATCCTTTCGTTTTTGATTCCCTTGTATTACAAAGTACAAAGGCATTATATGGCTTCTGGGTTACTTTTAGTTTAAACAATTGCTAACTATTTTCAGTTAGGGAAATGACCATCTGTAGATTAAGGTTGTGATTTCTTTTCCTCTTCAAAAAAATAGTTTTATATGTGGGTGTTTTGGAGGCACATTCCTTATCACTTGTGGATCTGAACCGAAATTGTCTTTGAGACTTATACGTACATTGCCCTAAAAGACAAGCTTTTCCCACTATTACAAAAGCTTTGTTGTGTACAATCACTGCAAGAATTCATTAGAGAAATGTCCCCAAACTTTTCTAGCTTTGAAGGGAATAAATTATGTGGTAGTCTAGCTGGTCTCTCTCTGCCTGTGCAAGTATTCAGAATTGAACAAAAATTAGAGTTCCATATATCATTAACAAAAATTAGATTTTGCTATGATTGTAATTACCCTCCCTGAAATGCCAAACAACTTGTTCTATAAAGCTGTATCAGCTAGGATTCAGCCTAATAGGTTCTATTTTCACAATGAGACTGACGATGTCATTGATGAAGCATCAATTAGATACAAATTGCTGCACAAGATTTGGAGCAAAGGAAATTGGTCTTTGGATGTGAAGAGTTAAGGGGTGAGGTTGTGAACATAAAAACCCGCTTTTGAACTTTCTAAAATTTTCTTGTTATGGAAGGGAGCCAAATGTGAGAGAATCAACTCCAAATAAAAAAAATTTTAAAAAAATAATAATCTGTTATTGGTATCATTCATGAAACGTGCCTTCCAATTGTGAATCCGGACTATGTCAAATTGTTCAGCGCATCATCTACCGTGTCATTTAGTACACATTTCACATGTATGATTCATATTTAAAATCTCATTCAGTAATTATTTTTATCATCTTATTGAAAGGATATATTACTTAAATACAATGATATATATATATATATATATTATTGTACCATATTAATTTAAGAGTTAAGGAGTTTGGGCTACGAGTTACATGGAATAGTCATTGTATAGTCATTGTATCTCAACATGTTTGTTGGAAATTTTGAATATGGTCTTCATACGATTAACATCCGTGTTCTTTTTGGATAATATGTTGATATGTCAGTAGACGTTACTGACTCTTACATGCTAGCTGCAATTTGTATAATATTTAAATCTTGTAAGGACTAAAAAAGTATAAAACTAATGAATTACCTCAAACTCAATTAAAAGAGATTGGAATTATACATTTATACTTATAATCATGAGGTTGTTGTATGCCTGATCTTAGGGTGGCTGGGAGAATGATGAAACTGTTGAGGAAGCAGCCTTACGTGAAGCTCTAGAAGAGGCTGGAGTTCGAGGGGATATAATGGTAAGAATAAATTGCCTTTTTTATTCATTGGTTCTGTATGTGGTCATTTCTTAACTCTGTATTCTAGAATTTTAGATTGTAAAGTTAGTTATCTTTGTTTAATGTTTTGACCCTACTATTTGGTGGTGAGCTCATAGTTCACTGGAATGAACTAGAATAGGATGGCACGATCGTTCTCAGTTTACTTCCTACATCATGAATGTGAAGCACATTTAATGGGATTACAAATAATAATAATAATAATAATAATAATAATAATAATAATAATAATAAGCTCATTTGACCATTATTTCTGGCAACTAATGATCATAATGTAGTGTTTATGGGGCATATGATTTGGGAATCTCCAAATTAAAGAATAGAGTATGAATAAATTAGTACAAGCTTAAAGCATAACAGTCACTGTGACAATGTGAGGAGATTACATATTCTTCAAACTATCAAAGAATTCATGAACATTGGTATTTGAATGAGATCAGTTTGAAGCAGAGCTCTATTAGTTTTCGTTCATATTTTGGCACATTTTTATTTGAAATGTTTGCTCATGTTATGGCATATACTTTTAGGGTGTAGATATTGCCACCCATAAAACTGACTTCCGCACCCAATTTTTTAAAAATCTTATATTACAACTATACCCCAATAGAAATGTATTAATTAGGACAAAACAAATTAATTTTAAAAAATTAAAATTACTCTTTAGATTAGATGTCTCACAACAAATATTAAACACACAAAACGAAATTAAAACCACATAGAGAGCATAGAACCAGGTATGTTTCTTCTATTGTTATTTCTTAATTGGCAATGAATGACAAGGATAAATAATAATTGAAAAACCAAAGTAGCAAGTAAAATCCTCAAATACATAAAAGATATAAATCATTCATATCCTTCACATTTTTTTTCCGTGGCTGATGATGAGAAAGAAGCCACACCCACATTAGAGACAAACCAGTTGAGGATGTTAGAATACTCAATTCATGAGAATTTAGACAAGAATTCAGGGTTAGGGTTTTAATTTAATTATACAACTCTAACTCTAATAAGGAAATAAATAAATTTTATTTTAGAGTTAGGATTTTCATATAGCATTGGGTGCTTATACTGATATATAGATTTTAAAATTAAATTGTGGATGTACTTGCTATTGTGTGTAAGAATTAATTTTAGAGGTGGCAATGTCAGCACCCATACTTTTATTATTGTTTACTTGTTTGTACATTAGTATGGCTTCTGTCTGCCTAGCATAGCATCAGAAACATTGATAAGATTATGCTTACTGTATTTAATCTAAATGATATTTATGAGCAAAACAACTCATCAACCCCACCTGTCAAATAAAGATATCCGTATGTAGAGTTTGCATTAGATGTCATAAAAGCATTATGGGACATTTGATATTATTAGCGCACCATTTGAAATATGCTTTCTGAAACATACTCCATTATGCTTTACTGCTTGCTGTATAGTTGGGGACAGCATTGAAGCTACGGTGCAGTAGAAGAATCCTTTGGTTGGGAGATATCCTTGAGAGTAGGGTCACAGAGTTGGGTTGGGGTGGGAGGAACGTTTCAGTCTCTTCAAGGTTTTGTCAATGCTGAGTCGAAAATTTATAGTGATTACCCCTAGCCTCTGATAAAAAATCTACAGTGATGATTGTTCAACTTGCTAGGCATCACTATCAAATATTT
The DNA here is from genome assembly GCA_954870605.1 of Acer campestre. Taxonomy (NCBI): domain Eukaryota; kingdom Viridiplantae; phylum Streptophyta; class Magnoliopsida; order Sapindales; family Sapindaceae; genus Acer; species Acer campestre. The sequence goes on along the minus strand of OX940799.1, from coordinate 19,564,684 downwards.
AGAAATGATTTTGTTCAGTCCAAGACTATATATCCAGCCATGATTTTGGTCAGTTCAAGACTATAAAAGATGGGTCATGTTAGCATGTCCCCTTAGGGCACACAATAAGAACCCAAAACTTAAATAAACAATTTATATTTATTCTTTCAGTACATCAATGTACAACTTCTTTTGTTTTGGAAGAATAAATATAACTCTTATATTCATGTTTTCAATCCTTAACATATTCCCTTAGGGCATTACATTTTTTATACAAGATAAGCGCCTATTATGGCCATCTTTCAGATTACTTTGGAAAACAGTATAATGGGCTGAAGGCTACAAGATACAAGCTATGCTTACAGATAATCTCATTTTCTTCTATTTTTATAAAGACCAATGTACTTAGAAATTCTTAAAATTTTATGTACTACTTACTCGTTACAATTGGCAGATGTAAGCTGTTCAAGCTGTGGATTCCAGTGTCCAGTTTTCATACCTATGTGTGGAGCTTGTTAGAATTTATCATAACTCTCTGTTGTACATTCAATTTTCCTTCACGCTTATAGAAAGAAATCTTATTTATGTGCAGTGTAGTCCCATTCCCATCTTATGTTATTTTTACTTGGTATGGACTTTTAGAAATGCAGTTCCTTTCGTTTCAGTTTTGTATCCATCTTTTTCCGTTTTCCTTGCTTTTGGTGCCAATCTTTTACATACCTAATCTGTTTATTGAAGTTCACTTAACTTTAAGTGAATAGAAATATATATATATATACCAGTGGTACTTATATTGAAGAACAAGGAAACGAGTTGCGTAAGTTGCAATGGCTTTATAACTCATGACTTTAATTGGGGGAAAATATTTGTTTTGTCAATCCACTCTGTAGCCATATTTGCTCGTGGAAGATAGACATACACTAGATTTGTTTTCACAGTTCACAGGGTCTCTGTGTGTATAAGTTGAAATAGAACAAATGGAATGTTTGTTACTATATGCTGATAATGCTTCTCATTTTAATATGTTTTGTCAGTTATATTAGATGGACACAAAGTGAGGGAAGCTTGTTGGTAATTGTCTGAACAAATTTCTATGCTACATTGGGATTTTGTTCCTGGATTCTTGTGCTTCTTGGAAATTGATTAAAAATTAAAAGGCTGCTTATGTTTCAACTATTCTAATTGCTGAAAGACAAGAAGCTCTAAGGACTTGCTGAATATTGTCCGTTTTGACAGCCTTGATAATGGAAACATTGTTTTTTTGTTATTGATTCTTTGATGTCTCACTTTTTTTTTTTTTTTTTCAAACCATGCTGCTTGATTGCTTTGCATACACTGTTATTTAAAAACTTGCTGTCCTGTGTTTCAGCAATTTATTGGGTACTACCACTTTAAAAGCAAAACCCTTAAAGATGAGTTTAGTCCAGAAGGTTTGTGTAAAGCTGCCATGTATGCTTTGCTCGTCAAGGAGGAGCTCGACTCTTGGCCAGAACAGAGCACACGGCAAAGAAGTTGGCTAACCATCCCTGAAGCTGTAGAGAGTTGCCGGCATCCATGGATGCGAGAGGCTCTTGAGGAAGGCTTCTTGAAATGGCATGCAGATCACATGATAACAACCTCAGAGTCAGAGGAGAATCGTACAGGTCACCTCATGCAACCCAGGAATGGATTTGATTGATTTTTGGTTGCTTACAAGAAGGGACTAATCTAAAGATGATTTTAGTGCCATTCCTTTTTTTCTTTTCTTTTTTCATTTTGTCTTTTTTCAATGACAGGTATTGATGGTAAGAGGATCTTAGAAATGTTTATGATCTTTTAGGCGTTCGTTCTCGTGTTGTTTATTGGAAATTTCTTAATTTTCTTCTCCGTTACAGTTTAACATTTTCTGATCATGCTTTCTCCAATGTACACTGACTTCTAATCTTGGGTAAATTCACAGTAAAGGGAAAAGGAAAAAAAAAAAAAAAAAGAGAAAAAAATGTAAGATAAATATGCCTTTTATTCAATATGGTTGGATTAGCACATAATTTATCAGGTTTTGGCAGTTGGAAATATTGAGATGATTGTTTTGTGGTATATGTAACTTTGCAAGTTGTTTTCATTTGTAGGCATCTAATTGGTTAGTGTATTTGCAGAAAAATTGAAATCACATTATGTACTATTTTGTGGTCGAAATGTAAATGAGGTTCTTTTGTCCTTTTATTGTTGAATCGCTTTCTTCTGAATATATGATTCTCAATCTCAGTTTATGAGAATCCTGGTGAAAATGGAGATAAGACAGATGCATTTAGATCTTTTCAAACGAATATATAACTACTTATTTTCCCAAAAATTAGGATTTTGAACCAAGTCAGTGGGATGATTTGAGTCAAATTTAGAGCCTTTGTTTGAGATTTTACTGCCTGTTTGTTACTACATGTAGATTTTTCGTCAACATTACTACCTGTAAGAGTACGTTTGGGAGAGCTTTTCAAGTAAATCTTTTTACAGAAGATCTTTTAGAAGTAGATCTTTTAGAGGTAGAGTTTTTAAATAAAAGTCGTTGGTCGTTTGATTGTCAATTAAAAAAAGAGATTTTTTAATGATAGAATTACCAAAATACTCTAGCAAATATTAAATTATAGGGTTATATTGGAAGTTTTAGTTATTAAAAAAACTTCAAAATATCACTTGGAAAAACTTTAAATTTGGACTTCTCCAAGTAAATGTAAAACATCTTTTTTAATCATCTAAAAGCTACTGAGTGAACTAAACGATATAAAATGAATTGAAAAGAGTTTTTTCAATTAAAAAAACTCTTTTAGCCGGTAGACAAATTCTTACGAACCGACACTGAAATGTGACAACATAACAAATCAGTTGTTAACTTTCCCAATGAAACTAGCTAATAATAAAGCTTGGCAGATTTTCTATGGTTTTGTGCTTTCCACATCGGCTACTTGAAAGAAGCCGCTATAGTTTTAATAAACTAGTCCAGCATTATTTTAACCGAGCTGTGATGAAATTGTGTCTTCTGGTGGAAAGAGTTTCCGCCGTATCTGATATTGAAGATGAATTGAGACAAGTCCGAGCTCTTGAATAATGTAAGTTTCTATTCTATTCTATTTTTTTTTTAAGTCTTTGCATGAAGGCCAAAAGAAGAGGACCGGTGCACATCACCACACTTTTGGAATGTATTGTGCCCATGACACAATGTAAAGAGATTTATATATTTAAAATATTATAATAATTCGGGGTTTGGGAGAGAGTCATATATTACAATAATTTGGGTTTGGGGAAAGGGTTATGATTCGAACCCACAACCCCGTAAAGGGCATGACATACCACTGAACCAATCTCATTTTGTCATGTAAAGGGATATTTGATTTTTTGATTTTTGATTCAAATAAAATATGTATGGTATTTTTATTTTTTTTTAGGGATACAATACAAGTATACAACACACTTGAAAGCAAAAAAAAAAAAAAAAAAAGAAGTTGTTTGGTTAAATTTGTGCACCGGAAAGTTTTGGTAATAAAAAGAGTAAAGACCGACTACCACCCAACGTGGCTTGGTAGTAAAAGACGATGTTCATTCAGTCATATTTTAGAATCGAGAGAGAGAAAAGACTACAAAACCTAAGACTATATACAAAGAGGTCCCTAACAAACTTTCATTTTCTTACTTGATGGAACAAAGCATTTGGTTGTGGAATTTCATCGACAGCTCTGGATAATAAAGATGTAAAAATCTTGACTTAGGCACTGTTGCATATACATTTACTATATAAATTGCAGCTATTGGATATGCAATAGCAGACTTAGCAGTCAAGAGGTCATGTGGTTTGATTTGATTGAAAGAAAATGGGAGAAGTATTTATGTGGATGAGCCTTGTGCAGCTGTGCTTGGGTCAACTTTTAAAGGCTAACCATTTTCTCTATATAAATATATATGAGCTGTGTGAGCAGTAATGAAGTTCAGCAATGGCGGGCTATTTTATAGGGGACCCAATCAAAACAAAACAAAACATTGCTTTCTTTCTTAGGAGGTACCTGTGGGTGCCAAACAAATATATGGAACCCACTCCAACTATATATAATCCAACAAGTTGACACCTTTTAATCTTGCAAGCAAGTGCAGTGTTATTATTATTATTGTTGTTGTTTCTGGGTGGATAGGATTCCTACCAAGTTCTAGTAAATATTAATGGAAGAAGAAACAGACACATCCACACATCCAGTACAAAATAGTACTTGTCCAAATACATGCATACACTTTTTTAATTTATTTAACCTTCTTCTTTTTTTTTTTCCTTTTTCTTTTAAAGAATGATAGACAAAACTTTTAGCTGCCACTTGTTTGTGGTTTTATGGTGTTTTAGTGCTTGTCCCTTAGTTATTATTAGCAGTACCACTCCCCCACAGATTTGTCTCCAACCTATACACCTTTTCATATATATATATATATATAATTTTCTATTATCCGTTCGTCCTGACAATAAATTAAATTTATCAGGACGAAGAATGTGGACCGCTAGATTTACATACTTTGACTCAAAGTGTATACCTCTATCAAATTTTCTCCATAATCCGTGGTCCACATTCTTCGTCTTGATATATTTATTGTCAGGACGAAGAATTTGGACCACTAGATTTACATATTTTGACTCAAAGTGTATACACTTGTCAAAACTTCTCCATAATCTGTGGTCCACATTCTTCGTTCTAATAAAATTTAATTTATTGTCAGGACGAACTGATAATAGAAAGACTATATATATATATATATATATGAATTGATGGGGTGCAATTGCTGGTTTTTGACAAATTTTATAAGCATGGTTCCAAAACCTTAATTAATCATATGCCCAAAACTGCTTAGGGTGAGGGTGAGGGTCGGAGTACATCACCTCTTAGCATAGTTGGTAGTGTTATGACAGTTTTATTATAATAGTTTTTGTAATACTTAAAATAATAATAATAATAATAATAATAATAAATTAAGAGTGAGAGTGAGGGTGAGGAGAGGTGGGGTTTGGTTTATATTTAATATTTATTGTGAAGTTGATGAACTAAGGCAAAGTGTTTGGTAATTGGTAGTGAAGTATATTATAAAGTGAATTACAAAATTACCCAAATACAACTCACATGAGGGTGAGGAGAGGAGGTGTTAGGTTTATATTTATTGAGAGAAGTTGATGAAATAGCTCTATTGAAGTGTACGTTTGGTAGTGATGCATATAAAAGTTGACCTCGTACGTTGAAATAAGTCAACAGAAGAGATATTGCAGGGGCCTAATATAAGGGCATAAATAACATAAGGCACCATTCATCTTCATCAAGTTCAATTCAAGCGGTCAAAAGTGCCAAACGGTCCCTATTAATTAATGCTCTTATTTTCCTGTTATCTATCCATATCTATATATATGTATGTATGTATATGTATAAGCATATGTATATGCATATGTATGTATGTAACAAAAAAACAAAAATAAATAAATAATAATACTATACAAATTGTGTCGGTAAGAGCCAAGAGGAGAAATAATATTGTCTTGAGGAGAAACTACAACCTACTTTATATATATATATATATATATATGAAAAAGTAGATTTTTAGTGTTATGATGTAATCTCCGAATGCATATATGCATGTTGATTATAATTGTGTGGATTTTATTTTGAAGTATTACAACTATTACAATCATCGGGATCTGTTAAGATCAGACAATATATATACCGCATAGTGGGACTTTAACTCCTCACCACCACTGTGAAAGGGAGGTGCACTACCATCTCTACTAAGAGGTCATATGCAATTGTGTAGACATAATTAATTGAAATTTATAATTCGCTAAGTCAAATTTAAATGCTATAAAATTTAACACCTATCTTTCAATAAATTTTGAAAAACCCGAAAGAGAAAAAATATTTAACCATGTGACGACAGTTGATTTATAGCTATGTAGACGATTGAATATTGTTGATAGGATAATCATAAGTCCTTTACACAGTCACCACATTATTTGATGATGAAATAAGTTTCTGGATAAAAACTCTGAACCAAATAAATATTATATACTCTATTAAAAAATGTATTAACTATCCATCTTCTAGAACGTACTATTGTATATTAACATTTATAAAATAACCCATTGTTAGTGTTGCACGTCATCTCTTAGAACATCTCCGATGGATCCCTAAATTAAGTACATTAGCTTAATTAAAAAAGGAATTCCATTTTTACGATTCTAATGGATCCCTTAATAACTCTCTTAATTAATGAGTGACTTTAACCTTCCTTAATTAAGTGGGCTCCATATATATAGAGGAAAAATATAGTTCATAAGTATATAAAATAATAATAAGAAACAAGTGGACTTCACATAAACTAATAATAAAAAATTATAAAATAGTCATTTAAGAGAGTATAATTAGAACACAAACGCTCTTAATGGCCATCTATGACAACATTCACCCTTAAATAAGGGGGTCTTCAAGGGATATCATTGGAGATGCTCTTCGTAAAGTTGGTAGACCCTTGGTTATTAATTAAGGAAGGAGACGCATTTTTACGGCTCCAATAGGTCCCTTAATGACCCCCTTAATGGGACTTTTACAGAGTTTACTCCCTTAATTAATGGGTAACTTTAGCCTCCCTTTATTAAGTGGGCTCCACATATGAAGGAGGAATATAGTTTAGGAAAACATAAATAATAATAATAATAAATAAGTGGACTCCATATGAAATAATTATAATAAATTATAAGGGGGTCATTTAAGGGAATATCATTAGATCACAAATCCCTTAATGGATCCCTACAACAACATCCACTTATAAATATGAGTGGCTCCAAGAGATATCCTTGGAGATGCTTTGACACTTTAAAAAATAAATTTTAAAACCATTGTTTAAGATCCATTCAAATTGGTTGCTAATGAAGTGAAACTTCTCAATCTTGTTAATTTTTTTGGTATATTAAGTTTATCATATATGTCAAAGTCATGCATCATACTTAACATAGCTTAGAATCATTATACTTTAAATTTAGGGTACTCATTTTTCATTTCATTGGTCACATGAACTATATATTTTATGAAAAGAAAATATTTAATAACAAAAAGATATTTGTGTGGTCATAAACATAGTCGTGGTAATCACGCCTCTCAAGTCTCAACAACAAATGTTAAGGTTCAAAATTTAAATTTCATTGCTCAAATAAAAGAAAAAAAAAAACAAAATAATACTTATTCTTTCAAAACATCAATATTGTTTTGTTAAAAAAAATATATATGGGAGAAATTGAAAAACAACCTTTTGGTAATTAATTTCCGATCGAGTTGTATGAAATTCAATACGAGGTTTGAAACCAAATATATAGTTGGTTTTTTGATTTCCGTAATTGTCTAGAGGGATTTTTTGGTGGTCTTTATTAATTTTGGATGGTGAAAGGCATAATATATATATATATATATATATGACTTTCTTTTTCAGCAGGTGGCTAAGCTAACAGCTACGCATAGTTTTCTCTCCGGAGAATAGGGATGGCAATGGATCGGATTGGGTATAGATACCTCAATATCCATCCTGAGATATATATCTCCATCCCTGCATTCTATCCCTATTTCTAAGTGAGCGGGGCAGATTCGGATAATCCGCTAATTAAGATAGAGATATTCATCCGCACTCCGTTTATATCTGTATCTAATGAAAAAACTTTAAATTTGTATAGTTTACAAGAGAAAAATATAATTAACATATGTAATGGTATATTTTATCTTATTTAAAGAGAAACAAATATATCCAATAAAATTCAAATATAAAAGTTAACAATAACTTATATAATTAGAATTAATAATTACATAATATATTTTTATATTTTTAAAATATTTATATTTTTAAAATATTAAAATCTATAATGGATCTGGATGGGGATGGATATCCATAGACGATATCCATCCTCATCCCCGAAAATAAAATGGATATTAGGATGACATCCATCTCTGCTCCGTCCCCGAAATAATAGTATTCATCCTTATTTTAAATGGAGCAAATTCTTACGGATATCCGTATCCGTGGATAATTTTACCATCCCTACCAGAGGAAAAAAACTTTAATGCACCCGGTGCAATGCACCCTAGCCAATGGGTGTGTGCCACGTGGCAGGGAGAACTTATTTGATTGGTTGCTATTGCCACGTGGCACACATCCATTGGCTAGGGTGCATGGAAAATTTTCTCCTACCAGAGAAGATGTAGTTTAGTTTTATCATCAAGGGATATAAATATGTAAAAGTAGCCATTAGCTTAGCCACCTCTGCTGAAAAGAGAGTCATATATATATATATATGTATATATATCAGTCTTTCTATTGTCAGTTCGTCCTGACAATAAACATATCAGTAAGAATTTGCTATATTTTATCCTATTTAAAGAGAAACAAATATATCCAATAAAATTCAAATATAAAAGTTAACAATAACTTACATAATTAGAATTAATAATTACATAATATATTTTTATATTTTTAAAATATTAAAATCTATAATGGATCTGGATGGGGATAGATATCCATAAACGATATCCATCCTCATTCCCGAAAATAAAATGGATATTAGGATGACATCCATCTCTGCTCCGTCCCCGAAATAATAGTATTCATCCTTATTTTAAATTGAGCAAATTCTTACGGATATCCGTATCCGTAGATAATTTTACCATCCCTACCAAAGGAAAAAAACTTTAATGCACCCAGTGCAATGCACCCTAGCCAATGGGTGTGTGCCACGTGCCAGGGAGAACTTATTTGATTGGTTGCTCTTGCCACGTTGCACACATCCATTGGCTAGGGTGCATGGAAAATTTTCTCCTACCAGAGAAGATGTAGTTTAGTTTTATCATCAAGGGATATAAATATGTAAAAGTAGCTATTAGCTTAGCCACCTCTGCTGAAAAGAGAGTCATATATATATATATATCTGTCTTTCTATTGTCAGTTCGTCCTGATAATAAACATATCAGGACGAAGAATGTAGATCATATATTATGGAGAAGTTTTAATAAGTGCATACAATTTGAGTCAAAGTATATAAATCTAGTGGTCCACATTCTTCGTCCTGATATATTTATTGTCATGACGAACTGATAATAGAATATATATATATATATATATGTGTAAACTGGTAGTTAGATATAAACTGATATTTTGAAAGCTGAACAAAAGACAATATGGTGATTAATCCAAAAACATTTTTATCCTGCATTGCAAGTTGGGAACTAAAGCTGTACTAACAAACAAGAAACCAATGAATAAAAGTTATATATTTCTTTAGTTTGTCTGGTTAGAGGTATTAACAAATTAATTAATTAAATCAAATATCTATTGGCATCTGTTATGACATAACTCAGATTGCAATATTTGTCACATAAATCAAACCATGCACTGAATCTGCAGCTCTTACACTTGTATTAACCACATTGTCAACAACCACATACTAGATACATAACACACCAGCTGTGCTTTTCACATGATCACCTCATCTCACAGTCATCACACACACATATATATATTTATAAAAGCAGTAATGTTTTGTGTAATTGTATCTGGGTTTTCTTGAGCTATATATATATACATGCCCTAATAAACATGATTTAATAAGTTGGGTCCCCAGAATAGTTCTTGCAGATTTTAGTATAACTGTTATTTACTATTCAATTTCATCACCTGTAAAAGCGTTTAATTAAGCAAGAATTAGCCTGTTATTTTTATTTTTTATTTTTTAAAGAGTACTTGAAGTATAAAGTGAAGCCTTTCCCAATCACACTCACACCCACACCCACATTAAATCAATCAGAAATCCCACAAGAGGCCGGTAATTACAAAGATTATTGATATTAATTTATTATTACAAAAGTTAAACGAAAGGTTCATATACATATATTATCTATATATATATATAATCATACAATTAATGACCTAGCAGATCGAAGGCTATATAGAGCTAAGGGCGTATATAATAATTAGAACTTACTCATGATGATAGATTTACATTGCATCAAGGGCTTCTTAGAAGTACATCAACCTGATGATGAAGATTCATGAGAACATTCAGAAAACAAAGTTGATGCCAATATCCCAGAAAAGCTGTCTAGACCATGATCAAACGGCTCAAAATAGAAATCACTGCTTTGAGGCTGATGCTGCTGGCCGTGGATCATCATCATGTGGTCGCTAGTAGGACTAGGGTCCACTATAGGGACCTGATCATCATTAACCACAACACTAGTTTTAGCAGCTTCCAGTCGGCGGCCAGCTTGGACCGTTTGATTAGCAGCAGTGGTGGCATCATCAACGGTGTGTTTATAGTTGTTGGTGGGGTCAGCCAATCCAGCATCTCTTCCAGTGAGTTCTTGCACCAAAGCTCTGAACTTGGAAGCACTTGTCTTCACTTTCATAGGGTTCGATATGTAGACTACTTTGATCGGCTTTGTCTTCGTTTTCGACTTTCTGGTTGCTTTTCTGTGGTGCAAACTTGTTACTAGATTTTCCATTTTCAGATTTCAGCTCTCTCTGTATAGATTTATTTAAAGCAGAAATCTTTTTGAGGCTTGACTGGATTCTATTTCTCCAAATGTAGTTGTTTCTTGGAAAAAAAAATAGATGAGAGAGAAATTTATCAAACAAAAATGAAAGCAAATAGCTACCAAAAAGAAACCAGACTATAAACTTTCTACTCTACCCGCCACTTAAGCGCGTTGTAACCACTCTCTCATCTACAGATACTAGATATATTACGCTCTTCTTTTGGGCAAATTGCAATAAGTTTCCTCAACATTTACATAATTACATAAAAAAAAAAAGTCAGTTTAGTTGTAAACTTGTAATTACACATTAGTACCCTTGACTATGTTGACCACCGTTATTTTAACGGTAGCTTTAACAGTCAAAGGGTAAAATAGTTATTTACAAAAATAAATAAAAAGAAAATATCTCAGTCAAAACATGCAAACATCACTCAAATTTGCATTGTAATGTCCAATAAAAAGATGTTTCATCATCAAAATTTTACAGCAATTATATAGACTAAAAAAACCAAAATGAAAAAAAAAATAAAAAAAAATCACACTATCTACATTTCCAATACCATCATCAACCACATCTCCAACTCATCCTTATTTCCAATTCCATTTCATCTCTAACTACATTACTAAAATCTCGTATGTCAATCGAATAAAGTCAAAAGAAAAAAAAAGCATGTTAATTTAAAATTTTGGAAAGAGATTTGGGATTCATGATGGAAGAACAAAAAAGAAAAAGGAAAAATTCATGCATGGCATAAAGATCTCCATTTGAGATCTAGTTTAAATAAGATCTTATTTATCTTTTTAAAATTTATTTATTTTGATTCGTATATTTATTTTCAAATCAACTATTAAATATTATTATATCCATATTAATTATTTAATACAACGATGGTTAAATCATTTGATTTTTAATTATTGGTCAATTAACAATAGGATACTAATATTTAATTACAGTTAATTGGCATTTTCGTGTAATTACATCGAATGTTGAGGAAGGTTATTGTAATTTGCCCTCTTTTTTTTTAATTAAGATAACTTTTGCTCACCCCTTGAAGGGGGTGAGCATTACCCTCCTTCCCAAAATTTAACATGTGTCAAGGAAGGGATATTTTTATCCAAAAACTGTCATATATTTAGACAAAAATACCCTTCCTATATCACATGTCAAATTTTTTTTGCCTTACCCCCTTCAAGGGGGTGAGAAAAATGGATTCTTTTTTATTAAACATTATTTATTTATGCATCGATGATATTCAGTGCATGTAAAGCGCGTGAGTGAGGACAAAATATCACAATAGACGAAGCTATCTGTATGTCGATAATTCTAACACGTGGCTATCGCCAAAAGAATGGACAGATTTCATGACGTCATGGATTGGTTTGGGCATGACGTCATAGTTTCTAAATGGCCCGATCAGCTGTCATTCGGCTCGGCATCCAGCTTGGCCGCCACCGCCTCTCAAGTCTCAACCCTCATCTTTTTCTTACAGGCTACAACTATTTCCAAATTTCCACACCACGTGTGACCTTTTTCCTTTCTGTTTTTTAGGGCAAAAATTAAAATCGTCCTTTAAGTTTAACCTATTACCTGTTTATCCCTCTAGTTCCAGTATTATCTCATTTATTCCAAACATTTACTATTAAATCATTAATCACTCTTATAGTCCTTACCGTCAAGTTCCATAGATTTTAGGGTATAATTATAAATGCGGAGTAAAATTAATAAATATATTTAAATTAAATAATAAAAACTATATAAAAAAAAACATTTTCAATAAAACAATTGGTTTTTTATAATTAAACAACTGTTAATATATCAATTACCTTCCTTTAATATTTTGGATTCAGTATAAAAAATGCAAGTCATTTTGACCAATTTCGTCGAGACTAACATTGATCATTTATAATTTAGAAATTAATGTTGCACATTCTAAATTGGTATCTCAACCTACATTATAATTAAATGAACAAATTACATCCAACCTATTTAAGGTTTAGGGTTTTACATTCATAAACAACTTATTGAAAGTACTCATAAAAACATCTCCTTAAGTTTGACCGTTAAAACTATCATTTAACTATTTAAAAACTGTAAAAAGATAAAAAAAAAAAAAAAATCACATAATTAAAACACCTCCGCGCTAGATGTTGATGAGTGTGGCGATGGAGGTAGGTGTCCCTTTTTATTTTATTTAAAAAAATAGTTTTATTTATTTATTTAGATTATTATTTAATGTCAAAGGGCATTTTTGTATTTTCAAGTAAAATAACATTTGAGCGTACAATTTTAAAAAATCAGAGACTAGTTTGATCACTTTTGTAAAGGTTCTAAACTATTTGGAATTTTTTTTTAAAAAAAAAGTCTAAGAACTATTAGCTAATTATTTCCTTAATGAAATATATAATATAATTTATATGTTAATTTTTCAGCGAGCACTTTTAGATCATAAGTCCAACTCAACCTTTAAGACCGACCCTTAGGGCCCGTATAATGTATGTCCAAGCTTGACCTTGACCTTCAATATGACAGACTGGATCAAACGGGCTTATATGGAAACGATAAAACCCGCTACGGGTACTGGTTGGTCAAACCCTTTGACATTTCTAACCTCGGGTAGGTTGGGTGTAATTTGTTGAAATTTTATTCTACTAATAGATAAATGCACATTAATAATCAAATCATTTTGTTAATGTATGTCATATGATTGTCACCACACTTGGGATACAAAGTTAGAATCTTTCTTTATATTTTGTTAAATTATGCTGACAATCTCATGCAAACTTCATTAGTGTTAGGATCCATTTGGAAGAGCTTCGTCAAGTAGATTATTTAGCAGTAGATCTTTTAGAAGTAGAGTTTCTACAAGTAAAACTTTTAAAAGAAAGTTGATGGTCGTTTGGTTGTCAATTAAAAAATAAAAAAAAAACTTTTTAAAATGATAGAATTACCAAAAGACTAGAAGCCTAGAAGAGTACCATTCTTGTGTGAGAGGATGGGTCGGGTCCAGATGGATTGGCAGGGGTGTTAATTTGGAGTTCCGTTGTTTTTTTTTTTATTTTTTTATTTTTTAATATAGTTATCTTTCAAAAAAAATTGTTTTACAAAAAAAAATTGAAGTAAAACAATTTTTTTTATTATTATTATCTAAACCTCTACCGAGTAATAACCAAACGATTAAAAAAAAAATTAAAAAAAAAAAACTTTTTTAATTAAATAATATCTTTTGACCAACAGATTAAGCTCTTCCGAACATAAACCTCTCTTTTAACCTTTATTAATAATTCTTGATTGTTTTTGAAACTCTGCTAGTTTATCAATATTTAATTCAAAAATTATAATAAGTGAAAACATATATATTTTCCGTAAGACTTTAACAAAAATCGCAAATATATAATAAATTAGTCTGCCGCATACGGCATATGCTTAGTGTTTGTGATTTGTGAATCATAGAATGATCTGCTGACTAACAATTTTGAAAAAAAAAAAAGTAATGTAGGTTGACAAAACACTCTTCAAGTGAATTAATTTCCATAAATTTGACAATGTGAAGATCTCTATTTACAGGTTATTCGTTGTTGATTTGTTGACTATTGCTATTTCCACTATATAATAACTAGAAAGAAAGGTATTCAAAGCACTTGAGAGTTGAGATCGTAATATCCACTCATTTATTCAAAGAGTGAATATATAAAGCTTCTAGGTTGTTCAATAATCATTTTGTATTGTATGAGATGAGATTTACAAATAAAAATTTAACTAGTTATTTTTTTTTTTTTTTATTATTTTTTATTTTTTTTTTAAGCCTATAAAATTGTGGGTCCGGATAACTCTGTAATAAGGGAGACTTTAGCTATTCAAAAGGTTAAGATGTGACTATATTTATATAAACGGTGGAAATTACTAAAAATAACAACATATAATATGAAAATTATGTTTTTAACCAGTTTAATTATTAATAACCATTTTTGTTATAAACAATTCTGTGTATATCCAAAAATTATAAAAATACCCCTACAACTTAGCTTTTTTATAAAAAATAAATTGCGAGAAACTTGAAATTTGGAGAAAAAACGTGAAATATTGACAAAAACATGAAATGTTGTAAAAAAAAAAAAAAAGTGAAATGTTTACATTTTTTCAATCATGAAGTCTAGAGAAAAAACGTGAAATATTTGAAAAAAAAAACTTGAAATGTTGAAAAAAACTTGAAATGATGAAAAAAAAAAAAGGTTGAAAGATCACCATTTAAAAGGTAATATTATTGAAACAACCCCAATAAAATCATGTTTTAAACTTTTTAATAATGTAATATTATCAAAACTCCTCTATCGGAGGGTGGTTTTGGTAATTTTCCCTTCATCATTTAGGGCTGTGCGATGCCTAGGCAAATTCGCCTGGTTCATAAAGCCTAGGTGACTTCGCCTGGTTCGCGAAGTCATGCATCTTCGCATGGTTTGTGTAAATCAGGCAGCGCACCGCCAAGGTTGCATGGGCATAACAGTAACTTAGCCGTTCAACACATGCCCAGTTAACACTATCCAATGAAAGGTTTGATGGGATAAATATGAGAGAAGATATGAGAGAGAGAGAGAGAGAGAAGAGGATAGAGAATTTGGGGACGGTTTTTATATGATGGTATTTAAGTAATTAATATCTTAAAAATATAGTAATTAACAATTTAAATGAAAGTTTAATGTTTTAGAAGGTTATATTTTATTTTATCTCCTTATGATTTTGAATTTGAATGACGCTGGCAGAGCTTTATGGCAAAAAAACGTCGGTGAAATTTAATTGGGTTTGATATTATTATTATTTTGTAAAAAAGGTTTGATATAACTTATAAGCTGCACGAGCATATGTGTTTTGACTTTTTGGAAGATGACAACAAATTTTAAAGACGTGTACCTGACCAGACGGCTATTAAATTATTGTTGTTATAGTGAAAGTACCACCGAGTGTTGGAGGGGGTAGACATTTTTTCTTTCTTTTTTTATTTTTATTTTTTATTTTTTTATTTTTAGCATGGTTACGGTAGACTCACTCATGCTCTTATTAGGATGTGTTCTGTAACATTTTTCAAAGCTGTTTTTATTTTTGTTTTTCGAAAATGAAAATAAAAATTTGAAAACAATGTTTTTGGTTTCAGTTTTAAAATCCAAAAATGTGTCCGGTAGCATATCCTGAAAGCTGTATTCTAAATATAAAAATGTAAAAAACGCATCTAGTAGGTTATTCGAAAAATTTTAAACATCGTAATTTTCCTACACCCATTTAAAATTTTTACAAATCAATTACCAACTACTTTAATTCCATCAGTTATGGTCAAACTCACGTTATTACTTCTTATACCTGATTAAACCCCAAATAAACAATCAAATGCCCAGTTTTTTTATGTTTGCTGCTCTGTTTCTTACATTTCAACATTTTTAAGTCTCGGTACATCTTGAGATCGTGGGTTTGAATCTAACCCCTTTGATAAATCCTAAATTATTATAATATTTTTTAAAAATACATTTCTAAATCTTGTCTATTCGAATCATCAATCATACTCCCTCCCCCAATCATGAAATATTGTAATAGTTAAAAAATATATATATTACCTTTTAAATAATATTTTTCATTTCTATTTTCCATTTTATCAATTTTTATTTAACTTTTAAAATATTAAAATGCATCTGGTAATATTAACTAAAAATATATCGTCAAAAAATATGTATATATATATATATGAAGCAATAATATTATAATGTACTTTCGACATAATTACTGTATTGTAAATATATATATATATATTATATGAAATAGTAATATTATAATATGCATTAGTTGTGATTGTAAATATATTTTTAACATACCGTAAGAGTATAATAAAAAATATATATATTGTACGAATAAAATAAATATTGTATATAGTTATATTAATTTAAATTTAATTTATCAATTAAAAACTATAAGATATATATATATATGCATATATTTCTTATATTTTTAATTAATAAAATCAATTTAAAATTGATCGATGCCTTTTCAGTTTTTTAATTACGATAACAATACACATTTATTAATTTTAAGAAAAGTATTTTTTTTTTTTTTGAAGTTAAAAATATATTTATTAATAAAAAAAAATATAATCCACATATATATAGGGGGAATTGCACAAACATCCCTCAAGATTTAATAAAATTGCACGGATATAACAGTTTTTGCTATATACACATAAACTTACCTTAACATTTGAATATTGTTGCACAAACATCCTCTACTGTTAGATGGATCCATTAGTCAATGGTCAAAGTAGTAAAAAGTCTAAAATATTCTTTATTTTTATTTTAAATAAACTAAAAAAAATTAAAAAAATAAGATAAAAAATATAAAAAAATAATTTAGAAAACATATTTGTATTTTAAATATGAAACCTGGAAAAAAAATCATCTTTACAAATAAAAAATAGTTTTTTAAATAATTTAAAAATAAATTAATTTCAATTTTTAAATTTATTTAAAATCAAGGGGGAATTGCACAAACTAATTTTTTTTAAGATGATTTTTTTTTTTAGGTTTCAGATTTAAGATACATTCATGTTTTCTAAAAGATTTTTTTATATTTTTTTATCTTATTTTTAAATTTTTTAGTTTATTTAAAATAAAGATATAGGGTATTTTAGACTTTTTACACGCATGTTTGACCATTGACTAACAGATCCATCTAACAATAGGGGATATTTGTGCAACAATTTTCAAATGTTGAGGGAAGCTTATGCGTATATGGCCAAAACTGTCATATCTATGCAATTTTATCAAACCTCGTGGGATGTTTGTGTAATTCCCCCATATATATATATATATATGTTTCTCATCAAGGATTCCATATTTTAGTTTCAGTAAAGATTTTAATGAAATCACATCGATTTTTATAAATTTTGATATGAATTTTTGTGTGAATAATAAGTTCAATGAAATATACCTCTAAATAAAATTTGAAAATTTTTCAAGCATTAGAACTATTTATTCCCATTTTTTTTTTTTAATATGAAGGCATCAGAAAAATTCTCAAATTTTATTTATAGATACACTGAACTTATCATCCAAAAAAAAAAAATCAAATCAAAATTCATAAAAATCGATAAGATTTCATCAAAGTCCTTATTAAAATTAAAATAGGGGATCCATTCTAAGAGATTCATTTTTTTTTTTTTTTTTTTTTTGAAAAGGAAAAGCCAAAGGCTACAAAGAAAGCGGGACATCCCCCAGAACCAGACTCTCCACACACAGAGGACAGTCATTAGTCCAAACAGACTCACCCACATAGCTCAAAGCTAATTTAGCCAACCCATGAGCAACCTTATTCAAGGCTCTAGGAGCAAAACAAATGGTCACACCCGGGACATTATCCAACAACTCAATAATATCGTTAACCACCAAACCCAAATCAGAGAATGGAGAATTTCTACTACTAATAGCTTGAACCACCACCAACGCATCAGATTCCACAACCACAGGGACAAAATTCCAACTCACAGCGAGCCTAACTCCCTCCAAAATGGCAAGAGCAGTATGAAAATCATGGTAAAAATTGTCCACCCAATCCTTAATCTCTGAGGTAGGAAGAAGAGTTTTCTGGTGCAAAGCCACATTCCTCCTGTACCAAATTCTCCACCAGGTCACACACAACTTCTCAAAATCAGAAACTCCCATCTGAGAGCTACACGAAATAGCAAAGTCGATAAAAGGAGCAGCATCCAGAAAACGACCATCACTCATCCCAAAGGCATTCCTCACACCTTTCAAAGAATTGCAACGCCAAAGGGCATGAGTGGTGGTCTCCAGCTCTTTACCACAAATCTGACAGAAACCATCCAACAGCAAACCGTGATGCAACAAGTTGCACCGAGTCGGGATCCAATTATTACACGCCTTCCACATAAACATTTTGATTTTTGGCGGAAGACTCAGACGCCAAAAAAACTTCCACCAGGACTCAAAACCGGACAGACCCGAGCAGCCAGGATTCGCAACCGAAGAGGAGGCAAGCCAATAACCACTACGAACAGAGTAATTCCCCGAGCAGTGGTAATGCCACAACAAACTGTCCACCGAGGCCCCAGAGCTAGGCGGAATACTAAGAATGGCGTCCACATCCACCGCAAGAAAAGCCTCCCTAAGGAGCCCCTCATTCCACTCCCCAGAATCCAACTTCAGACAGTCCACTTTGGCATTAACACCCAGAGTCTGCGGAGAAATCGTCTTAAAAGTATATTCACGCGGGATCCAGCGATCCTGATAAACAAAAATAGAGGACCCATTGCCAATTCTCCATCTAGAACCCTTCTCCAATAATTCCCTACCCCATAACAGGCTCTTCCAAAGGAAAGAACCTGACCCAGCCTCAGCCAAAAAGAAATTAGAATCCGGATAATAGCAAGCCTTTAAAACCTTTGCAGCAAGGGAGTCCGGATTCCGAACCAAACGCCAGCATTGTTTAACAAGCATCGCCTTATTAAAATCCCCAAGATTTCGGAACCCAAGCCCACCCTCCCACTTCGGCCTACACAATTTCTCCCAGGTACACCAATGCATTTTTTGCTTCTTTCCACTACCACTCCACCAAAACCTAGCACTTAACCGATGAAGATCATTAATAAGGGAGACCGGGAGCTTAAAAAGATTCATAGAGTAAGCCGGAATAGCTTGAATTACAGCTTTTAAGAGAACCTCGCGACCTCCCGCAGAAAAGAAACGACTGCACCAACCCTGAAGCTTCTTCCAAACTCTATCTTTTATATTCTCAAACATAATCCTCTTATTTCTTCCCGAAAGACAAGGAAGCCCCAAATATCGCGTATGACCCTCCACCACAGTCATACTTAAAATTTCAGCCAACCGAACCTTTTCTAAAACCGGAATTTGCTTGCTAAAACACACTGCAGACTTGTGAAAATTCACCAACTGACCCGAAGCTTGAGAATAATCATCTAGAATTTTCCGGATAGTGACACAATCCCTCGTCGAAGCCCTGGTAAACAGTAAGCTGTCATCAGCAAAAAACAAATGAGTTATTTTGGGGCCATACCTACTGCACTTGAAACCCGAGAAATCCCCACACCTCTCCGCTTTCGAAATCAAACTCGAGAGCCCTTCCGCACAAATAAGAAACAAATACGGGGACAGCGGGTCCCCCTGCCTCAACCCTCTTGAGGGGCGAATGTGACCTACAACTTTACCATTAAGGATAAACGAATAAGTCACCGATGAAATACACTCGTGAATCAATACAATCCATGACTCAGGAAATCCCATTTGACGCATCACCCCTTCCAGAAAAACCCACTCCACCCTATCATAGGCCTTGGCCATATCCAATTTGAGGGACATAAAACCTTTTTTATTTTGAGTTTTACGCCGTAGCGCATTCATGCATTCAAAACCAACCAAGGCATTATCTGTAATCAATCTTCCAGGAACAAAGGCACTTTGGGTCTCTGAAATGACACAGTCTAAAACCGTACGAAGCCTATTAGCAATTGCCTTGGAAATACATTTATAGACCACAGTACATAGACTAATCGGTCTCAATCCGCCATCTTGACAACCTTCTTTATTTTCGGAATAAGGCACAGCACCGTGTGATTAATATCTCCAATTGGCTGCCCATCATTCAGACAACCCAAACACATCCTAGTAACATCACTCCCAATCACAGTTCAAAATCTTTGGAAAAAATCCGCCGGAAACCCATCAAAACTCGGTGCTTTGGAAGGATTCATTTGGAACAAAGCAGTTCGAATATCCTCAGCAGTAAACCTTTTTGAAAGAAGACTCACCATGTTAGAGGGAAGCCTTGCCGTGACAGTACTACACACTCTACCAATCAGAGAAGCAGTCGGCTGGGAGGAGGTAAAAATATCATTAAAATATTCAGAGACAATGCCCTCCATGAGCTGTTCCTCCTCCCTCCAAATTCCTCTAGAATCAAAGAGACCCCTTATCTTATTGTGACATTTTCTGGAGGTAGCTTTAGCATGGAAAAACCTTGTGTTTCGGTCTCCCCCTTTCAACCACGCCACCCTAGACCTTTGCCTCCAAAATTGTTCCTCACAGCTCAATAGAGCATCCAGCTCTTGCTCCACCCGAAACCTATCTTTCCACTCCCCTATATCCACCGCTGCCAGCTCCTTTTTTTTCTCCACGATGGACTGCTTCATTTGCTTCTTATTTTCCCCATTCCATTTCTTTAACACCATAGAACATCTACCCAACCGATTCACCACCCTTTGGACATCATTCCTGCCAGTAACAGCTGACCAACCTGACGCAACAACCTCTGCACACTCCTCTCGTTCAGCCCAACAAATCTCATAGTGAAACCTACTATGCCCACCAAGCCGTTCCTTTTTGACAGAGAACTCTAAAAGAAGTGGCCGATGGTCTGACTTCCAAAAATCCAGGTGTACAATTCGAAAACAAGGAAACAAAGACATCCATCCCATGTTCCCCACAATACGATCCAATCTTTCTTGAACTAACTGAGAGCCTATTCTCCGATTAGTCCACGTAAAGGAAGGACCCTCAAAACCTAGGTCTTTTAAACCACAATCAGTCAACGCTGCATGAAAATTATCCATTAAACTCCCCTGCCTCACCACTCCTCCCTGCTTTTCAGAAAGACTAAGAATTTCGTTGAAATCCCCTCCCACAATCCAAGGAAGAGAAGATAAATCCGCCAACCTTCTCAACAGCGTCCAACCTTCTCATTATATATATATATATATAATTTTTTTTTTCTTTTAATAAATAGAGTATATTCAATCATTTAATAGATCCTATATGCCACTTACCCCAACTAGGAAAAAAAACAAAAAAAAAAAAACAAAAAAAAAAAAAAACAAAAAAAAAAACAAAAAAAAACAAAAAAACTTAAAAAGTAAAATAAAATTAAAAAAAAAAAAAATTGAAAAATAGTGAAAATGCCAAAATGATGTTTCCAGTTTCTTTTCTTTAATAGAAGTGAAAACCTTGTTTTTTTGTTTTTCTTTCAAAAACATGGCAAACTAAGGGGTTGTTTGTTTTTTTTCACTATAAGACTTATTGCCCCTTATATCTTAAATTAAGATAAATCAATTTGTTTGTTTTTAATTTATATTTTATTTTAAAATATATATGTCTTTTAGAAAAAGTAAAAAGTTTTGATTTTTATCTTAGTAAAAAAGTGTTACAGTAGAGTTTTTTTTTTATTTTTTATAATAAATGTCCATAAATGTTCTATAACAATTCATACATTATCCATACATAATAAAACCCTAAAAATCAATTTTCCAAAAATTCCCAATTTTAAAGAAACCCTAACACAACCTAATCAATTTTACATTTGTAATAAATTATCTAAAATGAAAAAAACAAACATATCATAGTATCTTAATTTGTAAGACTTATCCATATGTCTAACAAATTAAGGTCTTATAAGACTTTAGATAAAAAAAAACATCCCCTAACATAATTTTACAGATATTCGTTTTTTTTTTTAAAAAAAAAACAGAAAACGCATTTATAAAATATTAAGGGATTTAATCATTTTCCCCTCTATTGTTTACTATATTAGAAAGGTGAGGACAAGGTTTGCTGATAATGGCCGTTAACCGCCTTGAAATCGAAATAATGATCAAAGTACCCTTCTGTTAGCAACAGTAGCGTTGACTGTTAATGAAGAGGGGTAAATCGTAAACTCATCAGTGGGGATAACTAATAATATATTAAATAAAAAAATAAAAAACAATTAATAATATATTAAATAAAAAACAAAATGGGTGGAGAGATCATGCCACATCACTCCTCCACAACGCTTAATGAAATAAATAAATAATAAAACAAAAATTTGTGGATCTGGTGGAAAACTCAGTTCAACGCAACAACACCAGAACAACTCATCAAATCAAACAATTTTTTAAAACAATTTTTTTTTTTTTTAAAAAAAAAAAAAAAACCTCCACTAAAATCATCAACATCAAATTTTATTTATTTTTTAATCCTAGGTCCATCAGACCAGAAGAATTGAAAAATTGATGGAGATAAGATGATGGTGGTCGACTGGTGGTGGAGAAGAAGAACTTGGGGAGAGAGTTTTTTAAATTTTAAGTTTTAATATTTAATTTGTTTGATTGAAGAAGAATTGAAGATGATGATGATATTGGGGAGAGAGTTTTTTTTAATATTTATTTTATGAATTTTTTTGAAAATAGATGAAGAAGAAGAATTGAAGAATTGAAGAATTTATGGAGATAAGATGATGGTGGTCGACTGGTGGTGGGGAAGAAGAAGAAGAACTTGGGGAGAGAGTTTTTTTTTTTAATTTTTAATTTGTTTAATTAATTAATTATTTATTTATACTTAATTGGGGTTAAACGGTCATTTCCTAATTATATTAAGGATAAAATGGTCATTTGACCATGAGACTGATAGTCAACTCATTTTTTTTGACGGAAATTCTAACGGAAGGGGGAAGATTTACAATATTTTTAATTTAGGGGGAAGACTGACCATTATCAGCAAACCATGTCCTCACATTTATAATAAGGTAAAGGTCAGGGGAGAAAATGAATTTTTCTCAAATATTAATGAACAACCCCTTATCTCTGTGGCCTCATCCCAATTTAGTTAAAAAGACATCCAAAAAGAATTTGGATCCTCTACATCTTGTCCTCACATTGTCCTCACTTAAATCAATGGTCTGGATTAATTTTATCTTTTGGTTAAGTAAAGCAAAAAATTTAATAGAAATGTATCAATAGATTATGAAGGTGAGGAAAATGTGTGGAGATGATCCATATAATCTAAAAATGGGGATGTACATGAATGCCTACTTTCAGAGTCGGTTGAACAACTATTTTGTAGGTTGACTCAAAATTGGAGATAAATATTAAAAACCTTTAAACTATTTTGTATTTTCAACATAAGTATATTTTTTTATGTTATATAGGAAACAAATCTTTGGACATTGTATATGTCAATATTTATTGTGATGCAAGCCATTTTGGTATCGAAGATGCTCTTGTTATTAAAATTTTATTTTATTTTATTTCCGTTATTTACTTTTATAATTTCCTCTTTATAAAATCATATAAGGATTTCTTTTTTAATTTTAACCAAAGTCCTGCAAGAAGTTTGCAATGGATTTTATAACATGTTATATACTCATATAATATCTTTTTTTTTTTTTTTTCTAGAATATTTTTGGGATTAATTTAGGGTGTTTAGATATTTGATGGATCATTGTATATTCTTCGTTATAAAATAGTTCATGGAACAAAAATAATCTGATTTCAGAATATGATCATTTAAAGAAAGAATGGGTGGGTATACAAGGATGTGATGTGAGGTGAAGATGTCCCGAGTAGAACCTTGTTAAAGATGATTTTGATTGCTTGGATTCTTATGTGATTTGTCACCAAATCAAGCTAGCTGTTTTGGAAATGTTACAACAAAAACAAAAATTTTCAAGTTGATTTATTGATTTATAGCACTTGTGGATTTTACATGCACAGTTAAAACTCTCGTGATTCTAATGTTAATTAAAGGAAAATGGTGTTATGAACTAAAACAAAATCAAATCAATAACGAAAACACGAAAGCAATTATAAAACAATAAAGAGACACAAGATTTGACGTGCTTCATTGTAAGCCTATATCCACATACCATACAAACACTTAATTTCTGTCATCAAATTGGTGTTTACAAACTTTCTCCCAATTCGGTTCTTTCTTTTTTTCTCTCGCACTCTAAAACCCTAGAATCACAAGATTAAGTATAGCGCAACAATACCGATTCAAACTTCACAATCTAACAAAATGTAGCTTTAAAAAGTTATATATATATATATATGCACTCTTAGTTCACCCCATCCAATCACCATTCAATGTGTTTTGATGATAACTGTTAAATCATATTCATTCAGTCTGATAATATATGTTCCAAATTCGTGTACCAGCAATGCAGGTATCATTTGTATATGCACTCTCAGTTCACCCCTTTCTATCACCATTCTATGTACTCTGGTGATAACTGTTAAATCATGTTCATTCAGTCTGATAACGTATGTTCCGATTCGTGTCTGTGCATCCATGCCCGGGAGATGAGGAAATAAATACAAGTTGGAAGCCAAGTAGGGTAGGTAGCCACTGGTGAGCAAAACTATAAATGAACGTGAAAAAATAAATTAAATGCCCTCACCTTCAAGCAATGAAGGCGATGGTCCATAATTAATTAAGTGCTTGTCCTGTAGGACCTGTAGTATAGTACATACAATAATGGACCACTACTACCTTTTTCTTTCAAACCAACACCCACCACTGCATCTCCATGCATATCTTCATGGATGCAGCCACAAAAATAAATAAATAAAATAAAATAAAAATAAAAATAAAAATTTGAAATGCATAAATATCTTCATGCATATCTTCATGATTTAACATCTTATTAATTATTTTAAGGGTTGTCTTTCTTTGAAATAATAGTTATCAAGTGACCGTAAAGAATACCTTATTTTAATTTCGGTAAGAATCTTGATGAAATCACATCTATTTTTATAAATTTTAATCTTAATTTTCTTTAATGATAAGTTTAATGAAATCTACCTATGAACAAAATTTGAGAATTTTTCAAGTACCAGAACTATTTATCTCGATTTTGTTAAATATAAAGGCATTGGAAAATGAGATAAATATAGGAAAATTCAAAAAATAGTTATAGTACTTGAAAAAATTTCAAATTTTATTCATATGTAGATTTCAATAAATTTATCATCAAAAAAAAAAAAAAAAATCAGATTAAAATTCATAAAAATAGATGTCATTTCATGAAGGTCCTTACCAAAATTAAAATAAGGTATATATCACTTGATAATTAATATATATATATATAAATGTTCAAGTCAGTGCGCATTGATATAACTTCATCAGTGTGTTGGATGTAGACCATTAGATTTACATAATTTGACTCAAAGTGTATGAACTTATTAAAGCTTCTCCATAATCAGTGGTTCATATGCATTGGTACTGATGTAGTCACATCAATGTGCACTGATGTGAATGGAATCGTATATATATATATACGAGTAATGCTAGGCTTCCCAAAAAACTTCCCAAATCATATTGGCATACGAGTTGTCAACATCACATCTCTTACCACATAAATTTATGTTTTACAAGATGTTGACAACTCACATGCCAACATGATTTGAGAAGATTTTAAGAAAAAAAATTGGGAAACCTAGTATCATAAACTTATGATTTACAAGATGTTGACAACTCATATGCCAACATAATTTGGGAAGTTTTTTGGGAAAAAATTTGGGAAGTCTAGTATTACTATATATATATATAAACGAGTGAGTCTCTTATAAAAGATTTTTATTTTAATTTCGGTAAGGACCTTAATGAAATCATATTGATTTTTATGAATTTTGATTTGAATTTTTGTGTGGATATATGATAAGTTCAATGAAGTCAAGCTATGAATAATTTAAAAAAAAAATAAAAAATCAAGTAATAGAACTATTTATCCCGATTTTGTTAAATATAAAGGCATCGAAAAAATGGGTGAAATATAGGAAAATTAAAAAAAAATAGTTCTATTACTTGAAAAATTCTCAAATTTTATTCATAGTTAGATTTCAGTGAACTTATCATCTAAAAAAAAAAAAAAGATTAAAATTCCTAAAAATTGATGTAATTTCATCAATGTCTTTATCGAAATTAAAATAAAGGATATAAGGGAATCTCTAAAATTTATGAACAGGATTAGTGGAAGAAAGTTGAGTTGCTTTGACGTTGAAAAATCTTGACTACTCAATTTTAATTTGTTACGCAATCATGCAATATTAGTGATTTATCATGAATTGATGATGGCATGTGTGTCAATTATCTTTTATTTTTATTTTTAACGACAGGTTGTTTTCCCATGGGAGCCTGATATTGGTACCCTTAACTTGAGTGCAAGGCAATCCTTCACCCTTGTTTTCTAGCCTCCGACTCTCCGAGTTTGAGATTTCCTTTGTTTGTACATGTCACACGTGGTTTTTTTTTAATGCACCGTACAATAATTGATTAAAAATTTCCCCAAATATTATGTTGTAAACTTGTCTATTAAGATAAAGTCATCAAAACCCCTTAACCAATTAGAGCTACAATGCATAAAAGAAGCAATTAATTGCAACGTCTATATATTCTATAAATAAAATGTTTTCGTTTTTCTTTTTCTTTTTGAAAAATGTGGAGCTAGAGGACCATGACTCCTTTAGATAATAGGACTTGGATCCTTGCTTTCACAACTATAACTAATCAATATGAGACTTTGAGACTTGAAAGTGTTTCATATATCTTTTCTCGTATATCAAACGATATCTATAAATATAATGAAGTTACCTGAGTTAATGTTTACATAAGTATTACATTAATTAAGATAAACCCATGCATGCTATTTCTCCAAATCATAAGACCACTTCACATATCTATATTCCATACGATTAAAAATGATCTATGGGAAAGACTCAACAACCTTGTACACAAATTATCACATATTCACATATGTTATACACTATTGTTCCACAAAGGCGTGGCAAATAAATTGCAGGGGACATTTTGAAAAACAAGAAAGAAAAGAGATTTAAAGGATTAAATTTACATAAAGAAAGTTCTGGGACGGATTTTTAATAACACTCAATTTAGAGATGGCAATTTCATTCGAACCCATGGGCACCCACCCAAACCCGAACGTCGTTGGACCGATATGGGTTTTATTATTTAGGTCGCGGGTCTGATTCGAGTGTAAAAAGTAAATCCAAACGGCATACTCAAATATTTAAAAAAGAAACTCAAATTCAAAATGATGTCATGTTGAGTATATTAGAAGCCTAAACTGAAAATGATGTCGTTTTGTGTTTGCGAGCCAAAACCAGAACCTGGATAATTTCGCAGGTTCGCGGGAAGTTCGGGTTTCTTCAAAATCAATAGGTCTAAACCTAAACTCGTGAAATTATTTGAGTTCACAGTCGAGTTCAAGTTGGAAATAATAATTATTCCTACAACATATTTTCATTAATTTTATTGTTTTTTTGTTGTTGTCAATATCTATTAATCCGGGACCAGATATTTTTTTGAAAGCTTTCGCCATTGGTAGGATTCGAGCCGTATTAATTTTATTGTATTACATTGTAAATAAACCTCACTTAAAACCCTTACCTGTCCACTCAACATCATTTTTTATTTAATTTCAATCAACATTTATTTATTAAAAAAAATTGAATGTGGTTGCTTTTTTTTTTTAATTATTTTTCATTCAAAATTTATTTTATAAATAATAAATATTAAAAAGAAAAATTCAATTGTTATTTTTTTTTGAAATATTACAATAATTCGGGGTTTTAAGGGGAGATAAGAGACTCGAATCCACAACCTCATGGTGTAGGTGTAAAAAACATACCATTGGGCCAACATCATCTTGTCAGCTAAATTTTATATAAATGTTAAGTGGATAGCTAAAAAAAATTAAAGAAATGATATTTTTAGTATTAAGCGGTTTGAACTAAACTTTTTTTTTTTTTTTTTTTTCTAAAATCATTTATTTATTTATTTATTTATTTAAGTTTTAGGTGTGAGGGGTTTACCACCGAACCAACCTCATCTCGTCCGGATTGAACTATAACTAATTAATTTGTTTTATATTAAATTTTTGTTATGGGATATACTTTCGAGTGCCAATGCACTTACGTATGGGTCTTGAGGGTGTGAATATTGCTATACTCTAATTGTGGTTTCCTTTAAAGCTCATTTCTTTAGAGGAGCTTGTTTCTTATTTCTTATTTCTTGCTTCTTGCTTCTCTATCTCAAAGACCTGTAAATTTTGATGCATGAAAATCGGACACCATATCTTTCTCAATCTATAGACTTTATAGTGTACACTGTACACAGACTTTATAAAATCAGTTATCAAACTATCAACCGTTAGATTCAATTTCTTTTATTTATCCAACACCTTATAAATCTATTTAATTAGCTGCTCACAAACCTCAAAGTGAGTGTGTGCTTTATATATACAATATATATATATAATAAAGTGGAGCTAGTAAGTAGAGTATAGGGAAGGCCAGAAATTAAACCCAACAAAGCTTTGGGCCATAAGCTGGATACCCCGCAAAGCTATTATGGCCTGCGGATGTTCTGCAAATACAAAATTTCATAGGAGAGGGGATTTGGGCTTAATTCTAAGGTTGAATACATGTTCTTCTGTAAGTACAAAGACAAAATAAACTAAGTCGATGGACAAAATTCTATTTTATTCCTATAATCATAACTAAGATCCTCTATTATGATATCCATAGATTTAAATGAATTTTGATTTTTTTTTTTTGGATTGTAAGTTAAATGAAATATACTTGTAAACTAAATTTGAAAAATTATCAAGCACTACAACAATTTTTTTTTTTTTTTTCACTATTTTGTTAAATATGAAGCATCGAAAAAAAAATGGCGAAAAATAAGAAAAATGGAAAAAAAAAAAAAAAATAGCTGTAGTGCTTGAAAATTTTTCAAATTTTGTTTACATATAGATTTTATTGAACTTATCTTCCATAAAAAAAAAAAAAAAAAAAAATCATGATTCATTTAAATCGATGGATTTCTTGGAGGTCCGTACTTTATTCTAAAGTTAAGAGATTCCTTATTTTGACAAAGTAATGACCTTGACGAAATCTATAGAATTTAATGAATTTTGATCTAAATTTTTTTGTTGATAATAAGTTCAATGAAATCTACTTGTAAATTTTTTTTGAAAACTTTTCAATCACCACAACTATTTTTTCCAATTTTTTTAAATATGAAACATTAGAAAATGAGGCGGAAAATAGGAAAAATGAAAAATGAAAAATATAGTTGTAGTACTTTTTTTTTTTTTTTTTTTCCATATATATATATATATTGCAAGTGGATTCAATTGAATTTATCATCCACAAAAACATTGAGATCAAAATTCATTAAATTCGATGGATTTCATCAAAATAATGGATCATTTAGGAGAGAACCATATATATATATATATATACACATATATATATACATATATATAGAGAGAGAGAGAGAGAGAGTAATTATCAAGTGAGGAATTCTCTTACTTTAATTTCCGTAAGGACAATCACATCTATTTTATGAATTTTGATTTTAAATTTTTTTTTTTTTTTTTGTGTGGAAGATAAGTTCATTGAAATCTAACTATGAATAAAATTTGAGAATTTTAAGTGTTATAACTTCTTCTTCTTTTTTTTTCCCCCTAAATTTCTCCCATTTTTCCAATGTCTTTATAAAATCAGGATAAATAATTCTAGTGCTTGAAAAATTCTTAAATTTTATTCATAGGTAGATTTCATTAAACTTATCATCCACAAAAAAAAATTCAGATTAAAATTCATAAAAATCGATGTGATTTCATTAAGATCCTTATCGAAATTAAAGTAAGGGATCCCTCACTAAACTGCAAGGGGTGGTGCCGCTGGTCACTGGGGCAAGCTGTAAATTCGGATATCCTAGGTTCGATCTCTAGCAGCCACGTTTCTCTTGAGGCCACTGGAGGTTTACCCGACTGTTAACTTCTAGGCTTCGTGGGATTAGTTGAGGTGTGCGCTAGTTGGCCCGGACACACGTATACCAAAAAAAAAAAAAAAGGGATCCCATACTTAATATTTACAATATGTTGACAACTCACATATCATGTCATTTGGAAAGTATTTTGGGAATTTTTTTTCGGAAAGCCTAACATTACTCTAATCTTAAATCATTCGGGCTCTCAATAAGACTTTAGAATAAAGAGAGAGATTTAATTGAACAACAAAATAAATAATATTAAAAAGATGTTCTTAAATAGATATAGGGTTTATTGATTAGGTCAAACAAAAAACGTAACATTGAACAAAGTGAGAAAGATGTATTAGAACAGCAAAATAAAATATTGCAAAGATCAATATGTTCTCCATTATACATATACAGATATAATGTAATTCCAACAGATATATCCTTTAAATGTATAATAAATCATTAATGTGCTTTAAATTAAAAATTATCAACGTGGGTTCTAATCAAATTTATTTATTACTCTTAATATTATAACAGTTCAAAAGAAAAATATATATATGAATTATCAAGTGTGACTCTGTTTGGCCCTGTAATATGGACAATTAATTTCGAGACCTGAATAATTAGTTTTTAAATAATAAAGATTACATTTTAAATAGTTTTTCAAGTAATATTTTTGTTAACTTTAATACTTTAAATGAGTAATTGATCGGACTATTTTATATCTACTTGAGGTCCCCCATTTCCGATCGTTTGTCTCGTTTTCGAGCGTATTTTTGTATATAATGTTTTGTTTGAGCCTTGTGTAGGTCCATATTCCCTACAATAAGGTTTTTAGCTTAAAGATTAGTTTGGGAGGCAAAATGAGCCAAAAACGGAAGAAATTGTATATGCTCGTGCAGAACGTACAATTTGTGGGGATCATATCTTCCTGCTCAAATCGAACCACGTTGATATCTTTATATATTCGGAAAGCCCCGAAAGTCTAATTTCCAGAACAATTTACGGATTGTGATTCTGAGCTTTTTACAGGAAGTTACCCATTTCCGTAACGGTTCGCGATGCTGAAATGCTAAAATGTTGTCAGGTCTAAACGGCTACTTCAAACGGCGGCCAGACCGTCGAACCAAACCGCCGAATCACTCCAGAAAGTCATTTTTTGGGCGAATTTCAGGGATTGTTTCGTCCTTTCACCCCAACTTTCAGCCCTAACCTCCCAACACTATATATACACCTTATTCTCTTCTCTCCCAACAGAATACACACCTCACACTTCTTCTTCTTCATCTTCTTCCACACCAAAAGAGAGAGAGAAGCTTTCAAGGGCATCCATGGAGGTTTTTCCTCCATGGATGCCTTCCATTTCATCTTCTACCCATCATCCACCCATTTAGGAGTAGATTGCAAGGAGGAAAAAGGGTCTTTGGACTAATTTCGAGCTAGGGCTCATAGAGGACTTGGAGGAGGTTTTCTTTAAGGGTTGTCTCCTTTAACTCATCTCTTTGTATTTCTTGTTTTCTTAAATGTGTAATCCCCACTTGGGAATATTTGTAAACCTAATTTGTGCTCAATATATATGTGTTGGTTGTTTTTATATCTAATTTATGTTTTGATTCACTCTTGTTATTTATTGATACATCTCTTATCTTGAAATGCATGTTTATGGATAATTGGAAATTAATATGTATTCATGGATAAGATTAGGAGTAGATTAATGTAAATTAGGAGTAGTTGTAATCAAATATCCCATTTTGTGTTTGTATGTTGATGGAAGGTCAAAATTACATGTCATGAATGGGTTTGAGTGACTTAGAGTTAGGATTGTGCCTTTGGAGGGGCTCTCCGGGCATAGTCTTGGCTAATTAGCTAATAAGAGTGGGTGAACCTATAAATTGTCATATTAGAAGGGTTTGGTTTATTGTTCTTGTTAACAATTGGACTTTAGCTATTTCTCACTCTAGCGGCTTTAGGTGAGTCATGGTTAGAGTTACGATTATCGGTTTTTGGCTATCTCTCACGCTAGGGGCTCTAGGTGAGTTATGGTTGGAGATACAATTACTCTTTCCACATTCATTGTACCTAACGTTGCCATTTTACATTAGGAAGCTATCATTGGGCTAAATGTAGTTTTGTTTGTAGAATCGGGTCACATATGTTGGTTGCGGTTTCGTGTTTGAGAGGTTCTCAACACACTCTTCGACCGTTAGCTTTATGAATGGGTATAAATCGGATCGAGGCAAGAACGAACCCTTAACTAAAATTGGATGTCCTTAATGTCTAACAACCAACTATTTGTGCACTTATGTATGGTGAACTTGTTGAACCTTGTGTGACCATTTTCATGCATCTCTCATATCCACCATTTTATTTATCACTTTAAACACCACTCTCACCATTCCATATTCTCTTTGTTTTTCTTTATTTTCATTTCCATTCTCTACTCACACACACACCGCATTGTACATACATTTCACACACACCATTCTCACATTTCCGCATTCTATTTACATGTTTATAATAAACACTAGAACTTGAAATGGTTGACGAATCACACCTCCCTGCGGAACGATACCCTCGCTTGCCGCTTTACTAGTCTTTTGCTAGTTTAGAGCACATTGCGTAGGAAACCCCTTTTACAAACGAAATAATCTTTTGATCCTCGCGATTCTTTCAACGACGGAAAAAGCGAGTATTAGTAATACTTTAAATAGTAAAAATACTATATTAAATAGATATTATTTATTTAAATATAAAAGTTGAATCAATGATATAATGTTTGCTAGAGGTATGTTTCTCAAACCCACACCATAAGGTTGTGGGTTAAGTTATGTACTTATGTTCTGCCCATAAATCCTTAATTTATTGTAATGGTTTAAAAAATAAAATAAAAAATGATTTAGGCATGAAAAACTTCTTTAACAGAAACTTGGGTATTAAAACGAACAAAGTGTGGAAAGACTCCTCCCTTATAGGGAGGCAAGTCCCAACAGAGCTCGGATTCATTTGATGTTAGATTTTGTTTTTTCTTAGGTAAAAAATGTTTTTTTTTTTTTTTTTATACCATTTGCGGTGGAGGCAACTTGAACTTTGATATTGTCAGAATGAATTTCACCACCGAACCATATTGGATGGTTTTTCTTTTGAGTATGAAACTAAGCAACATTGGGTGGGGTGGGTTGAATCCTCTTTTAAATCTCTTAAAAAAAACTAAGGGGTTGTTTGGTAGATGATTTTCACCATGTTTTCGTTTTCGTTTTCTTTTTCCGAAAATGATTTTGAATGCGCATTCATTAACCGTTTTTCATTTGGTTTTCAAAAAATAAAGAAACATACGGAAAAAAAAAAACTAGTGTTAAAATTGAACAACATGAAAAAACAAGTTAAACATGCTTTTGAAACAAAAACTGCCATTTTTTCTTCTTCTTCTTTCTTCATTTACATCTTCTCTCTTGATCTTCTTATTCATTCTTTCTTTCTTCTTCTCCCTACTCCATGAAAGCAAATTTAGAGGAGTAACCGATTTACTCCTCCAACACTGGAGTAGGATCTCACCTCCTCCCATGTTAGAGTCAATGATCTACTATTGGAGGAGCAGATCAGCGACTCCGTTTTTTTTTTTTTTTCTTTTGCTTTGGATGAGTAGGTCGATCTCTTTTCTTTTTTAGTTTTTTAATTTTTTTTTCTTTTTTTTTGAAAGATTTTATATTTAATTAAAAAATTAATATAATTATGAGTTTAATGTTGGGATTGTGAAGCCTGGAAAAAGCCTAAGGATCGAAATCCGGAACGAACCGCAACGTATATTGTAGCCAAGACAAGGAGGCGCAAACCATGGCATACATAGCAGCCAATTCTAGAGAATTAAGCACGGTGTAGATCGCGGCCAAGTTAAAGACACACATACAACGATTTTCTGAGTGGTGGATTCTAGAGGTTTTACTGCAGTCTAGGGCACGGGCTGCAAATTGCAGCCTAGACTGTTGTGACGACGTGTTTTGTGTGTGATGGGTTTTCTTGTGCAGAAAGAAACCTATTCCTTAAGAGTTTTGACTTGCCCTAATGCTCTCATATAAATACTAATGTTTCCCTATGCTTAAGGTGTGTAGAAAATAGCAAGAGAGGCTGAGAGCAACTAGTAGAGAGAGATAGAGAGAGAGAGAGAGATTGTAATCAAACTCTGATAGTGGATTGAGTGCATGTGTGCTTTGTGGACATAGGCTTTTGTTCTTCTTATTGTTTTCATTATCAGCTTGTGTGATTGTGATTTGCATAACAACGGTTAGAGGATTTTCTACAACAACTGGTATCAGAGCATAGGTCAGGAGGAACTAGTGTTTTTTTTACGCAAATCTAGGGTTTCTTGAGGCTAGCGATTTTCGTCAAGTAAAGATAGGATTAGAGAAGGATTCTTCCAGGATTGAAAAATTCGATGGTACAAATTTTAGTTTCTAGAGGATGCAAATTAAGGATTATTTGTACCAGAAAGACCTACATTGACAGATAGTAGAGAAGCCAAAGAGTGTATCCGACACAGATTGGATGGTCAAGTGGATGCCTAAGAGCATGACCGACGAGGAGTGGTTACTATAAACTGTAGAGCATTATGAGCGATTCATCTCGGTTTGACGAAATCAATTGCATTCAACGTCAAAGATCAAGAGACAACAACATATCTTATAAAGACCTTTTCGAACATATACGAGCAACCTTCTGCAACGAGGAAGGTCCATCTAATCAAGATGCTGGTAAATCTGAAGATGTCTGAAAATTAGAGTTTCAATAATCACTTGAACCAGTTCAATGAAGTTAAAGATGAGTTAAGCTCAGTTTCCATGGTATTTGATATGGAGTTCCTAGGTAGCATATTACTTACCCAGATGCCAGAGAGTTGGTTGAC
This sequence comes from Acer campestre, assembly GCA_954870605.1. Classification (NCBI taxonomy): domain Eukaryota; kingdom Viridiplantae; phylum Streptophyta; class Magnoliopsida; order Sapindales; family Sapindaceae; genus Acer; species Acer campestre. The sequence goes on along the minus strand of OX940799.1, from coordinate 19,529,635 downwards.
GACATGTAAACCAATTGCTAATTCTTTCGGAAAAGAAAAGATAAACTTCTAGCGTGTTGTGAACATGATCATGACCGAAGAAATCAAGATGCGTGAAACATGATTAAGGGCATCATCTTCATCATTTTCAGCACTGAATATGTGTAAGTTCCTTAATTTTGATTGGCTTATTTCATGACAAACTACATTTTGGGGGTTTAAAATGTAAGGGTAGTTTAGGGCTTCCTTGTTCTTGTTCAAGCTTATTTGGTTTTCAAGCCCTCAAGCACAAGAGCTCATTGAAGGTATAATCACTTATGCTTAACTCTTTATGTGAAGAGATTTAGTTGCACACACACATACACATTTCATGATCTTATGTTCTATATACTTTGTTGTGTGTTTTGTGTTGTTGCATATTCGTTTTCATGCTTGATCACTCTATCATTGTGCATTTATTCTTTGGCATGTTTTTTGGCCTTGAGAGTTGCTTGAAGGTTTTTCTAGAGGTAAATTTTTACCTCAAACCGCTCCTGGACCGCTGTGATTTTCTTCCCAGCGCTAGGAAAGCATTTTTTCGGACAGAGAAAACCGCTCTCGGACCGCTTCCGGACCGCTGCCATTTTTCCGCAGCGGTTGGCTTGACAGGGAAAACCGTTGCCGGACAGCTGCCGGACAGCTGCGGCTTTGGCAGCGGTCGTGCGTGTCTTTTCGTTTTCCAAAGGCCAAAACGACGTCATTTCTTCTAGGGGTCCTATATAAGTATCATCTTCTTCCTAGCTCGTTTTTAGTGAGCTCAAAATCAGAACTTAGAGTGAGAAACTCAAACCCTAGAGAGAGAAGCTCCTAAGAACTCACCTTTACTCAACCAAACCACTTCCCATGTGCATCTAGCTTCTTCCTAACATCATTCAAGCATGGAATTTCTTGTTTTCTTTGACTAGGTAACTTCTACATGTCCTAGAACTTCGTATTTCATTCTTATGACATGTTTGCCTAGGTTTAGCATTTATTTGTTAATTAAATGCATGTCTCCTTTGCTTATTGTTATTTCTAGCATGATTGAGACTTTGATTGTTGGTTGAGATGAGTTGTTTATGATAGCTAGGATTGTTTTGTGATTGATAACATCTAGCTAAGTATGTATGCTTTACATTTAGGCATTCTTGATTAGGACTCATTGATTGCATTTGTTTATTGCATTTATAGTCCTAGCCATGTTCATTGACAACATATGTTGATTGACATTTTTGATTGACAATTCCTTGATTGCACTTGTTAATTGCATTTATTGTCATTGCCATGTTTATTGACAACTTGTGTTGAGTTGGCTTTGTTTGTTGACAATTATATTGCTAGAATCACTTTGCATCTAATTGAGTTCTCATGCATGAGCATGTAGGCATTGTTGATAACTAGAGTGTTGATTTGCATTATAACATCTAGTTAAGCATTTAGTGTAGCCTAGCATTATTTGCATTTAGAATATTATCATATTCACATAGGTTGTTGATCTCTTCATTGAGAGTTAAGTCTTGTGACTACCGGTGTGTAGTGCTCAAGCACCCTTGGTCTAGGTTTGCTATAAAAGGCCTGCGGGTAGTAGTGGTGGATTAGTAACCGAGAATGGTGTGACTAGAGGTCAACCTAGGGTTGTAATCATCATTACATATAGTGGATTCGAGGACCGTGTGTGGCGCACATATCAGCCCGTGGTTTTTTCCTGTGAGGGTTTCCACGTAAATATTAAGTGTTATTTAAATTCCGCACATATTACACTTGATTATTGTTTGTTAATTTGGGTTTATTTTTGAATATTGACTAATCCGAAAATTTGGTAACTAATCGGATTAACAACCCATTCACCCCCCCTCTAGGTTGTTTAGACACACGCAAGTATATATTTTCAATATGGAAGGTAGAGAAAGCAGGGAAAGAAATCGAAACATGAATCAATGGGGTAGATCAAAGGCGAGGGGTAAATCCAAGTTCAGGGGCCATCATGACAATAATTGGGTAATCAACAGCGAAGTAAGAAAGATATCAAGTGCTGGCAAGATGGGTCACTAGTCACTACTTGAGTGAGTGTAAGTTTGGAAAGAAAGAAGATGGCAAGAGCAGTGCGAACTATGTTTCAGAAGAGTCAGAACTTGTTGGAAAGCAAAAAGGAATCTTGGGTGTTGGACTCAGGGGAGTCATTTGATGCCACCTCACACAGGGAGTTGTTCGAAAACCATGTTTATAGAAATATGGGTAAGGTGTATCTTGGCGACGATCAAGCATGCGACATTACCGAGAAGTAGAGGTGGGCACGATTCTGGTTGAACCGTTGGTTTTGTCTGTGGTTTAACTGGAACCGTACGACCTAAACCGAAACCAAAAATCAAAAACTAGAACCTAAACCGTCGATTTGAAAACTGGTTTTCACGGTTTCAGTTTCAGTTTGCCAATCCAAAAAACCGACCAAAACCGATGGTTTTATTTTTTTATAACATTATTCTTCACACTAGTCTCATTCTCTCAGCTTCTCTCAACTTCTCTCACTCTCTCTCAATCTCAAATTCTCAATTCTCTTTATATTCTACAATTTTGTTTAATTCTCATTTTATATATAAATTATTTATTCTATTTTTTACTATCTTCTATTTTTTCAATCATCAAATTGATTTACAATCTTTATTTCTTCTATTTTTGACCCTCATAAAAAAAATTTCACCACTATTATTTCAACAATATATTTTTTTCTATCATATATATATTTTTTACTTGCTTACCACTCTAATTCCAATAGTATATTTTTTTTCAATCATTTTTTTTAACTCTATATTTTATTATTATTAATTTTTCAATGGCAAGTGGGGGAGATAGTTCAAGATATGTGAAAAAAGGAAAGAGTCAAATGCAAAACTTGTTGGAACACACTGGTGATGCTGTCAATTATGACGATGTGACTTTTCACCAGTTCCTTTAAGATCGGTTTGGATCCGATCCCCCTTATAGTCCTAATCCCCCTCTAATAATTCTCAAGTTCGATAGACTCGACCCCGTTCACAATACCCCCAATACCAATGAAAATCTATCTGACCCTCCAGCCCTTTCGGATGATTTTTTTACAGGTGAAGGTGAAAAAGAAAAACCGATGAAATTTGAACTCTTTAAAGTGCATATGAAGAAAACTAAGTTAGATGATGGATGTTTCCAAATCCAGTGCAATTACTGCACCAAATCATACAAGGTTGTAAGAAACTTCGGATATGGCACGTTTTGGACCCATATCAAAAAAAATCATCCGTCTGAATATGCGGTGGTGGGGAACCAAGCCCAAATCTCCAGGTACGCAACCCCTTCTAATAAATTATTTCATTACACGTCTAAAAAAAATAGAGCACAATTAGCATTAATGGTTGCAACTGAACACTTACCTTTTGGTTTTAGTAAGAAGGTAGGTTTTGTTAATTATTGTCAAAATGCATTAAATCCTGCAATGCAACGTGTTCCTAGAGCCACTTTCACACGTACACTAAATGGCATTTACAAAAAAGAAAAAAACAGATTGAAAACATTTTTTTTTATCAATTTCAAGGTCGCGTTTCCGTACGTGTCGACATATGGAGCGATAATTTTGATAGTCATTCATATTTGAGTGTCATATGTCATTATATGGACAATGACTAGGACATGTAAAAAAGAATTCTTGCATTTCGTGTTTTCGATGACTCACATTCAGCTTAAAATATTTTTCAACTCCTTAAACAAAATTTTTACTATTGGCTTTGATAATGCTGCAAGTAATACCACATCTATTCCTATGTTACAGGATTTGTGCAATCCCTATTTTTGGGGGTAAATTATTTAATTAACGTTGTGCATATCATGTTTTAAATTTGTGTGTTTAAGCAGGATTAACAGAGTTTTATGCTTTTATTAGATCAATTAGAGATAGTATTAAATATATCTGGAGGCATAACAAAACCCAGAAACAATGGTTAAAATATTGCTCTCAAAATAATATGCGTTCCAAAAAACTTTCTCGAGATATTACCACTTTTTGGAATTCAACTTATAAGTTGTTTAATGAAAGTGTTGAATATAAGGATTTATTAGTTTCTTTTATTACTTATAACGTTCCTTCAATTTCTCTTCAATTGAACCATTGGGATGCATGTATAAAAATTCTTGAATTGTTACGTGCTTTTAATGATGCTACCACTGCTTTTTCTGGTGTTTACTATCCCACTACTCATTTATATCTTATTCAAAGTGTTAATATTACTGGTGCATTTAGTAGTGATTGTGAATTTGATGTTCAATTGAGTCCATGTGTTGCTGTCACGAGGACAAAATGATTACAGTATTATGGGGAGATTCCAAATATTTACTTGCTTGCATTGTGTTTAAATCCACGCTTTAAATTAGAATGTTTGCAGGAATATTTAACTAATTATTACAAATGTTTAGATTTAGAAGTTGATGTTCTTCAGTATTGTAATTCTGTTAAGAAATTGCTTCATGAATTATACGATGAATATCTTAGAATGTATGGTATGTCTTTAAATGTGCCGATTTCACAACCCCAACCCACATCTGGTGGCACTAGTACTTCCGTAAAATTTCAATTAAGGGGTTTAAGGGATCAACTTTTTTCCCAAAGAACCAAAAATTACGAACATCGATCTTCTTCATCCTTAACGGTCTCTAAGCTTGACCAGTATTTAGAAGGCACTCATGAATTTTTAGATGAAGAATTTTGTCTCTAGGTTTGGTGGAAGAGTCATCAGCATGATTATCCAATTTTGGCTATTATTGCCAAACAAATTCTTAGAATGTCGGTTTCTACCGTTGCTGTGGAACAAGAATTTAGTGCAAAGTGGAAATATTTTGGACCCAAGACGGTTAGTTATGTCTCCACAATCACTTGAAATCCTGGCGTGTGTTGATGATTGGACAAAGGCAAAATATAGACAACAAGAACTCCAGCCGGAGATAGTGAATGACTTCTTCGAAGATAAACAAACCACGGGAACGAAAGGCAGTGAATAGATTCCGTTCCAACTTCCAACCTCCAACATTGAGCAACTAATTAAAGGTAAATGAACTACGTGATCTTTGATTCCTCTACATTGGTGAAGGATATGTAGGTAGCTTAATTGTAGTAAAAAATTAAGTGCAAGACCGGTATTGTTTTTTTTTAATTTTAACTTTATTACATTGTAATATTGTATATTTGAATTCAAGCCTTCAAGGCCAATTTCTAATTATTATTTTTTAAAATTGTAAAGTTGTATTTATTAATAAACGTCAATTTCTTTTCTTTTAAATATTGTGAAATACTTAAGTACTTCAATGAAAAATGTTTATAAATGTTTTTTTATTTAAAAATTTGTTCATTGGAATTATGATTTGGCAAGAATTTATATTAAAAAAAATAAAACCGAAACCGAAACCGAAATCGAAACCGCTCCAAACCGAAATTGAAACCGCCTAAAACCGAAATCGAACCGAAAACTGCTAAATTGCCTGTTTGAAACCGGTAACCAAACCGAATTTTCGATTTTGATTTCGGTTTCGATTTTGGGTGGCCACCAAACTGAAACCGCCAGTTTCGGTCCGAAATCGAACCATGGCCACTGCTATCAGGAAGGGAGATGTGAATATTTAGCTGAACGAGTCAGTTTGGAAGCTCGAAAATATGAGGCATATACCAGACTTGAGAAAGAATTTGATCTCCATAGGGCAGTTTGCGTTAGATGGGTATGTGACGACTTTCACAAGATATAAGTGAAATATCTCAAAATGCCGACTTTCACAAATGATAAGTAGTAGATCTCGAAAGGATCACCTAGGGAACTAAGAACGTATGTCTTTACACAACTATTGATGGGTATGGTTCGGCCGCAATAGCGAAAGGTAGAGAGGATCCGAATCTATAGCATCAGAGGTTTAGGCACATGAGTAGTCAGAGGTTGAAGTATCTATATTCGAGAGGAAAGTTGCCATGGTTAAAGTCTGTTGAAATAGATTTTTATGAGAGCAGCAATCTTGGGAAGCAGAAGAGAGTGAGTTTCAAGAATACCGAAAGAGCACCAGTAAAAGAGAAGTTGGAACTAGTGGTGGCCACGATTTGGTTTCGGACCGAAACCGGATATTCGGTTTGGTTACCGGTTTCAAACCGACGGTTTAGCGATTTCTGATTCGGTTTCGGTTTTGGTTTTGGTTT